>CM056055.1:40941904-41249404 GCA_029574335.1 Rana kukunoris
GTTATGCCTCTGGTTAATGCCCTTCCATGTGAAAAATAGCTTGATTCTTGTGATTTGAAGTTCATTCAGTACTGGTGGTGGTCAACAAGGCCTAGAAAAGATTTGTTTGTCTTGTTCTACCTACGCATATATTTGCCCCCAATTGCATGACCGTGCGCCTTATATTGATCTGTGAAGCCGATTGTTATGCGTGCCTACTGAGTCCGCCCCCATGCAGATGCACATACATGCAAATTCGGGTGTCTTGAAGTCACCATGAGTTGAACTGCATCTGTTTTCTGCTGGACCGCATTTAGGATGTATAATTTGTTATGCTCTGGTTTTTGATCCCGGCCTTCCATGGTGAAAAATAGCATGAGTTCTATGATTGGAAAAGCATCAGACGGTGTTAATGTTGTTTGGTGGTGGTGTGTCAACAAGGCCTAGAAAACAATTTGTTGGTCTTGTTCTACCTACGCATATATTTTGCCCCCAATTGCATGACCGTCGCCCTTAAATTGATCTGGTGAAGCCGATTGTTATGCGTGCCTACTGAGTCCCGCCCCCCATGCAGCTGCACATACATGCAAATTCGGGTGTCTTGTAGTCACCATGAGTTGAACTGCATCTGTTTTCTGCTGGGGACCTCATTTAGGATGTATAATTTGTTATGCTCTGGTTTTTGATCCTGGGCTTCCATGGTGAAAAATAGCTTGAGTTCACTTGTTTTTGGAAAGACATTCAGATGGTGGTGGTGGTGTCAACAAGGCCTAGAAAACAATTTGTTGGTTTTCTGTTCTACCTACGCATATAATTGCCCCCCAATTGCATGACCGTGCGCCTGATATTGATCTGATGATGCCAAGAAAAAAGATTGTTATGCGTGCCTACTGAGTCCCGCCCCCATGCAACTGCACATACATGCAAATTCGGGTGTCTTGAAGTCACCATGAGTTGAACTGCATCTGTTTTTTCCTGGGGACCTCATTTAGGATGTATAATTTGTTATGCTCTGGTTTTTGATCCTGGGCTTCCATGGTGAAAAATAGCTTGAGTTCACTTGTTTTGGAAAGACATTCAGACGGTGGTGGTGGTGGTCAACAAGGCCTAGAAAACAATTTGTTTGTCCTGTTCTACCTACGCATATATTTGCCCCCAATTGCATGGCTGTGCGCCTTATATTGATCTGATGAAGCCGATTGTTATGCGTGCCTACTGAGTCCCGCCCCCATGCAACTGCACATACATGCAAATTCGGGTGTCTTGAAGTCACCATGAGTTGAACTGCATCTGTTTTTTGCTGGGGACCTCACTTAGGATGGATAATTTGTTATGCTCTGGTTTTAATGCCGGGCTTCCATGGTGAAAAATAGCTTGAGTTCTTTTGATTTGGGAAGGCATTCAGATGGTGGTGGTGGTGGTCAACAACAAGGCCTAGAAAACAATTTGTTGGTCTTGTTCTACCTACGCATATATTTGCCCCCAATTGCATGACCGTGCGCCTTATATTGATCTGTTGAAGCCGATTGTTATGCGTGCCTACTGAGTCCCGCCCCCATGCAGCTGCACATACATGCAAATTCGGGTGTCTTGAAGTCACCATGAGTTGAACTGCATCTGTTTTCTGCTGGGGACCTCATTTAGGATGTACAATTTGTTATGCTCTGGTTTTTGATCCCGGGCTTCCATGGTGAAAAATAGCTTGAGTTCCTTTGATTTGGAAAAGCATTCAGACGGTGTTAATGTTGTTGGTGGTGGTGGTCAACAAGGCCTAGAAAACAATTTGTTTGTCTTGTTCTACCTACGCATATATTTGCCCCCAATTGCATGACCGTGTGCGTTATATTAATCTGGTGAAGCCGATTGTTATGCGTGCCTACTGAGTCCCGCCCCCATGCAGCTGCACATACATGCAAATTCGGGTGTCTTGAAGTCACCATGAGTTGAACTGCATCTGTTTTCTGCTGGGAACCTCATTTAGGATGTATAATTTGTTATGCTCTGGTTTTTGATCCTGGGCTTCCATGGTGAAAAATAGCTTGAGTTCACTTGTTTTGGAAAGATGTTCAGACGGTGGTGGTGGTCAACAAGGCCTAGAAAACAATTTGTTGGTCCTGTTCTACCTACGCATATATTTGCCACCAATTGCATGACCGTGCGCCTTATATTGATCTGATGAAGCCGATTGTTATGCGTGCCTACTGAGTCCCGCCCCCATGCAGCTGCACATACATGCAAATTCGGGTGTGTTGAAGTCACCATGAGTTGAACTGCATCTGTTTTTGCTGGGGACCTCATTTAGGATGTATAATTTGTTATGCTTTGGTTTTGATGCCGGTCTTCCATGGTGAAAAATAGCTTGAGTTCCTTTTATTTGGAAAGGCATTCAGACGGTGTTAATGTTGGTGGTGGTCAACAAGGCCTAGAAAACAATTTGTTGGTCTTGTTCTACCTATGCATATATTTGCCCCCAATTGCATCACCGTGCCCCTTATATTGATCTGATGAAGCCGATTGTTATGTGTGCCTACTGAGTCCCGCCCCCATGCAGCTGCACATACATGCAAATTTGGGTTTTGTCTTGAAGTCAGCATGAGTTTGAAACTGCATCTGTTTTCTGCTGGGGACTCATTTAGGATGTAAAATTTGTTATGCTTTGGTTTTGATGCCGGGCTTCCATGGTGAAAAATAGCTTGAGTTCCTTGTTTTGGAAAGGATTCAGACGGTGGTGGTGGTGGTGGTCAACAAGGCCTAGAAAACAATTTGTTGGTCTGTTCTACCTACGCATAATATTTGCCCCAATGCATGACCGTGCGCCTTATATTGATCTGTTGAAGCCGATTGTTATGCGTGCCTACTGAGTCCTGCCCCCATGCAGATGCACATACATGCAAATTCGGGTGTCTTGAAGTCACCCAATGAGTTGAACTGCATCTGTTTTCTGCTGGGGACCGCATATATGTTATAATTTGTTATGCTCTGGTTTTTGATCCCGGGCTTCCATGGTGAAAAATAGCATGAGTTCCTTTGATTTGGAAAAGCATTCAGACGGTGTTAATGTTGTTGGTGGTGGTGGTGGTGGTGGTGGTGGTCAACAAGGCCTAGAAAACAATTTGTTGGTCTTGTTCTACCTACGCATATATTTGCCCCCAACTGCATGACCGTGCGCCTTATATTGATCTGGTGAAGCCGATTGTTATGCGTGCCTACTGAGTCCCGCCCCCATGCAGCTGCACATACATGCAAATTCGGGTGTCTTGTAGTCACCATGAGTTGAACTGCATCTGTTTTCTGCTGGGGACCTCATTTAGGATGTATAAATTGTTATGCTCTGGTTTTTGATCCTGGGCTTCCATGGTGAAAAATAGCTTGAGTTCACTTGTTTTGGAAAGACATTCAGATGGTGGTGGTGGTCAACAAGGCCTAGAAAACAATTTGTTGGTTCTGTTCTACCTACGCATATATTTGCCCCGAATTGCATGACCGTGCGCCTGATATTGATCTGATGAAGCCGATGTTATGCGTGCCCTACTGAGTCCCGCCCCCATGCAACTGCACATACATGCAAATTCGGGGTGTCTTGAAGTCACCATGAGTTGAACTGCATCTGGTTTTTTCCTGGGGACCTCATTTAGGATGATGTATAATTTGTTATGCTCTGGTTTTTGATTCTGGGCTTCCATGGTGAAAAATAGCTTGAGTTCACTTGTTTTGGAAAGACATTCAGACGGTGGTGGTGGTCAACAAGGCCTAGAAAACAATTTGTTTGTCCTGTTCTACCTACGCATATATTTGCCCCCAATTGCATGACTGTGCGCCTTATATTGATCTGATGAAGCCGATTGTTATGCGTGCCTACTGAGTCCCGCCCCCATGCAACTGCACATACATGCAAATTTGGGTGTCTTGAAGTCACCATGAGTTGAACTGCATCTGTTTTTTCCTGGGGACCTCATTTAGGATGTATAATTTGTTATGCTCTGGTTTTAATGCCGGGCTTCCATGGTGAAAAATAGCTTGAGTTCTTTTGATTTGGGAAGTCATTCAGACGGTGGTGGTGGTCAACAAGGCCAAGAAAACAATTTGTTGGTCTTGTTCTACCTACGCATATATATGCCCCCAATTGCATGACCGTGCGCCTTATATTGATCTGGTGAAGCCGATTGTTATGCGTGCCTACTGAGTCCCGCCCCCAGGCAGCTGCACATACATGCAAATTCGGGTGTCTTGAAGTCACCATGAGTTGAACTGCATCTGTTTTCTGCTGGGGACCTCATTTAGGATGTATAATTTGTTATGCTCTGGTTTTTGATCCTGGGCTTCCATGGTGAAAAATAGCTTGAGTTCACTTGTTTTGGAAAGACATTCAGATGGTGGTGGTGGTCAACAAGACCTAGAAAACAATTTGTTGGTCCTGTTCTACCTACGCATATATTTGCCCCCAATTGCATGACCGTGCTCCTTATATTGATCTGATGAAGCCGATTGTTATGCGTGCCTACTGAGTCCCGCCCCCATGCAGCTACACATACATGCAAATTCGGGTGTCTTGAAGTCACCATGAGTGGAACTGCATCTGTTTTCTGCTGGGGACCTCATTTAGGATGTATAATTCGTTATGCTCTGGTTTTTGATCCTGGGCTTCCATGGTGAAAAATAGCTTGAGTTCACTTGTTTTGAAAAGACATTCAGACGGTGGTGGTGGTCAACAAGGCCTAGAAAACAATTTGTTGGTCCTGTTCTACCTACGCATATATTTGCCTCCAATTGCATGACCGTGTGCCTTATATTGATCTGATGAAGCCGATTGTTATGCGTGCCTACTGAGTCCCGCCCCCATGCAGCTGCACATACATGCAAATTCGGGTGTCTTGAAGTCACCATGAGTTGAACTGCATCTGTTTTTTGCTGGGGACCTCATTTAGGATGTATAATTTGTCATGCTCAGGTTTTAATGCCGGGCTTCCATGGTGAAAAATAGCTTGAGTTCTTTTGATTTGGGAAGGCATTCAGACGGTGGTGGTGGTCAACAAGGCCTAGAAAACAATTTGTTGGTCTTGTTCTACCTATGCATATATTTGCCCCCAATTGCATGACCGTGCGCCTTATATTCATCTGGTGAAGCCGATTGTCATGCGTGCTTACTGAGTCCCGCCCCCATGGAGCTGCACATACATGCAAATTCGGGTGTCTTGAAGTCACCATGAGTTGAACTACATCTGTTTTCTGCTGGGGACCTCATTTAGGATGTATAATTTGTTATGCTCTGGTTTTTGATCCTGGGCCTCCATGGTGAAAAATAGCTTGAGTTCACTTGTTTTGGAAAGACATTCAGACGGTGGTGGTGGTCAACAAGGCCTAGAAAACAATTTGTTGGTCCTGTTCTACCTACGCATATATTTGCCCCCAATTGCATGACCGTGCGCCTTATATTGATCTGAAGAAGCCGATTGTTATGCGTGCCTACTGAGTCCCGCCCCCATGCAACTGCACATACATGCAAATTCGGGTGTCTTGAAGTCACCATGAGTTGAACTGCATCTGTTTTCTGCTGGGGACCTCATTTAGGATGTATAATTTGTTATGCTCTGGTTTTTGATCCCGGGCTTCCATGGTGAAAAATAGCTTGAGTCTCTTTGATTTTGGAAAAGCATTCAGACGGTGTTAATGTTGTTGGTGGTGGTCAACAAGGCCTAGAAAACAATTTGTTGGTCTTGTTCTACCTACGCATATACTTGCCCCCAATTGCATGACCGTGCGCCTTATATTGATCTGTTGAAGCCGATTGTTATGCGCGCCTACTGAGTCCCGCCCCCATGCAGCTGCACATACATGCAAATTCGGGTGTCTTGAAGTCACCATGAGTTGAACTGCATCTGTTTTCTGCTGGGGACCTCATTTAGGATGTATAATTTGTTATGCTCTGGTTTTTGATCCCGGGCTTCCATGGTGAAAAATAGCTTGAGTTCCTTTGATTTGGAAAAGCATTCAGGCGGTGTTAATGTTGTTGGTGGTGGTGGTGGTGTGGTGGTGGTGGTGGTGGTGGTGGTGTTGGTGGTCAACAAGGCCTAGAAAACAATTTGTTGGTCTTGTTCTACCTACGCATATATTTGCCCCCAATTGCATGACCGTGCGCGTTATATTGATCTGGTGAAGCCGATTGTTATGCGTGCCTACTGAGTCCCGCCCCCATGCAGCTGCACATACATGCAAATTCGGGTGTCTTGAAGTCACCATGAGTTGAACTGCATCTGTTTTCTGCTGGGGACCTCATTTAGGATGTATAATTTGTTATGCTCTGGTTTTTGATCCCGGGCTTCCATGGTGAAAAATAGCTTGAGTTCCTTTGATTTGGAAAACCATTCAGACGGTGTTGGTGGTGGTGGTGGTGGTCAACAAGGCCTAGAAAACAATTTGTTGGTCTTGTTCTACCTACGCATATATTTGCCCCCAATTGCATGACTGTGCGCCTTATATTGATCTGTTGAAGCCGATTGTTATGCGCGCCTACTGAGTCCCGCCCCCATGCAGCTGCACATACATGCAAATTCGGGTGTCTTGAAGTCACCATGAGTTGAACTGCATCTGTTTTCTGCTGGGGACCTCATTTAGGATGTATAATTTGTTATGCTCTGGTTTTTGATTCCGGGCTTCCATGGTGAAAAATAGCTTGAGTTCCTTTGATTTGGAAAAGCATTCAGGCGGTGTTAATGTTGGTGGTGGTGGTGGTGGTGGTGGTCAACAAGGCCTAGAAAACAATTTGTTGGTCTTGTTCTACCTACGCATATATTTGCCCCCAATTGCATGACCGTGCGCGTTATATTGATCTGGTCAAGCCGATTGTTATGCGTGCCTACTGAGTCCCGCCCCCATGCAGCTGCACATACATGCAAATTCGGGTGTCTTGTAGTCACCATAAGTTGAACTGCATCTGTTTTCTGCTGGGGACCTCATTTAGGATGTATAATTTGTTGTGCTCTGTTTTTGATCCTGGGCTTCCATGGTGAAAAATAGCTTGAGTTCACTTGTTTTGGAAAGACATTCAGACGGTGGTGGTCAACAAGGCCTAGAAAACAATTTGTTGGTCCTGTTCTACCTACGCATATATTTGCCCCCAATTGCATGACCGTGCGCCTTATATTGATCTGATGAAGCCGATTGTTATGCGTGCCTACTGAGTCCCGCCCCCATGCAGCTGCACATACATGCAAATTCGGGTGTCTTGAAGTCACCATGAGTTGAACTGCATCTGTTTTTTGCTGGTGACCTCATTTAGGATGTATAATTTGTTATGCTCTGGTTTTAATGCCGGGCTTCCATGGTGGGAAATAGCTTGAGTTCTTTTGATTTGGGAAGGCATTCAGACGACGGCGGTGGTGGTGGTCAACAAGACCTAGAAAACAATTTGTTGGTCTTGTTCTACCTACGCATATATTTGCCCCCAATTGCATGACCGTGCGCCTTATATTGGTCTGTTGAAGCCGATTGTTATGTGTGCCTACTGAGTCCCGCCCCCATGCAGCTGCACATACATGCAAATTCGGGTGTCTTGAAGTCACCATGAGTTGAACTGCATCTGTTTTCTGCTGGGGACCTCATTTAGGATGTATAATTTGTTATGCTCTGGTTTTTGATCCCGGGCTTCCATGGTGAAAAAATAGCTTGAGTTCCTTTGATTTGGAAAAGCATTCAGACGGTGTTAATGTTGTTGGTGGTGGTGGTCAACAAGGCCTAGAAAACAATTTGTTGGTCTTGTTCTACCTACGCATATATTTGCCCCCAATTGCATGACCGTGCGCGTTATATTGATCTGGTGAAGCCGATTGTTATGCGTGCCTACTGAGTCCCGCCCCCATGCAGCTGCACATACATGCAAATTCGGGTGTCTTGAAGTCACCATGAGTTGAACTGCATCTGTTTTCTGCTGGGGACCTCATTTAGGATGTATAATTTGTTATGCTCTGGTTTTTGATCCTGGGCTTCCATGGTGAAAAATAGTTTGAGTTCACTTGTTTTGGAAAGACATTCAGACAGTGGTGGTGGTCAACAAGGCCTAGAAAACAATTTGTTGGTCCTGTTCTACCTACGCATATATTTGCCCCCAATTGCATGACCGTGCGCCTGATATTGATCTGATGAAGCCGATTGTTATGCGTGCCTACTGAGTCCCGCCCCCATGCAGCTGCACATACATGCAAATTCGGGTGTCTTGAAGTCACCATGAGTTGAACTGCATCTGTTTTCTGCTGGGGACCTCACTTAGGATGTATAATTTGCTATGCTCTGGTTTTAATGCTGGGCTTCCATGGTAAAAAATAGCTTGAGTTCTTTTGATTTGGGAAGGCATTCAGATGGTGGTGGTGGTCAACAAGGCCTAGAAAACAATTTGTTGGTCTTGTTCTACCTACGCATATATTTGCCCCCAATTGCATGACCGTGCGCCTTATATTGATCTGTTGAAGCCGATTGTTATGCGTGCCTACTGAGTCCCGCCCCCATGCAGCTGCACATACATGCAAATTCGGGTGTCTTGAAGTCACCATGAGTTGAACTGCATCTGTTTTCTGCTGGGGACCTCATTTAGGATGTATAATTTGTTATGCTCTGGTTTTTGATCCTGGGCTTCCATGGTGAAAAATAGTTTGAGTTCACTTGTTTTGGAAAGACATTCAGACGGCGGTGGTGGTCAACAAGGCCTAGAAAACAATTTGTTGGTCCTGTTCTACCTACGCATATATTTGCCCCCAATTGCATGACCGTGCGCCTGATATTGATCTGATGAAGCCGATTGTTATGCGTGCCTACTGAGTCCCGCCCCCATGCAGCTGCACATACATGCAAATTCGGGTGTCTTGAAGTCACCATGAGTTGAACTGCATCTGCTTTCTGCTGGGGACCTGATTTAGGATGTATAGTTTGTATGCCCTGGGCTAAACCTGGGCTAAACCTGGGCTAAACCTGGGCTAAACCTGGGCTAAACCTGGGCTAAACCTGGGCTAAACCTGGGCTAAACCTGGGCTAAACCTGGGCTAAACCTGGGCTAAACCTGGGCTAAACCTGGGCTAAACCTGGGCTAAACCTGGGCTAAACCTGGGCTAAACCTGGGCTAAACCTGGGCTAAACCTGGGCTAAACCTGGGCTAAACCTGGGCTAAACGCAGCTGCACATACATGCAAATTAGGGTGTCTTCAAGTCACCATTGGTTGAACTGGGCGTCAATAGTGAAAAATAGCTCACCGTGAGTTGAATTGCATCTGTTTTCTGCTGGGTACCTCATGTAGGATATATAATTTGTTATGCTCTGGTTTTTGATCCCGGGCTTCCATGGTGAAAAATAGCTTGAGTTCACTTGTTTTGGAAAGACATTCAGACGGTGGTGGTGGTGGTCAACAAGGCCTAGAAAACAATTTGTTGGTCCTGTTCTACCTACGCATATATTTGCCCCCAATTGCATGACCGTGCGCCTTATATTGATCTGATGAAGCCGATTGTTATGCGTGCCTACTGAGTCCCGCCCCCATGCAGCTGCACATACATGCAAATTCGGGTGTCTTGAAGTCACCATGAGTTGAACTGCATCTGTTTTTTGCTGGGGACCTCATTTAGGATGTATAATTTGTTATGCTCTGGTTTTAGTGCCGGGCTTCCATGGTGAAAAATAGCTTGAGTTCTTTTGATTTGGGAAGGCGTTCAGACGGTGGTCAACAAGGCCTAGAAAAAAATGTGTTGGTCTTGTTCTACCTACGCATATATTTGCCCCCAATTGCACGACCGTGCGCGTTATATTGATCTGGTGAAGCCGATTGTTATGCGTGCCTACTGAGTCCCGCCCCCATGCAGCTGCACATACATGCAAATTTGGGTGTCTTGAAGTCACCATGAGTTGAACTGCATCTGTTTTTTGTTGGGGACCTCATTTAGGATGTATAATTTGTTATGCTCTGGTTTTAGTGCCGGGCTTCCATGGTGAAAAATAGCTTGAGTTCTTTTGATTTGGGAAGGCATTCAGACGGTGGTGGTGGTGGTGGTGGTGGTGGTCAACAAGGCCTAGAAAACAATTTGTTGGTCTTGTTCTACCTATGCATATATTTGCCCCCAATTGCATGACCGTGCGCCTTATATTGATCTGTTGAAGCCGATTGTTATGCGTGCCTACTGAGTCCCGCCCCCATGCAGCTGCACATACATGCAAATTCAGGTGTCTTGAAGTCACCATGAGTTGAACTGCATCTGTTTTCTGCTGGGGACCTCATTTAGGATGTATAATTTGTTATGCTCTGGTTTTTGATCCTGGGCTTCCATGGTGAAAAATAGCTTGAGTTCACTTGTTTTGGAAAGACATTCAGACGGTGGTGGTGGTGGTCAACAAGGCCTAGAAAACAATTTGTTGGTCCTGTTCTACCTACGCATATATTTGCCCCCAATTGCATGACCGTGCGCCTTATATTGCTCTGATGAAGCCGATTGTTATGCGTGCCTACTGAGTCCCGCCCCCATGCAGCTGCACATACATGCAAATTCGGGTGTCTTGAAGTCACCATGAGTTGAACTGCATCTGTTTTTTGCTGGGGACCTCATTTAGGATGTATAATTTGTTATGCTCTGGTTTTAATGCCGGGCTTTCATGATGAAAAGTAGCTTGAGTTCTTTTGATTTGGGGAGGCATTCAGACGGTGGTGGTGGTGGTGAACAAGGCCTAGAAAACAATTTGTTGGTCTTGTTCTACCTACGCATATATTTGCCCCCAATTGCATGACCGTGCGACTTATATTGATCTGTTGAAGCCGATTGTTATGCGCGCCTACTGAGTCCTGCCCCCATGCAGATGCACATACATGCAAATTCGGGTGTCTTGAAGTCACCATGAGTTGAACTGCATCTGTTTTCTGCTGGGGACCTCATTTAGGATGTATAATTTGTTATGCTCTGGCTTTGATGCCTGGGCTAAACCCGAGCTAAACCCGGGCAAAACGCAGCTGCACATACATGCAAATTAGGGTGTCTTCAAGTCACCATTGGTTGAACTGGGCGTCAATAGTGAAAAATAGTTCACCGTGAGTTGAACTGCATCTGTTTTCTGCTGGGGACCACATTTAGGATGTATAATTTCTTATGCTCTGGTTTTTGATCCCGGGCTTCCATGGTGAAAAATAGCTTGAGTTCCTTTGATTTGGAAAAGCATTCAGACGGTGTTAATGTTGTTGGTGGTGGTGGTCAACAAGGCCTAGAAAACAATTTGTTGGTCTTGTTCTACCTACGCATATATTTGCCCCCAATTGCATGACCGTGCGCCTTATATTGATCTGGTGAAGCCGATTGTTATGCGTGCCTACTGGGTCCCGCCCCCATGCAGCTGCACATACATGCAAATTCGGGTGTCTTGTAGTCACCATGAGTTGAACTGCATCTGTTTTCTGCTGGGGACCTCATTTAGGATGTATAATTTGTTATGCTCTGGTTTTTGATCCTGGGCTTCCATGGTGAAAAATAGCTTGAGTTCACTTGTTTTGGAAAGACATTCAGACGGTGGTGGTGGTCAACAAGGCCTAGAAAACAATTTGTTGGTCCTGTTCTACCTACGCATATATTTGCCCCCAATTGCATGACCGTGCGCCTTATGTTGATCTGGTGAAGCCGATTGTTATGCGTGCCTACTAAGTCCCGCCCCCATGCAGCTGCACATACATGCAAATTCGGGTGTCTTGAAGTCACCATGAGTTGAACTGCATCTGTTTTTTGCTGGGGACCTCATTTAGGATGTATAATTTGTTATGCTCTGGTTTTAGTGCCGGGCTTCCATGGTGAAAAATAGCTTGAGTTCTTTTGATTTGGGAAGGCATTCAGACGGTGGTGGTGGTGGTCAACAAGGCCTAGAAAAAAATGTGTTGGTCTTGTTCTACCTACGCATATATTTGCCCCCAATTGCATGACCGTGCGCGTTATATTGATCTGGTGAAGCCGATTGTTATGCGTGCCTACTGAGTCCCGCCCCCATGCAGCTGCACATACATGCAAATTCGGGTGTCTTGAAGTCACCATGAGTTGAACTGCATCTGTTTTTTGCTGGGGACCTCATTTAGGATGTATAATTTGTTATGCTCTGATTTTAGTGCCGGGCTTCCATGGTGAAAAATAGCTTGAGTTCTTTTGATTTGGGAAGGCATTCAGATGGTGGTGGTGGTGGTCAACAAGGCCTAGAAAACAATTTGTTGGTCTTGTTCTACCTATGCATATATTTGCCCCCAATTGCATGACCGTGCGCCTTATATTGATCTGTTGAAGCCGATTGTTATGCGTGCCTACTGAGTCCCGCCCCCATGCAGCTGCACATACATGCAAATTCGGGTGTCTTGAAGTCACCATGAGTTGAACTGCATCTGTTTTTTGCTGGGGACCTCATTTAGGATGTATAATTTGTTATGCTCTGGTTTTAATGCTGGGCTTTCATGATGAAAAGTAGCTTGAGTTCTTTTGATTTGGGGAGGCATTCAGACGGTGGTGGTGGTGGTGGTGAACAAGGCCTAGAAAACAATTTGTTGGTCTTGTTCTACCTACGCATATATTTGCCCCCAATTGCATGACCGTGCGACTTATATTGATCTGTTGAAGCCGATTGTTATGCGCGCCTACTGAGTCCTGCCCCCATGCAGATGCACATACATGCAAATTCGGGTGTCTTGAAGTCACCATGAGTTGAACTGCATCTGTTTTCTGCTGGGGACCTCATTTAGGATGTATAGTTTGTTATGCTCTGGCTTTGATGCCTGGGCTAAACCTGAGCTAAACCTGAGCTAAACCCGAGCTAAACCCGAGCTAAACCCGAGCTAAACCCGAGCTAAACCCGAGCTAAACCCGAGCTAAACCCGAGCTAAACCCGAGCTAAACCCGGGCAAAATGCAGCTGCACATACATGCAAATTAGGGTGTCTTCAAGTCACCATTGGTTGAACTGGGCGTCAATAGTGAAAAATAGCTCACCGTGAGTTGAACTGCATCTGTTTTCTGCTGGGGACCTCATTTAGGATGTATAATTTGTTATGCTCTGGTTTTTGATCCCGGGCTTCCATGGTGAAAAATAGCTTGAGTTCCTTTGATTTGGAAAAGCATTCAGACGGTGTTAATGTTGTTGGTGGTGGTGGTCAACAAGGCCTAGAAAACAATTTGTTGGTCTTGTTCTACCTACGCATATATTTGCCCCCAATTGCATGACCGTGCGCCTTATATTGATCTGGTGAAGCCGATTGTTATGCGTGCCTACTGGGTCCCGCCCCCATGCAGCTGCACATACATGCAAATTCGGGTGTCTTGTAGTCACCATGAGTTGAACTGCATCTGTTTTCTGCTGGGGACCTCATTTAGGATGTATAATTTGTTATGCTCTGGTTTTTGATCCTGGGCTTCCATGGTGAAAAATAGCTTGAGTTCACTTGTTTTGGAAAGACATTCAGACGGTGGTGGTGGTCAACAAGGCCTAGAAAACAATTTGTTGGTCCTGTTCTACCTACGCATATATTTGCCCCCAATTGCATGACCGTGCGCCTTATGTTGATCTGGTGAAGCCGATTGTTATGCGTGCCTACTGAGTCCCGCCCCCATGCAGCTGCACATACATGCAAATTCGGGTGTCTTGAAGTCACCATGAGTTGAACTGCATCTGTTTTTTGCTGGGGACCTCATTTAGGATGTATAATTTGTTATGCTCTGGTTTTAGTGCCGGGCTTCCATGGTGAAAAATAGCTTGAGTTCTTTTGATTTGGGAAGGCATTCAGACGGTGGTGGTGGTGGTCAACAAGGCCTAGAAAAAAATGTGTTGGTCTTGTTCTACCTACGCATATATTTGCCCCCAATTGCATCACCGTGCGCGTTATATTGATCTGGTGAAGCCGATTGTTATGCGTGCCTACTGAGTCCCGCCCCCATGCAGCTGCACATACATGCAAATTCGGGTGTCTTGAAGTCACCATGAGTTGAACTGCATCTGTTTTTTGCTGGGGACCTCATTTAGGATGTATAATTTGTTATGCTCTGATTTTAGTGCCGGGCTTCCATGGTGAAAAATAGCTTGAGTTCTTTTGATTTGGGAAGGCATTCAGACGGTGGTGGTGGTCAACAAGGCCTAGAAAACAATTTGTTGGTCTTGTTCTACCTATGCATATATTTGCCCCCAATTGCATGACCGTGCGCCTTATATTGATCTGTTGAAGCCGATTGTTATGCGTGCCTACTGAGTCCCGCCCCCATGCAGCTGCACATACATGCAAATTCGGGTCTCTTGAAGTCACCATGAGTTGAACTGCATCTGTTTTCTGCTGGGGACCTCATTTAGGATGTATAATTTGTTATGCTCTGGTTTTTGATCCCGGGCTTCTATGGTGAAAAATAGCTTGAGTTCCTTTGATTTGGAAAAGCATTCAGACGGTGTTAATGTTGTTGTTGGTGGTGGTCAACAAGGCCTAGAAAACAATTTGTTGGTCTTGTTCTACCTACGCATATATTTGCCCCCAATTGCATGACCGTGCGCGTTATATTGATCTGGTGAAGCCGATTGTTATGCGTGCCTACTGAGTCCCGCCCCCATGCAGCTGCACATACATGCAAATTCGGGTGTCTTGAAGTCACCATGAGTTGAACTGCATCTGTTTTTTGCTGGGGACCTCATTTAGGATGTATAATTTGTTATGCTCTGGTTTTAATGCCGGACTTCCATGGGGAAAAATAGCTTGAGTTCACTTGTTTTGGAAAGACATTCAGACGGTGGTGGTGGTCAACAAGGCCTAGAAAACAATTTGTTGGTCCTGTTCTACCTACGCATATATTTGCCCCCAATTGCATGACCGTGCGCCTTATATTGATCTGGTGAAGCCGATTGTTATGCGTGCCTACTGAGTCCCGCCCCCATGCAGCTGCACATACATGCAAATTCGGGTGTCTTGAAGTCACCATGAGTTGAACTGCATCTGTTTTTTTGCTGGGGACCTCATTTAGGATGTATAATTTGTTATGCTCTGGTTTTGGTGCCGGGCTTCCATGGTGAAAAATAGCTTGAGTTCTTTTGATTTGGGAAGGCGTTCAGACGGTGGTGGTGGTGGTGGTGGTGGTCAACAAGGCCTAGAAAAAAATAATTTGTTGGTCTTGTTCTACCTACGCATATATTTGCCCCCAATTGCACGACCGTGCGCGTTATATTGATCTGGTGAAGCCGATTGTTATGCGTGCCTACTGAGTCCCGCCCCCATGCAGCTGCACATACATGCAAATTTGGGTGTCTTGAAGTCACCATGAATTGAACTGCATCTGTTTTTTGCTGGGGACCTCATTTAGGATGTATAATTTGTTATGCTCTGGTTTTCGTGCCGGGCTTCCATGGTGAAAAATAGCTTGAGTTCTTTTGATTTGGGAAGGCATTCAGACGGTGGTGGTCAACAAGGCCTAGAAAACAATTTGTTGGTCTTGTTCTACCTACGCATATATTTGCCCCCAATTGCATGACCGTGCGCCTTATATTGATCTGTTGAAGCCGATTGTTATGCGCGCCTACTGAGTCCCGCCCCCATGCAGATGCACATACATGCAAATTCGGGTGTCTTGAAGTCACCATGAGTTGAACTGCATCTGTTTTCTGCTGGGGACCTCATTTAGGATGTATAATTTGTTATGCTCTGGTTTTGATGCCTGGGCTAAACCTGAGCTAAACCTGAGCTAAACCTGAGCTAAACCTGAGCTGAACCTGAGCTGAACCTGAGCTGAACCTGAGCTGAACCTGAGCTGAACCTGAGCTGAACCTGGGCAAAACGCAGCTGCACATACATGCAAATTAGGGTGTCTTCAAGTCACCATTGGTTGAACTGGGCGTCAATAGTGAAAAATAGCTCACCGTGAGTTGAACTGCATCTGTTTTCTGCTGGGGACCTCATTTAGGATGTATAATTTGTTATGCTCTGGTTTTTGATCCCGGGTTTCTATGGTGAAAAATAGCTTGAGTTCCTTTTATTTGGAAAAGCATTCAGACAGTGTTAATGTTGTTGGTGGTGGTGGTCAACAAGGCCTAGAAAACAATTTGTTGGTCCTGTTCTACCTACGCATATATTTGCCCCCAATTGCATGACCGTGCGCCTTATATTGATCTGGTGAAGCCGATTGTTATGCGTGCCTACTGAGTCCCGCCCCCATGCAGCTGCACATACATGCAAATTCGGGTGTCTTGAAGTCACCATGAGTTGAACTGCATCTGTTTTCTGCTGGGGACCTCATTTAGGATGTATAATTTGTTATGCTCTGGTGGGACCTCGTGGGCCCGGACCTGCTCCAGCTGTATGAGGAGATGGTGGTGGAGGGTAGAATGCCTCCATCACTGAGAGAGGGGATGATCACGATTCTGTATAAACGCAAGGGGGAGAGATCAGATCTTAAAAATTGGCGTCCGATCTCTCTTTTTAACGTGGACTACAAAATCCTCGCCAAGGTTTTGGCCAACAGGCTGAAATCTGTCATCGGACAGATCATCCACCCGGATCAAACTTGTGGCATT
Source organism: Rana kukunoris (assembly GCA_029574335.1). Taxonomy (NCBI): domain Eukaryota; kingdom Metazoa; phylum Chordata; class Amphibia; order Anura; family Ranidae; genus Rana; species Rana kukunoris. The sequence goes on from CM056055.1 coordinate 40,958,411, forward strand.
CCTGGTCGCAGGATTGCAGACAGCCTCGCGCTGTTCCGGGACACGGTCCAGTACATCCATGGCCACAGTGTGCATGCGGCCCGGTCAGCCGTGATCAGGAGAAGGCCTTTGACCGTGTCTCCCATGATTTCATGTGCAGAACCCTGCACAGGTTTGGTCTTGGGGAACTGTTTTGTTCGTATGTCAACATTATGTACAATAACATTTGTAGTTCGGTGTTGGTAAATGGCTGGAAAACTGACCCCTTTTCAATCTCTTCCAGGGTCAGACAGGGCTGCCCTCTCTCATCTCTGCTTTTTGTTTGCTGTATAGAGCTATTCGCCCGAAGTATCAGACGGAACCCAGAGATCAGAGGGATTACCGCACCAGGACCGGAAAGATGGGAGGTCAAGTGCTCGCTCTACATGGACGACTTGACGGTGTTCTGTGCTGACCGGCGCTCCATCGACACACTCGTCCAGATGTGTGAGGACTTCGACCAAGCTTCAGGGGCAAAGGTCAACTGCGGGAAGTCCGAAGTCATGCTCTTCGGAAAGTGGTTACTGCCTTCTTCTGCGCCCATACTGTTCAACATCAAAGCGGACTTCATCAAAATTCTCGGAGTCTGGTTTGGAGCGGAGGGCGCAGCCCTGAAGTCCTGGAAAGAAAGACTGGCCAAGATGAGACAGAAATTCGGACTTTGGAGCCTCAGAGAACTCACCATCGAAGGGAAAACACTGGTACTACGCAGCGAGATCCTCCCTGTGTTACAGTACCTCGCCCAGGCCTGGCCCCCGCGGGTTAACACCTGCAAGGCTATCACCAGGGCGGTGTTTCACTTCATCTGGAGCTCCAAAATGGACAGAGTCAAGCGGGCAGTTATGTTCAAGGAACCTCTCAAAGGCGGTAAAGGTGTGCCTGACATCGCCACCCTATTGAGGGTATCTTTTGCTTGTAACTGCATCCGCAGGACCTTGGTTGACAGAACTGTGGACTCTGGTGGCAACTCCATGTCCCGTTTTTTCCTCCTGCCTCTTTGGAGGACCCTTGGATGGGACAAATGGGACAGCTCCGTCCCCTACAACTGGGACACTCCATGGTATTACTTGGATACCTTCAAGTTCATCAATGAGTTGGGGCTGCATGGAGTTAAGCCCGACTTGTGGAAACCATAAACCATCCACAAGTTGATAAGAGCATCGGACATTTTTGAGACTATTCCAGGCCTCCCTTCAACCACGTGTAAAGTGGTCTGGAGGATTGTTTCTTCAAAGAGACTCACCAACAGGCACAAAGATCTGGCATGGATGGCAATCCAAGGGGGATTGCCACTCAGAACATTCATGCATGCCAGAAACCTGTGCAGATACAGGCACTGCCCCTTTTGCATCATCCAGGAGGAAACAGCTTTTCATGTTTTCTGGGAGTGCCCCATTGCACAGGGCCTGTTGAGGGCCTTGGAACCTGAACTTAAATACTTTGTACCACAGACCGCCATTAAACACTTTGGTGTGTTCTGATAAAGCCGATTGTTGTGTGTGCCTACTGGCATCAAAACCAGAATATAACAAATTATACATCCTAAATGAGGTCCCCAGCAGAAAACATATGCAGTTCAACTCATGGTGACTTCAAGACACCCGAATTTGCATGTCTGTGCAGCTGCATGGGGGCGGGACTCAGCAGGCACACATAACAATTGGCTTCATCAGAACAATATAAGGCGCACGGCCATGCAATTGGGGGCAAATATATGCATAGGTAGAACAAGACCAACAAATTGTTTGCTAGGCCTTGTTGACCACAACCACCACCAACAACAGCAACATTAACACCGTCAGCATGCCTTTCCAAATCAAAGGAACTCAAGCTATTTTTCACCACGGAAGGCCGGCATCAAAACCAGAGGATAACAAATCATACATCCTAAATGAAGTCCCCAGCAGAAAACATATGCAATTCAACTCATTGTGAGCTATTTTTCACCATGCATTAGCCATGCATTTTTTTTTTAAAAAAGCCTATGGCGTGTGAACACACCCAAAAAACTCCACCCGGTGCAGAAAAAATGTGCACACACATAAAGAGTATTCACAAAAACGTGCAGACGGGTGCAACGTCAAGTGGTCCTCCTGTGCAGAAGGGACCCAAACCCTGATCCCCCGGGCCGTTGGGCTCCAGACGGGGACTGAGGTACTGTGGTCTGAGCAACTAATGCCGACACAGACCCAATTTCCTTGGAGGGACTGCCGAAACAGAACCCTCCAGGTACTAGGTGGGACTCCCCAGAAGGGAGACCCCATGAGAGCAGGCGAACTAAGCCAGAAGGCCATGTCCACCAACTCCCAAGACGTTCAGGGCTGGCCCAAGGACCGGCACCCTACTAATCACACAGTGAACAAAACGTGCACAAACAAAAAAAAGACAAAAACGTGACAAACATAGGCAATAAATTAAATAAAGTGGGGGAAAGGGATAGTGGAGAGGAGAGTGAAAGAAGTGGTCATTGTGTTCAACAATGACCAGGCCCTCCGGTCCTGGCCCAGGATGCAGATCCCCAAAAAAAAAAAAGCATGTAGCTGGTGCAGTGACCGTGGTGTCTTTAAATCAAAGTGACCCTCACTCACAGTGATTCTCAGACACCCCTGGACTGCCACTCCAGGGGCACATGCACCATAGGCTTTTCCTTTCCAAATCCAACCCCCCGACCAGCCAGTGCAGCCCTCCACCCCTGCCAGATAGAGAGGCCTTCAAGGTTTTCTTGGGGAGAGCAGCCCCCCTCTAGCAGCCTCCACCAATACCAACCCTTCCAAACTCCCTGTCAACCCGGTGGGATTTGCATGGCCCTACCCCATCATACCACAGGGCAGTTCCAGCTCCTCCCACCAGATCTCTGACAGAGATCGCACTTACACCAGCCAGCCAGAAGGCCAGGCTAGAACCCAGCAAAAAGACCAGACCAGGCACAGCCACCCATCCCCACCAGAAGCACCCTTCCAGGTGGCTCAGACGCAACCATTGGCCGGCCCCCAGTATCTGTCGGGCAGCACGGCATAGTCCCTGCTGAAACCACCCTTCCGGGTGCAATGACGTTATTGGATTGCATCCACCCTCCACATATAGGAGGTGCTTCAGCGCTCCTCTAACAACTGATGAGAACAGATACCACACCTGATCTTAGCCAAAAGGCCGAGCAGTGGCAGGGAAGACACCACAATCAGCCCAGCCAGAACGCAACAGCTGAACCTCGCCCTGGGAGAACCACCTTCATAACAAATTATACATCCTAAATGAGGTCCCCAGCAGAAAACAGATGCAGTTCAACTCATGGTGACTTCAAGACACCCGAATTTGCATGTATGTGCAGCTGCATGGTGCCAGGACTCATTAGGCATGCATAACAATCGGCTTCATCAGATCAATATAAGGCACACGGTCATACAATTGAGGGCAAATATATGCCTAGGTAGAACAAGACCAACAAATTGTTTTCTAGGCCTTGTTGACCACCACCAACATTAACACCGTCTGAATGCCTTTCCAAATCAAAGGAACTCCAGCTATTTTTCACCATGGAAGCCCGGCATTAAAACCAGAGCATAACAAATTATACATCCTAAATGAGGTCCCCAGCAGAAAACAGCTGCAGTTCAACTCATGGTGACTTCAAGACACCCGAATTTGCATGTATGTGCAGCTGCATGGGGGCGGGACTCAGTAGGCATGCATAACAATCGGCTTCATCAGATCAATATAAGGCGCACGGTCATGGAATAGGGGGCAAATATATGTGTAGGTAGAACAAGACCAACAAATTGTTTTCTAGGCCTTGTTGACCACCACCACCGTCTGAATGCCTTCCCAAATCAAAGAAACTCAAGCTATTTTTCACCATGGAAGCCCGGCATCAAAAACAAAGCATAACAAATTATACATCCTAAATGAGGTCCCCAGCAGAAAACAGATGCAGTTCAACTCATGCTAACTTCAAGACACCCAAATTTGCATGTATGTGCAGCTGCATGGGGGTGGGACTCAGTAGGCACGCATAACAATCGGCTTCATCATATCAATATAAGGCGCACGGTCATGCAATTGGGGGCAAATATATGTGTAGGTAGAACAAGACCAACAAATTGTTTTCTAGGCCTTGTTGACCACCACCACCGTCTGAATGCCTTTCCAAATCAAAGGAACTCAAGCTATTTTTCACCATGGAAGCCCGGCATCCAAACCAAAGCATAACAAATTATACATCCTATATGCGGTCCCCAGCAGAAAACAGATGCAGTTCAACTCATGGTGACTACAAGACACCCGAATTTGCATGTATGTGCAGCTGCATGGGGGCGGGATTCAGTAGGAACGCATAACAATCGGCTTCATTAGATCAATATAAGGCGCAAGCTCATGCAATTGGGGCAAATATATGCGTAAGTAGAACAAGACCAACAAATTGTTTTCTAGGCCTCTGGATTCTTCCTCGAAGAGCCTTTTCAGGCTCTTCTTGGTGTCCTCCAGGTCCTGCCTAACGTCCCAGCTGCAGTGGTGAAGGTCCTGCAGGGACTGCAACCTTCGTTGCAGTCTTCTGAGTTCCCTCTTCCTAGCACACAATCACTGGCGTCCCCTTGCCTGAAAGAAGCTGCGCAGCTTGACTTTAACAAACTCCCACCAGTCACTTACCTTTCCAAAGAATCTCTTTTCCTCCGTCCAGGAGGCATAGGCCTCCCGGAGTTCCCCCATCAATTCCTCATTTTCCAGCAGGGTACTATTCAGCTTCCAGGAACCTGGACCGTGGGCAAAGCCCTCACCAAGTTCACCCCGAAAGTGAATAGCCCTGTGGTCAGAGAAACAGCAGGGGATCATGGAGAACTCACGATTCTTGGCCGTCCTTGAAGTGAGCACAAAGTCTATCCTGGAGCGCACCGATCCATCGGGTCAGCAGCACCATGAATAGTTCACGGTGCCTTTCCCTATGGATCCCACGGCATCCTGCAGGGAAGCCTCCGAGATCATCTCCTTGAGCAGCCAAAAAGTAGCATCAAGTTTTGCGTATATGCTGGAACTGCGCCCATCCTCCTCTATCGGCCTGTTAAAATCACCGCCGATCACTACTGCTCTGGTGGTGTATATACATGCACTATATACACACACACAGTATACATATACACACACTATACATACAGTATATACACATATAGTATATACACACATACACATACAGTATATACACACACATTATACATATACAGTATATACACACACTATACATACAGTATACATATACACATACAGTATATACACACACTATACATGCAGTATATACACACACACACACACACACATTATACATATACACATATAGTATATACACATACAGTATATACACACACATTATACATATACACATACAGTATATACACACACATTATACATATACACATACAGTATATACACACACTATACATACAGTATACACACTACACATACAGTATACACACACACACACACACACATTATACATATACACATACAGTATATACACACACACTACACATACATTATATACACACACACACACATTATTCATATACACATACAGTATATACACACACACACTACACATACAGTATAGTATATACACACACACACATTATACATATACACATACAGTATATACACACACACTACACATACAGTATATACACACACACACACACATTATACATATACACATACAGTATATACACACACATTATACATATACACATACAGTATATACACACACACACTACACATACAGTATATACACACACACACACATTATACATATACACATACAGTATATACACACACATTATACATATACACATACAGTATATACACACACACACACATTATACACACACTACACATACAGTATACACACACACATTATACATATACACATACAGTATACACACACACACACACTACACATACAGTATACACACACACATTATTCATATACACATACAGTATATACACACACACACACACTACACATACAGTATAGTATATACACACACACATTATACATATACACATACAGTATATACACACACACTACACATACAGTATATACACACACACACACACACACACACATTATACATATACACATACAGTATATACACACACATTATACATATACACATACAGTATATACACACACACACTACACATACAGTATATACACACACACACACACATTATACATATACACATACAGTATATACACACACACACATTATACATATACAATATATACACACACTATTCATACAGTATATACACACACATACAGTATATACACACACATTATACACACACTATACATACAGTATATACACACACACACACACTATACATATACACATACAGTATATACACACACATTATACATATACACATACAGTATATACACACACATTATACATATGCACATACAGTATATATACACACTATACATACAGTATATACACACACATTATACATATACACATACAGTATATACACACACTACACATACACATACACACACATTATACATATACACATACACATACAGTATATACACACACATTATACATATACACATACAGTATACATATACACATACAGTATATACACACACACATTATACATATACACATAAAGTATATACACACACTATTCATACAGTATATACACACACATTATACATATACACATACAGTATATACACACACTACACATACACACACATTATACATATACACATACAGTATACATATACACATACAGTATATACACACACACTACACATACACATACAGTATACACACACACACACACACACATTATACATATGCACATACAGTATATACACACTATACATACAGTATATACACACACATTATACATATACACATACAGTATATACACACACACACTATACATGCAGTATATATACACACACACACACATTATACATATACACATACAGTATACATATACACATACAGTATATACACACATACAGTATATACACACACATTATACATATGCACATACAGTATATACACACACTATACATACAGTATATACACACATTATACATATACACATACAGTATATACACACACTACACATACAGTATATACACACACATACAGTACATACACACACACATACAGTATATACACATACAGTATATACACACACACACATTATACATATACAGTATATACACACACTACACATACAGTATATACACACACACACACACATTATACATATACACATACAGTATATACACACACACACACATTATACATATACACATACAGTATATACACACATTATACATATACATAATATACACACATTATACATATACAGTATATACACACACACACACACACACATTATACATATACACATACAGTATACACACACATTATACATATACATAATATACACACATTATACATATACAGTATATACACACACACACACATTATACATATACACATACAGTATATACACACACTATACATATACACACACTATACATACAGTATATACACACACATTATACATATACACACACAGTATATACACACATTATACATACACACACCAGCATTTTTCACCCAAAAATTAGTATGACTGAATGCACTGCTGCCCCATCTCCTGACATGCTGGGACTTGTAGTGCCCCAGCAGCTCACAGACACAAAAGTTGGTAATACAGGAGAGGAGAGGAGGGGGACTGTGCCTGTGTAGTGGTGGGCAGCTAATGAGTAGGCAGGTGTAGTAGAGATTGGGGAGACATTCAGGACATGCCCTTCCTCCAGAAGTAGTGCACTTCCTACAAACAAAATCGATCTAATAGCCTCAGAGCCATGCTAGAGGTAACACATCCCCTCCCTCTCTGCTCACTAGGGTAACCCACTGACAAGGATCCATCTTGTAAAATTCAGCCAGCTTACCTTATCAGACAGTCCGTCCCCTCTCCTCTCCTCCAGCAGTCGAAATCTCCTGCTTCTGTGTCAAAAAAGCCGCGCTGGAGAAGGGGGCGTGTGCAGCGTGTTCCTATTGGCTGAGGGGGCAGTGCAGAGGCGGGGCAGCTATAATCTCAGGAATTTCACATCAAAATAATGTCGGTGCCAGACATATCAGGAACATATGTAAAAAAACACTGTTTTTTACATTCTGTCCCTAGTTTTACTGAGGCTGGCTACCCTGATGGGGCCCCCTAGTGGCACAGGCCCTCGGTCACTGCCCGGATGACCGAATGGTCAGTCCGCCCCTGGCCCTGGTCCAGCGTTTTCACGTTGGGTCCCGTTGGGCCGTTTGGTGGAGGCCTTGGGTTCCTCTGTCGGTGAGCTCACAGGTTTCCATTTCCGGCTCCTTGTGGAGTCACTGACAGGGGTGTGTGGGGGGGGAGGGTGGGGAAGTCCTCCATGGAGGAGGGGTCCGGGGTGGGAGGGGAGGCGTGGAGGGTCTCCTCTGGCACAGAGGGGGTGGGTGTGGGGGTGCCGGAGGAAGGGACAGGGGCAGGAGCTGACTTACCTGTGGCCTTGCGAGGCTCACTCGGCTTCTTCCCTGGTGTCTTCTCCCCGGACCTAGGGGCTGGCTTACCCTGGATCAGGGCTCCAGCATAGGTCCGGGTCCTCTGGGGGCATTGCGTGAACACATGCTCTGCCAGGCCACAGAGGTTGCAGGTTTTGGACCTCGGACAGTCCTTGGTCTCATGGCCTGAGACCCTGCAGAACCTGCAAGAAAGCTCGGTGCAATTCTTACCTTGGTGCACAGGACAGCCACACCTGTTGCAGTTGTTGGGCATCCCGGGGTAGAAAAGTAGGCCTGCAGAATATCCAAGGGAGAAGCATGGCTGCAGGTGCTGCATGTCTCCCGATGGGTCTTTCCTAAGCTTACAAAGGACTGACCACTTACCTATCCAGAATCCATTGGCATCGAGGATTTGGACTGGGTCCTTTATCACGGTGCAGAACCTCTGGAGGTATGTGGCTATGTCTTTGCCTTGGGTATGGGGGTTCCTCATGGCCACTGTCACCCACTTTTCGTCCCGTGTTATGGGGCAGTTCGCTGTGAACTTCCGGAAAGGGGATTCAGGGCCACTGGTCTTCACCATGTCCCAGTATCTTCGGCATACTTGGAATGTCACGAAGGTGATGAAGAAAATCCCTCTTGGGAAGGACTGTACTGAAAGCGTTTCCGCTTTGCTGAAGCCCTGCTCCAGGATCATCTTCTTTCCAAAGATCTCCGGGGTCATGTCAGGGACTCTTCCGTCCACCTCCTCCAGTTTCAGCACGTCTGCTTCATCCAGGGTTCCAGGGTTGACAGCCCGTCTGCAGGTGGGTTCGGCTTCGCTGGTCTCGGTTGGCTGGCGCCGGCCGGGGCAGGAGTGGAGTTTGAGGCGACATTCTTGGGGTCTTCGGAGGAAGTGGCTGGGGCAGGGTTTTTCTTCGTCCCATTGGTCTTCCTCGTCTTATCAGTTTTCTTCACGCTTTTCCCCATCGTCGAGGAGTCTGGATGTCGCTTCAGGTGTTCTTGGGCGGCTTCCTTCTGGTTCCTCGACGTCTTCACTCTTTTACGTAGCCTTTACAAAGGCTCTTGCATCTACTGCCCGAAGGTAGCAATGCGGAGTGGGGGGGAGAAGGGAAGATCGCAAACTTGTTCCAAGTGGGGGCTAAGCCTCTTGTCCAATAGCAGCAAGTAGGTTAGGCTGAATTTAATCAACGATCCTACAAGGCCGAACAGAGGGTATCCCACAAGGACCTAATGGCTTGTATAGATACAAGTGGTTCTCAACGTCCTAGCTGTGAAGCAGAGACACCCCTAAAGGCTATAGTCGATACTACACTTGATCTTAGCCAAAAGGCAGAGAAGCGGACTTTTCTGTGGGACCCACTCGGAGGAGGACATTGACAGTGCCTGGCGGGTGCTGTGCTGCTTCAAGGACGCCGTATGGTGTGCCAGAAAACGCCTCATCCACCAGCGGGAGAGGATGTCCATCGAGGACTGTCGCAGACTGATCTTCAGTCTGCTGAGGGATTACACCTTGATGGACGTCAAGGAGGACGTCTGAAGATTCCCCTCCCCCATCTGTATGCTTACACTGGCAGTTCAATAAAGCTTCGGACCTGTGAACTCTTTCTCCCCCATTCCCTTCCTATTTTTCACCACGGAAGCGCGCATTAGCCAGGCATCAAAACCAAAGCATAATAAATTATACATCCTAAATGAGGTCCCCAGCAGAAAACATATGCAGTTCAACTCATGGTGACTTCAAGACACCCGAATTTGCATGTCTGTGCAGCTGCATGGGGGCGGGACTCAGCAGGCACACATAACAATCGGCTTCATCAGAACAATATGAGGCGCACGGTCATGGAATAGGGGGCAAATATATGTGTAGGTAGAACAAGACCATCAAATTGTTTTCCAGGCCTTGCTGACCACCCCCAGCAACAACAACATTAACTCCATTTGCATGCCATTCCAAATCAAAGGAACTCAAGCTATTTTTCACCACAAAAGCCCGACATTAGCCAGGTATCAAAACCAAAGGATAACAAATTATACATCCTAATTGAGATCCCCAGCAGAAAACATATGCAGTTCAACTCATGTTGACTTCAAGACACCCTAATTTGCATGTCTGTGCAGCTGCATGGGGGCTGGACTCAGCAGGCACGCATAACAATCGGCTTCATCAGAACAATATGAAGCGCACAGCCATTGTATTGGTTGCAAATATATGCGTAGGTAGAACAAGACCATCAAATTGTTTTCTAGGCCTTGTTGACCACCACCAGCACTACCAACAACAACATTAACGCCGTCTGCATGCCTTTCTAAATCAAAGGAAGTCAAGCTATTTTTTGCTTGCATGTGTAAATTATAAGGTGAGCTATTGAGATCTCTAAACCAATGTTTCTCAACTCCAGCAGTCCTCAAGTACCCTCAACAGGTCATGTTTTCAGGATTTCCCTCAGATGAAATGGATGTGGTAATTACTAAGGCAGTAAAACTGATCAAATCACCAGTGCAAAATAATGAAAAGCCTGAAAACATGACCTGTTAGGGGTACTTGAGGACTGGAGTTGAGAAACGTTGCTGTCAATTACAAGCTTCTTTCAACACAGCTAAGAAGGATACGTAGCTGTACAAGTGATAAGGAGATTAGAGCTCCACCTCCTGGTTTAGTAGGGAAATACAGAATATTAATATACAATTTTCAATTTAAAGCAGAACTCTCTCAACCAACATTGGTTATTTTTAATCCTTATGCTCCTAGCATTAGTAAATAGATAGGATGGAATTAACTTGTTTTTAACCTTTTTTTCACATTTCATCAGTTACTTTCTGGTTTCCATGCCAAGGCAACTGATGTCAGACATCCCAGGAGTCTAATGCCCTGTACACACTATCTGTTCATCCGATGAAAAGTGTTTGATGTTTTTTTTATCAGATAGCCGATGAAGCTGACTTTCATCAGTCGTGCCTACACACCTTTGTTTTAAAAACTGATTGTGTTAGAACGTGGTGACGTAAAACACAACGACGTGCTGATAAAAATGGAGTTCAATGCTTCCGAGCATGCGTCGACTTGATTCTGAGCATGCGTGAATTTCATATATTCACTGACACATGTTAATATCCGCAAGTCGCCTCTGAATGCATTGTTGGGACGTCCAGTCGATGGAGCACCAAAATACACGAAAAAGCTGATAGCTTATGTATTTGTAGTGGTTAGGATTTCTATAGCGAAGTCCTGGAAGTCCCCTACTGTTCCTTTTTACTTGTTGAAGAACAAATTGTTTTGGATAATGGTGAACGAGAGGTTTTCTGCTATCCTAGCGGACAAGGTTAAGGGGTTTCATAGAGTTTGGGACCCTTGGATCGACTATCTCACGACCACATGAAGATTTAGACCAGGGGTCCTCAAACTTTTTAAACAGGGGGCCAGTTCATGGTCCCTCAGACTGTTGGGGGGCCGGACTATAGTTTAAAAAAAATATGAACCTATGCACACATCTTATTTGAAGTACAAAAAAAACAGGAAAAAAACAATACAATATTTAAAATAAAGAACAATTTTATTCAACAAACTTATTAGTATTTCACAGACCCCCCTCATCACATAACCCCCCCCCCCATCACCGATTACTCTCCATAACAGATCCCCCCATCAAAGATTCCCCTGTATTAGGTCCCCCATCACAAAGCCCCCCAACACAAACTTCTCTCCATTACAAAGCCCCCAATAACAGACCCCCCATCACACAGACCCCCAACACAAAGGGAGGGGAGGGGACAGAGAAGGAGCAGTCTGGTGGAGGGGAGGACAGAGTTGGAGCAGCCAGGTGGAGTGGAGGACAGGGTGGATGCTGCCAGGTGGAGTGGAGGACAGGGTGGATGTAGCCAGGTGGAGGGGAGGACAGGGTGGGAGCAGCCAGGTGGAGTGGAGGACAGGGTGGGAGCAGCCAGGTGGAGGGGAGGACATAGTGGGAACAGCCAGGTGGAGTGGAGGACAGGGTGGATGCAGTCAGGTGGAGGGGAGGACAGGGTGGATGCAGTCAGGTGGAATGGAGGACAGAGTGAGAACAGCCAAGTGTAGTGGAGGACAGGGTGGGAACAGCCAGGTGGAGTGGAGGACAGGGTGGAAACAGCCAGGTGGAGTAGAGGACAGGGTGGGAACAGCCAGGTGGAGTGGAGGACAGAGTGGGAACAGCCAGGTGGATTGGAGGACAGAGTGGGAACAGCCAGGTGGAGTGGAGGACAGAGTGGGAACAGCCAGGTGGAGTGGAGGACAGGGTGGGAGCAGTCAGGTGGAGGGGAGGACAGAGTGGGAACAGCCAGGTGGAGTGGAGGACAGAGTGGGAACAGCCAGGTGGAGTGGAGGACAGGGTGGGAACAGCCAGGTGGAGGGGAGGACAGGGTGGGAGCAGCCAGGTGGAGTGGAGGACAGGGTGGGAGCAGTCAGGTGGAGGGGAGGACATAGTGGGAACAGCCAGGTGGAGTGGAGGACAGGGTGGATGCAGTCAGGTGGAGGGGAGGACAGGGTGGATGCAGTCAGGTGGAGTGGAGGACAGAGTGGGAACAGCCAGGAGGAGTGGAGGACAGAGTGGGAACAGCCAGGTGGAGTGGAGGACAGGGTGGGAGCAGTCAGGTGGAGGGGAGGACAGAGTGGGAACAGCCAGGTGGAGTGGAGGACAGAGTGGGAACAGCCAGGTGGAGGGGAGGACAGGGTGGGAACAGGCAGGTGGAGGGGAGGACAGGGTGGGAACAGCCAGGTGGAGGGTAGAATAGCAGCCAGGTGGAGGGTAGAATAGCAGCCAGGTAGAACTGTGTGGGAGCAGCCAGCTAGATGGGAGGTAAGTTCTTACCTTGGAGGACAATACAAGAATCACTGGCTCCCTCCACTTAACAGCCTCATGACATTTCTTCTCCTCTCTTCCCCCTCACGCTTGGCATGTTGGGGCTGAACTTCTCTTAGGGAATCATCATGCGGCCTGCTGGTATCCAGGACTGCAATTCCCATAATGCTCTAGTTTCCCAGCTATTGGCTCTGAATGTAGCCAATAGGAGCAGGCATTGTCAGGAGAATGCTCTGCTCAAGGAGAGGGAGGGGTGGAATTCCCCCGCAGCTGCGGCTCTGACTGTGTCCCTTCTCAGAGCCTGTCGGTTTCGTCGCCACTGCCCTGTCACTAGTTACAGTCCACGGGCTGGGTAAATCACACTGGCGGGCCGGATACGGCCCGCGGGCTGTAGTTTGAGGACCCCTGATTTAGACTGTCATTGGAGAGATGCCCCTTCCGATTGGAGTGCTCCCCTCTTCCTTTCTTATTCCCCTTTTCTCTTCTAGTCTTTTCCTTACTTTCTCTTTGTGTCCTTTTTTTCTCGTTGTTTTTAATGTACATTTTTCGTTTTTTTTGTCTATGAGGGACGGGTCAATGAGGTCAGATGGTCCTGATTTAGCCTTTTTTTCCTTTGTCTATTGACGGTTTTAAGACGTGGACCCGGGTAGATGTTTTATGTTGATTATACTGCCGTACCCTCAATGACTTGTACCTGTAACTTGATTTTAAGTGCGTGGACAGGTTATGCCTGTCTTTCTACTGTATTCCCTTTTTGAAACTTAATAAAAATATTGGAAAAGAAAAAATTAATTGAGTAGCGTTTTTTGGTTATTGTTTCTTAGATGCAGAAAACTGACTAAACAATTAAGAAGAACGTAATTTCTTAGTCCTGACAAAAATAAATAAATAAAAAACATAACAAACGTATCTACAAAACCGCAATACATTTCCTTTACATGCTGTGGCGCTCGTGCTGTAAATATAACCATCTTTCCATAGCAGTAAAATAACATTAGCACAATGTGCTTACAGCATAAGACTAAAACAATAGCGTACCTGCTGCAGGCAAGCGTCTGTTTATATATAGAAAGAGCCTGTCTCCCTGTACTGATCTGCACCGTCCCTGTCTGTTCCACAATCAGGAATAGACATGTTTCAGTCTGTGTACATGTGGGGTGTATTCCCAGTAATTAAAAAGTGTCTGCTCCTGCCTATACCCATATGGTATAAGAACCTGTGTTCTGTACCAGCATGTGTGCCAAAGAAACTGAAAAATTAATTTATAGGCATTACACCATATAAAATATATGCAGGGAGAGATTTACACTCACAACTAAAATTCTAAATAAGTTGTGCTATAAGGAAAAAAATGTACAAACAAAGACACGTGGAGAATTGGGTGGATGAGTCTGGCTGTTGTATGGTTGAAAAGGATTACGCCTAATTGTTTAAAATAATACTAAGGTGTGTTCTGAAAATTGGTTTGACAGAACAAGTATGAGTTTGCTTAGAAAAGACTTTCAACACAAAGAACAATAAAATTCTCAAAAATGTTTAAAGAGAGAGGGCCAATTTATCCGTATGCCTCCCGTCCTTCATCCTACTGTATACCCAAGACTGATTGTGTAGAAACATATCTACATATTATAGGTGTTGTGACCCTCCCAAAGTGAATGACTGGTGAAATCTAGTGGTAGATAGGCTGTAGCCAGCTTGTGCTTTGATTGTTATTGTCTTCTGCATTTGCAGTTGGGTTCCCCCAAAGTTTAGAATATTGTTTGCTTTTGCTTGTTGCTGGGGTTTGTGCTTCAGTGGATATAGCTAGAAAATAATTATGAGTTAAGAATATTTATTTTACCCATTCACTAGGAGGTTTATTCGTAATTATGCAAGCTGGAAAAGTAGATTAAGATTCAGGGAACCCTTCTAGAAGGTCCTTTGCCTCCAGGACTTTGCCTGGAGAGTATGTGAGACCAGGGACCCAATCTTTTGTTTTCCTGGAGAGTATGTGAGACCAGGGACCCAATCTTTTGCTTTTCTTGGAGAGGATTTGAGACCAGGGACCCAGTCTTTTAGCTCCCAGGCTTTGCCTGGAAGGAATGTGTAGAGCAGAGACCCAGTATTTTGCCTCCCAAGCTTTGCCTAGAGATGATGTTAGACCAGGAATCCAGTCTTTTGCCTCCCACACTTTGCCTAGAGATGATGTGAGACCAGAGATCCAGTATTTTGCTTCCCAGGCTTTGCCTAGAGTCGATGTGAGACCAGGGATCCAGTATTTTGGCTCCCAGGCTTTGCCTGGAAGCAATGTGAGACCAGAGACCCAATATTTTGCTTCCTAGCCTTTGCCTAGAGACGATGTGAGACCAGGAATCCAGTCTTTTGCCTCCCAGGCTTTGCCTAGAGACGATGTGAGACCAGAGACCCAGTCTTTTGTCTCCCAGGCTTTGCCTAGAGATGATGTGAGACCAGGAATCCAGTCTTTTGCCTCCCAGGCTTTGCCTAGAGACGATGTGAGACCAAGGATCCAGTCTTTTGCCTCCCAGGCTTTGCCTAGAGACGATGTGAGACCAGGGATCCAGTCTTTTGCCTCCCAGGCTTTGCCTAGAGACGATGTGAGACCAAGGATCCAGTCTTTTGCCTCCCAGGCTTTGCCTAGAGACGATGTGAGACCAGGGATCCAGTCTTTTGCCTCCCAGGCTTTGCCTAGAGACGATGTGAGACCAGGGACCCAGTCTTTTGCCTCCCAGGCTTTGCCTAGAGACGATGTGAGACCAGGAATTCAGTCTTTTGCCTCCTAGGCTTTGCCTAGAGACGATGTGAGACCAGGGATCCAGTCTTTTGCCTCCCAGGCTTTGCCTAGAGACGATGTTAGACCAGGGACCCAGTCTTTTGCCTCCCAGGCTTCATCTGGTAAGGATGTGAGACCAGGGACCTAGTCTTTTGCCTCCCAGGCTTTGAATGGAGAGGGGTACAGGCCTGCTGCCTCTTAAGGCCTCATCAGCTTCAGAATCCAGACCCAGGTACAGTAAAACCTTGCTTTTAGAGCAACCTGGTTGGAGAGCCTTTTGCAAGACAAGCAACATTTTTTAATAAACTTTGACTTGATATACAAGCGACATCTTGATATACAAGTAGCGTCATGTCACAACTGAGTATAAAAGAGAAGACAGGCACCCTTTAAGTGTAGCAATATGGTTACATTTAATGAAGGTACAACATTTAGCAACATATTGCTACATTTAGAGGCGCCTCTCTTCTCTTTTATATTCTGTAGCTCCTGCTGGAGTTTTCTTCTAATCCCCTTGTTGAGGCTTCTATTTGTGGATGAACATTTTATAGTTACACAACCTCATCAACCTCAATCACATTGCTATAATTTATATGGACTATAAACTGAAGGACATATGAATAAATGTTTGTGGAACGAATCATTCGAGTTTCCATTATTTCTTATGGTGAAATTTGCTTTTATATACGTGCTTTGGATTACAAGCATGTTTCTAGAACTAATTATACTCGCAACCCAAGGTTTTACTGTAATGGGCAGTGGGCTTGTGCTAAGACCTGAAAAAGATAGGAGGGTGGCTAGAAAGGCTTTCTTAGGCAATTGCTGGTTTCAGCTAAAAGGCACACATTGAAGAATTGCTGGTTTCAGCTTAAAGCAGAACTTTAAGTGTTACTAAACCCAAAACAGTAAAATCAGTCTGTATATGCAGTAAAGCATGCTTGTTATACTCACTGTGGAACCTAAGGGGTAAATTCTCTGCATTGTGTAAAATGTCTGTTCAATCCTTAACCCATCTGCTGATAGTACAGAGCCACGGAGGCACTCTGCACATGCTCAGTTGGATGTGTATTGTTAGAGCATTCCTTCTTTTATTTTTTTTATTTTAGTAGGGTGCATGTGATCAGCACTGTTAAGACAGAGGGTCAGGGGTCATGCATCCTCATAGGACAGTGAGAGGAGAATGAAAACTCCTCCTACAAGCTTTAACTGATAAAAGTCATAAGACTGCTACAGTATATACTACTGATGAGAAAAGGTATTTACAGTGGCAGTTTATATTTACTAAATAATTGCATTTCCATGTTCTGTGTACTGTGGGAGACCAGATATAGTGAATGCAGAGTCCTGGGTTTAGTGACGCTTTAAGTGCAAACAAAAAAATCTAAGAGCAGGCAGGTCTTTTTTTTGCAAGAGAGATACGCTCTAGGCCAGATTCACGTACCTGGCGACGTAGCGTATCCTATTTACACTACGCCACCGCAACTTACAGACGCAAGTGCCGTATTCTCAAAGCACTTGCTCCGTAATTTGCGGTAGCGTAGTGTAAATGGCACGGCGTATCCCCGCGTAATTCAAATTGGGAATGTAGGGGGCGTCTTGTATTTAAATTAAGCGTGCCCCCGCACCGAACGAACTGCGCATGCGCCGGCCGTAAACGTAGCCCAGTGCGCATGCTCCAAATCACGTCGCAAAAAGTCAATGAAACCGACGTGAACGTCACTTACGCAAAGCCCTATTCGAGAACACGTTACGCAAACAACGTTAACGACGGAAAAACACGACGCTGTCCCGACATCCATACTTAACATGGCCTACGTCGAACCTACGCAAGGTTACCCCTCATATAGCAGGGGTAACCTTACGCTTACGCAAACGACGTAAACTACGACGACGGGGCGCAAATACGTTCGGTAATACGCGTATCTAGCTCATTTGCATATTCAAAGCAGAAATCGACGGAAACGCCACCTAGCAGCCAGCGTAACATTGCAACTTAGATACGACGGTGTAAGTGACTTACGCCAGTCGGATCTAGGCCAAATCTATGCATAACTGATTCTAAGAATCAGTCGCATAGATAGGACGCCTCAGAAACAGAGATACGCCGTCGTATGTCTTCTGGGAATCTGGCCCTCTGTCTTTTTTGCAACAAAAAAAATGTACCTGCCTGCTTAGCAATCATATTTAGAATGTGCACTGAGCTACACTTGGGTAGCTTAGTGTACATTCTTGGCACAACTCAGCACCATAAATAAAGAATTCCCATGCACAAGAGTTGTCATTCCCTGGCTGGCCAATCTAGATGGCCAAGAATCGTGCAGCCAGAATAAGCTGGGGAGATGTTGGTACCTATGAAGGTGGCTCGTAAACATCCCATTGTTGGATGTAACAAATATATAGTAAATTATGTGCGTGTTAATACAAATAAATAAAGTACAACTGGTGTGGAGCATCATTTCCTAAATATACTAATAATTTCACGGAAATGGCAAATCATCACATAATTACAGGAAGGCAGGAGTTAAACAGATAGCCTTTGATAAATGCTTAATAAAGAATTTCCATCTGCTGATGGATTTGATATGTGACTTATGCATCATGTATCAAACACCTGCTTTCTTGATTCAGGCAGCAGATGGCTTGACGGGATTCTTTCTGTGTCCTGCATTTGCCTTGGATTTTTTTTTTAGACATTATCGTATTCCAAGCTATAAGATTTCCTGTTAGTCGCTGTGTTCCATGGGCAGTTACCTTTCTTATTGTGCAGACTTAATCCGAAGTCTCAGTAGAGGATTAATTGTACTTTGGGGTCCAGACTGCTTTCGGTTCATGGGCTCCCCATAAGTTTAATGGGATACAGCAAAGATGATGTACGCAACTATGAATATTTTGCTTCTAATATGTGTGTGACGTATTTCTGAAGAATCTGAATGGCAGTGTTTGAATTTTGGATTGGGTCTTATAGAGCTTTATACTTGAATTTATTGTTCCTTTTGACATGTTTTATGTTGCATTACCTTTACCAGAATGTATCTCAATTGCACACTAAACATTTGTCAATGTGACATTTTTAGAATTATTCCTTGTTTTTTAACTGTCATTTGGTCCCAGAGGGAAAATCATTATGCAATCGATGCCATACCCCGGCGGTTGGTGAAAAAGAGACAGAAGATCGGCGTATCGAGTCTCTGGTTGAACGTGTGTTGCAAAGGTCCTTAAAGGAGAAGGACACGTCTCACACGCATAGTCAAGCCAGCGACACTGGGTCTGGCTCTACGGTCGACGAGGTCCATGAGGATCCAGGCCCTTTCCGGCCTCGCGCTTCCTCCCCAACAGCCCCGGAGGGCGATCTGGAGAGCGATGAGGAGAATCTGGAGTTCGATTTCGCTCAAGTAACCCCACTTATTAAGGCTGTTAAAGAAGCACTTTTGTGGGAAGATCTATCCTCTTCCCCGGCTAAACAGATAAAGTATTTCAAACCACTGGGGAAAGAACGCCCAAGCTTTCCGTTATTGACTGAACTGAAGGGCATCTTTGAAGAGGAATGGAGTAAGGTGGACAAGAAGTCCTCTATTACCAACAAGGCTTCCCTATTGTACCCGTTCAAAGTGGATGATGTCAAATATCTAGAGAACATTCCTTCGGTAGATGCAGCAGTAATGCGGCTGGCCAAGCACGTTACGCTGCCTTTAGCCGATTCAGTATCTTTCAAGGATGGTCTTGACAGGAGAATGGATCAAGATCTGAGAAGAATCTACGGTTTGGCTGGTACAGCCTGTAAACCCACCCTAGCGTTGGCGGCCTTATCCAAAGCAATGGAAGTTTGGACAGAGAATGTAGACTCTTTTCTGATGGGTGTTTCTGAAGAACTGGCTGGGAGCTCTGCAACGGCAGAGTTGAAGCTAGCGGTGGCCTTCCTGGGAGAGGCATCCGTTGATTTAATTTGCCTATTGGCAAGAATTATGCTGTCTTCAGTAACAGCAAAACGGGCCCTATGGTTGCGCCCTTGGGTCGCCGACCCATCTTCTAAACAAAATTGGTGTAAAATCCCCTTTGAGGGCCCGTCTCTATTTGGCAACAAATTGGACGACGCCATTTCTAAAGCTACAGGGGGTAAATCAGGTTTTCTCCCCCAGGATAGACGCCAATCAGGAAGGAAGAGACCTAGGGAGGCTCGCGCCTACAGACCTAGCGGGCACTTTAGAAGAAACTGGAGTAGAGGCCAGACGTCCTTCCGTAAGCCAGCATCTACAAGCCAGGCGTCCGGTGGACGTGAACAGGGGAAGTCCTTTTGAAATATCGCCCGCTCAGGCGGATCAAGTAGGGGCACGGCTACTCCTCTTTCGGCATGTCTGGGCGGCCTCGATCACGGATTCCTGGGTCATCAGGACGGTGTCGTCAGGCCACGTTTGGTCCTTCTCCAACACTCCCCCTCCCAGGTTCATCCCAAAGTCGGTGGAGCAAAGGCAAGTTCTTCTGTCCTACGTGGATCTGCTAAAATCCCAAGGGGCAGTCAGACACGTCCCAAAGGACGAACAGTTTCATGGGGTTTACTCTCCCCTCTTCTTGGTGCAAAAGAAAAACAGTACATGGCGCCCAGTCATAGACCTAACCTACCTGAACAGGTTCATAAAACATGGGAGATTCAAGATGGAATCCCTGTCCACAATTCAACAAGTCATACAACCAGGCGATTGGATGATCTCGATAGATCTAAAGGACGCTTATTTCCATGTGCCAGTGGCAGTAGAGCTTCAGAAATACCTCAGGTTCCACGTGGGGCAGGAGCACCTTCAATTTGTTTGTCTACCCTTCGGGTTGACAACCTCCCCACGGGTCTTTACCAAGACCCTATTGGCAGTTGTGGCCCTCATCAGGCTGAAGAAGGTACGCCTCTATCACTATCTGGACGACCTTCTTGTGCTGTCCCAAGACAGAGCCCATCTCTTGGTGCAAAGGGATCAGGTAATCTCAATCCTGTCCGAGTTCGGTTGGCTTCTAAATCTAGGAAAGAGCCATCTGGAGCCAACACAACGCTTGATATACCTGGGAGCTCAGTTCGACACAGTAGAGGAAACCATCTCTCTCCCATTAGAGAAGATTCCTATAGTTCAGGAGAGGATCTCTCAGGCCCTGGACGCTCGTCATCTGAAGGCTTCGCAGTGCCTAGAAGTTATCGGCACAATGGTTTCAACATCCCCCATGGTGAAATGGGCATTGTGGAGGCTACGACCCTTCCAATTCGGCTTTCTCAAGCAATGGAAATCAGGAAACAAAAACCAACAGATTCACATCATATCGTCTATGAGGAGCAGCCTGTTCTGGTGGCTTCAACGGAAGAACCTGCTAAATTGTCACTCCCTTGCTCCAGTCTCTTGGGTCACAGTGATGACAGATGCCAGTGGTTCCGGCTGGGGGGCCCTCTGTGGCACGGAAATGGCACAGGGAAAGTGGGACGCCCGCCTCCACAACCCGGGCTCGAACGTCCTGGAGATTTGAGCGGCCTGGTGCACCCTCCAATTCTTCTCCCAACTCTTGAAGGGGAAATCAGTGATGTTGAGGATGGACAACATCACGGCAGTGTCCTATATCAAGAGGCAAGGAGGGACACAGAGTTCAACCCTTCTACGGGAAGTCGAACCCATTTTGGGGTGGGCTCAGAAGAACTTACCCAACCTGTCGGCTGTCTTTATCCCCGGGGCCCAGAACTCCCAGGCGGATTTTCGGTCACGCACCCAGATAGACATCAACGAGTGGTCTCTCCACGAGCAGTCCTTTCAGTGGATCCTGTCCCTGGGGACCGATTCCCAAGTGAATCTCTTTGCTTCTCTGCACAACTCCAAGTTGAGGAAGTTCTATACTAGGGGCAGGGCTTTTTTTCTGGGGGAACTTGGGGGAACTCAGTTCCACCACCTTTGGCTCAGACCCTTTGGTGCCCGCTCACCACAATCACTTGTAAACACAGAAGTCTGGTTTCTGTGTTTACAAGTGACAGCTTTGTAACCCCCTGAACTCTGCACTCTGTATGTAATGCAATTCTGGTATTTAATGCCCCTTTAAGACTCTTCTACTGTTTGTGAAATCTGAACGGGTCGTGGTTGAGTTCCTGTACCTATTTTCTGAGAAAAAAAGCTCTGACTAGGGGTCATTGTGTTCAGGCAATCGGGACGGATGCCTTGACAGATCGGTGGAGATTCAAGAGGGCATATGCCTTTCCCCCACCTTCAGTAGTCCTCAGATTCCTACAGAGACTCCAAGCAGAGGCAGTAGAAAGAAACGGTGGTGGCTCCCTACTGGCCAAACAGGCCGTGGTTCCCTCTTCTAGTCCAACTGACTTATCGGGACCCAGTACCTCTACCAGTCAGACCGGATCTTCTCTCCCAAGGGCCATTCCTACACCCTTCCCCGGCTCTGATGAAGTTAACGGTCTGGTTCTTGAGAGGAATGGCTATGGCTGGGTTCACACTTGTCCTACAAACGCTCCAACATTGAGAGCTCATGTCGCATGACGTGTGAAAATTAATGTTTCCCTATGAGACCTGTCTTAACTGATCTGACACATGTCTGTCCGACTTTGAAAACACTCCCTGTACTACTTTGGTCCGACATTGATCCTACTTCAGCCCATTGAATATCATTGAAGTTGGACCAAAGTAGGAGCCTTGTCCTTATCAGACATCCGACATGTGATTACAGCAGCAGTAAAAGGAATTTATCTCACTCTGGGATTGTTTTGATTGGTCAAAGAACAAGTCAGACTATCACAAAGTCGGTTCAAAGTAGTATCCTGTTCATGAAAGTCGGATGGATGTAGGACCAATGTAGGATCAATGTAGGACCAATGTAGGACAGATGTCGCAGAGCAAAGTAGGATGAAAGTTGTACTGCTGTCATGTAGTATAGTGTGAACCCAGCCTCAGGCTGGGTTCACACTTGTTCCGACAACGCTCCTACATTGGGAGCTCATGTAGCATGACGTGTGAAAATCAATGTTTCCCTATGAGAGCTGTCTTAACTGGTCCTACACAAGTCGGTCCGACTTTGAAAATACTCCCTGTACTACTTTGGTCCTACGTTGATCCTACTTCAGCCCATTGAATATCATTGAAGTAAAACCAAAGTAGGAGCCTTGTCCTAACCATCCAACTTTTGACACCTGACATGTGATTATAGCACCAGTAAAATGATTTTATCTCACTCTGGGATTGTTTTGATTGGTCAAAGAACAAGTCAGTCTATCACAAAGTAGGACCAAAGTAGTATCCTGTTCATGAAAGTAGGATGGATGTAGGACCAATGTAGGATCAATGTAGGATCAATGTAGGATCAATGTAGGACAAATGTCGCAGAGCAAAGTAGGATGAAAGTCGTGTAGTGTAGTGTGAACCCAGCCTTAGGCTGGGTTCACACTATACTACACGACAGCAGTACAACTTTCATCCTGTTTGCTCTGCGACATCTGTCCGACATCTGTCCTACATTTATCCTACATTGGTCCTACATCCACCTGACTTTCATGAACAGGATACTACTTTGAACCGACTTTGTGATAGTCTGACTTGTTCTTTGACCAATCAAAACAATCCCAGGGTGAGATAAATTCCTTTTTCACACGTCATGCGACATGAGCTCCCAATGTAGGAGCGTTGTCGGAACAAGTGTGAACCCAGCCTCAATGCAAGAAATGTAACCACTTAAAGTCCAACACTTGATTCTTAAGTTGCAATATTTTTTGCTAGAAAATAACTTGGAACCGCCAAACATTATATATATTTTAGCAGAGACAAAAATGGCAATTGCTGCAATATTTTATGTCACACTGCATTTGCCCACTTCAATGAATAATAAAAAACCATAAAAACAAAACAGTAAAGTTAGCCCATTTTTTTTTTCATTTTAATGTGAAAGATGATGTTACGCCGCACGAATCGTGAGAGAATTGTGATCTATCTTCTAAGCAAAAAAATTGCAGTTGTCATTTTAGCCAGAATCGTGCAGCTCTATACCGTGCAACATAAAAAGTTGCAAAGACCACTATAGAGTAATTTTCTAGCAAAAAACAAATGATGTTTTTTTTTCCCAGTCTGCTGCAGTGTGTCAGCTTGTATTTATAATGGCCGCTCTGTATGTAGCTTCTGACAGGCTGTGCAAGCAGGCCTGTATCTCCGGAACCATAAACGATAAATGATAGCCATCCCATATTTTGACCGGTTGTGGGATAGGTCTTCAACTGCCTACCCCCCAAATGTGTGATTTCTGTGACCTCTGGTCGTCGAGCTACAACCTCCGAAGTTTTTGGGCTAATGGGCCTATCTTGAGTAAGGGGCCTGGAGCTGCATCTATATCAACCCCTATGTTAATCCAGCCCTGGGAGTCCCCCAATGCCCAGAACATACAGTTAAGGGCGGTAAGTTGCTTTCTAGCAGGACTAAATGTAGTGTGGGGGAATCCGCTCGCTCGTTAACAAGTGATTGCGGGGATGTCGCCTAAATCACTTGTAAAATGTGTGCTGTTTTCTCCTGTGTGATAGCAATAAAGTTAAAGAGGAGCTCCAGCCGTGGAAATTTTTTTTTTTAAAGTCAGCAGCTACTAACAGTGTAGCTGCTGACTTTAAATAAGGACACTTACCTGTCCTACTCGCCCGCGCTGACGCCCCCCCCCGATGCCGGTCCCACGATCGTTCCGGGTCCCGCGCCGCCATTCACACTATGGGAAACAGGCAGTGAAGCCGTACGGCTTCACTGCCCATTTCCTACTGCGCCTGCGTGAGTCTCACGCTGGCTTGTGAATGGGCGCGCTGCTCTCTGAGAACACACACAGTTCCCAGGAAGCAGCGCGCCCCATTCACAAGGAGAAGAAGAAGAAAACACACCGCGGTTCAGGAAGAGGCAGATTACGGACTTCCGCATAGCAACAGCTATTTCGGGTGAGTATTTATTTTTTATTTTTTTCAGGTTATTTTTTTTATTTTTTTCAAACAACATTGTAAAATGTTGTTATCCTGGGTGGAGCTCCGCTTTAAGTAAAAAAAAGGATTAAAAAAAAATAATAAAAAATAATAATTAAATTAATAAAATAAAAAAACTAAAGAATAAGAAAAATATTAAATATAAAAAAATATTAAAAATAAAAAAACAACGATAAGCTACAAAAAAAGTGATAACAAAAGTAAAAAAAAAAAAAAAGAAACAAAATATTTGAACTAACTGTGCTGCCCCTGCCATCCGGTTGCCATTCTCTGTTGATTTGGGGGGGGTGGTTTGGTTGGCGTGGAGGGGGTGCATTGCAAAACCTGGCCATGGGGCGGCAGGGAGAGAAAATCCGTCCCTGTTCCTGCTGCATCCCCCACTGGACTCTTCTCCCCCCCCCCTTTTTTTTTCTCTTCTCTACCTATCTTTTCTCTTTTTTCTTTCTATTCCTTTCATCTTTCGTTCTAATTTCTCTCTTATGCCTGGTTACTTTTATATTATAAGAATTTTTAATTTTTTTTGCACTAAATGGTTACAATGGTTGCATACCACTATTTATGTATAATTTATTTGCATATATAAGCAGCCTCTTTTCTTTTTGATTGTACTATTTTGTACTTTACCTGCGCATCTAATCTGCCTTGATTTTATTTCACCATGTACCATAATCTGGAGCACTGACTGCTCCACCACGTGGACTTCAACTACTTTCACTTTATTGTGGTGTTATTTCTATCCCACTAATGGCATCCCATTGTTGAGATCCTTTTTTTTTTCTTTCTCTGTATGTTCAGTATCATGTAACCATCTCATTGTCAATGTAACCTGTTGAATTGATCTGTTTTGCAATAAAAATACTTTGTAAAAGAATTACTGAAATTTAAAGCCGAACTCCAGGTATGATGCTAATTGCATAGTTACATTAGTAAAAATTGTACCAATGCTTTTAAAGAAAACATCCATGCCCCAGAAATGGACCTGTGTTCAAACTTTGGTAACTGCTAATGACATCAAATCCTTTGCAGACTTGCAAGCCTCTCACCAATTTTCCTTGTCTGAATTGTTCCGTTATTTACAGGTTAAGCATTATATTTCCTCTGAAGTTGCAGGGATCCTTAAGGTGCCTAAAGGATCCCAGGACTGATTTCACTCATTTATACCACATTTGTATTTAAATTATCCTCTACCCCACTCTTCTATGTAAAAGCCTTGAAGTGAGACCTGGGCGTGCACTTTGAAACACTAGATTGGAACCAAATTTGTACCCCTCCAAATCTAGCCCCGAACAGGCTGCAGCGGTTGAGACTAATTATAAAGTTCTCCCCATCTAGCACATGGTACCCGCAAAATTAGCTTAAGCATACTCGTCCAACCCCTTGTTCAGTTTCACACTCACAGAAAGAATCAATGCACTACCACAGCACTTAACAGTGCCATGGTAGTTCATTGAGAACTACAAGCCGACAGCCGCAAAGGATCTCGGTGCTTGTAGTTCATTAAAGGGTCACTAAAGGTAAAAAAATGTTTTGCTGAAATGACAGTTTACAGGGTATAGAGGGGTCCGTTGAAAAGACTGTGGAGATAGTGCCCCTGGAGTGGCAGTCCAGGGGTCCATACATTGCACTGAGTGTTTGAGGGGCACTCAACGTGTGGCACCTTAGGTCACTGATCTCCGCATACACCTTTTTGACACCTGCCTCTAGGGCCGAGCCTTTTGGCTAGGACCAGAGGAATTTTTGTTCCTGGCCGGAGGGCCGGCCATCGTATTGCACGGTGGCCACTTTCCACTCACCATTCCCACCTTCCCACCTTCCTTTTCCCCCACTTTCTTTTTTATTTTACCCCCTGTTTGTCTAGTTTGTCACTTTTTCTGTTTGGTGCTGAGCACTTTATGTGTGGCGAGTAAGGTGCTGGTCCTCGGGCCTGACTCTGAAAGTCTTGGGAGTAGGTGGACATGGCCTTCTGGCTTAGTTCACCTGCTCTCATGGGGTCTCCCTTCGGGGGAGCCTCACCGAGGAGGGTTCTGTTTCGGCAGTCCCTCCGAGGATGTTAGGCCATGTAGTTTCGGCTGCATGGGCCTTAGTGGTGTCCTTGTGGTTTCGGCTGCTTGGACTCCTATACTCTTTTCCCTGCCAGGAGCCTAACGCCCCGGGGGATCAGAGCTGGGTCGTCTTCGGAGGACCATTGACGATGGCACCCGTCGCAGTTTTTTGTGTTTCACTCTTTATGTGTGTGCACATTTTTTCCTGCACCGGGTGAAGTTTTTGGGTTGTGTTTTGCACGCCACAGGCTTTTCAATAGAAAAAAAAAAAATAGAGACATAAAAGTTAACTGATTCCTTTTCAAAATGATTAAAAATAGATAAAAATCCATCATATAATGTGCCTGCAGGTTAGTTTCACTTTTGAACTGGCTTCATGTTTCTGTGAAGTAGAAATAGACAAATCCAGGGCAGTGTTTTGTTTTTAAAATTAATCTGATTCTGGGAAGTTTTAGACACACAGTAATGACAGCTCAGACCACCGTGAGAAAGCTCCCAGTATGGTGGTTATAAGGAAACAGACACGCAGTAAGTGTGGAGAACAGAGCAGGATTACAGCAACTTCAAAGCAAAAACGAACAATAAGGACATGAAACCAGTACTGCAGTAAGGTAAAGGAAGCTATTTAGCTAAAAAAAAAAAAAATGTCCTTTAGTGACCCTTTAAAGGGGTTGTAAAGGAAAAACATGTTTTTCATAATAAGCATCATTTACCCGCAGACATTCCTCTTTTCACTTCCTCATTGTTAGTTTTTGCTCAGAAATTGCTCTATTTCTTCTCTGTTCTGTTCACTTCCTGCTTGTCTGATTTTACTGACCACTGTGAAGAGAGACTTTACTGCGGTGGTCAGTAACGTGCTCACCCCCTCCTGGGAACTACCTCTGTGTGGTAGGATGCCCTCTACGTGTTAGAGACTTCAAGGAGGTGTGAATTACTGGGCATGCCGCAACTCATACTGGGAAATGTAGTTCTTACATGAACGAGCGCCGCAAACCAGGAAGTGAATTAGAGAACAGAAACTAGAACACCGGAGGTGATATAGATGAAGGAATTTAATAGGTATTTACTCGTTTGTTAACAGAATCATTACACTATTCTGTCTGTCTACCTTGCAGACATTAATTTTAGGCCAAAAAATTCGAGATTTTCCTAGCTTGTGACGGAAAATATTGATTATATGAAGACAGGAGGCGAGTATCTTATGCATTAATCTTTCTTTATTAATGCTCACAGCAGAAACAAAACTGATCAGTATTCAAGCTTTTCTAAAAATAACATGAAACAGAAAAGCTGGAACTTGAAAACTAGAAAGAAACTACGTTTCCCAGCAGTCCTTGGGTCTGTGACTCCTCCCTCTGGCCTCTGCATATAAGGACTGCTCCTCCCCTTTCTATTCCTCTTTCTTCATGCGAACTTCCAAACGAATTGAAAATGATTCACCAGTCTCTGGGACCCCCAACTCCGGGGACTTCGGCCGGCCGGCCTTTTCTGAATCCCAGACGTTCCGTTGTACGCGGGGTAACATTCGTCCCAACAGGGACCAACCGACAGGTTCTACGGCCAACCGGGCCTTTGGAAACGAAACCATGTTAGAAGGAACATGTCTTCGACCTTCCTGAACGCAGTCGAACGTGTTCAGTATCCTGTAAGAGAGTAGAAGGAACCATAATAGGGTAGGGTAGGGAGAGAAGATACTCGCCTCCTGTCTTCATATAATCAATATTTTCCGTCACAAGCTAGGAAAATCTCGAATTATACCTCAGACAGGAGGCTCATATCTTATGCAAGTTCAAAGCTAGCATTTCTTACAGAAAATGAAGACAATATACATCAGATTACCCCAAAGCGGCCATAGACACATGTGTTTCCGGTCTGAAGTAAAAGGAGCGGAAAACGGTCTCCGAGGACCAGTCCGCCGCCAGTAGAAGATCTGACAGAGATCCCCCGGCCGAGACCACCTTAGTAGCCATTGCACTTCTAGTGGAGTGTGCGCCGAATTTAGTGGTATCTATACCCGCCATGTCCATAGTCGACCTGACCCAGCGCGCTAGAGTGGCAGAAGTCACCGGGCGATGAGGTTGGACGTAGGAAACCAATAATTGGGGCGAAGATGGAGAACGAAGTTCGGCGGTACGCGTTTCATAGGCCTGCAGGCACTTGACGACACATAAGCACGGACGATCCGAAAAGAAAGGATAGAATACCGACTGAATGCCGGTCTTGGTCCTACGCACGACCGAGAACCTAACTCCTAGGGGCGAAAATTGTCGCCTGGAAATATCCAGTGCTCTAACATCTGAAACCCTTTTGACCGAGATAAGACAGAGGAGGATCGTAAGTTTGTACGTGAGATGTTTGAGAGACAAGTCCTCATTGTCATCCCACGTGGATAGCATGTCTAGGACCCTGGATACGTCCCATGTTGATAGGTATTTGGGACGAGGAGGTCGTTTAAACTTGATACCTCTCATTAGTTTGCAAATGAGAGGGTGTCTACCCACCGGCAAGGCATCCACAGGGTGATGGTAAGCCGAAATAGCTGATCGATACACGTTAATGGAGCTGTACGCTCTAACGGTATCGAAAGCCTCCACCAGGAAGTTCACTATAAGTGCTACAGGGGTATGTATCGGATCAGCCTGTCGTTGATTACACCAACGCACCCAGATTCCCCAGGCTGACCTATACGCCGATCGAGTCCCGGGGGCCCAGGCCAGGGCGAGAAGCTCTCTAGCTGACTGTGAAAGGCCTCCTTCAGCGTCTGGCATCCTGAGACCAGGCAGGCTAGGAGGGTCAGAGACCCCTCTGAAATTAGCGGGTGTATGTCTTTGGACGGGTGTGAAAGGAGGACTGGAAACGAGGGCAAGACCCTGGGAAGGTCGATGACCATTTCCAACAGAAGAGGAAACCACGGTTGTGTTGGCCACCAGGGCACAATCAACACCACCTTGGCTCCCTGGGTAGCGATCTGCAATAAGGTCCGGCATATCAGCTGGAATGGTGGAAACGCGTAATGCGTCCCCCCCCCGTCCAGGGTTGGCGGAAAGCATCCACCGCTGTTGCCGTTGGGTCCGGCCTCCAACTGAAGAATTGGGGCAACTGATGGTTGAGTCTGGAGGCGAACAAGTCTATGGACAGTGGTCCCCAGAGATGGATGATACTGATGAAGGTCGAGCGGTCTAGCCGCCACTCGCTGGAATCGGTAATGTATCTGGAGTTCCAGTCCGCCACGATATTGGAGGATCCCGGAATGTACTCCGCCATGGGGACGATGTTCCTGGCCAGGCAGAAGTGCCATAAAGCCTTGGCGATATCCGCCAAGATTTTGGACCTGGTGCCCCCCAAACGGTTGACGTATTGTACCGCTGAAATGTTGTCCATGCGTAGCAATACGCAACAGTTTGATCTCTTCGAGAGAAAACTCTGAACCGCGAAGAGGGCAGCTAGTAGCTCTAGGGCATTGATGTGTAGGAAGGATTCCCTGACTGACCAGATCCCTCCTGTTGAAATCTCTCCGAATCGAGCGCCCCAGCCCCTCCGACTTGCGTCGGATTCTAAGACGACGTCCGGATAGGAATTGAAGATTGTCTTGCCGTTCCAATCGACGGCATGACCGAGCCACCACTTCAGTTCCGTCCTGGCCTCTGCGGAGAGTGGAATCTCGTCTGCATAACGGAGACCTTGTCTCAGGTGAAGGATTTTGAGGCGTTGAAGGGCTCTGTAATGGAGAGGGGCCGGGAAGACGGCCTGTATGGATGCGGCCAGGAGGCCCACTATTCTGGCTAATACCCGTAAAGATAGGGATTGCTTGCGCAGTACTGCTCTGATCTCTTTGCGGATCAGAGCAAGTTTTGCCTTGGGTAAACGCAAGACCGCCTGGTTGGTATCTACCAGGAAACCGAGAAACTCCATGCTCTGGGATGGTGCTAGAATAGACTTCTCCATGTTGATGAGGAAGCCTAGGTCCTGCAGGAGACGTACAGTCCAGCCTACGTGGGTCTGAGCCTGAGATTTTGAGTTCGCAATGATAAGGATATCGTCTAGGTAAATAATCAGACGAACGCCCCTGCTCCGCAACGCGGCTACCACGGGCTTGAGTAGTTTGGTGAAGCACCATGGGGCCGATGACAGCCCGAACGGTAGGCATGTAAACTGCCACGTGCGATCCCACCATTTGAATCGGAGTAGGTGTTGTGACTCCGGATGTACGGGGACTGTGAGATATGCATCTTTTAAGTCCACCTTTGCCAGCCAATCCCCCGGGTGGAGGAGGTCTCGGAGGCAATGGATACCCTCCATCTTGAAGTGACGGTATGTGACGTTTTGATTCAGGGCCTGGAGATTTATCACGGGGCGGTAACCTCCCCCCTTCTTTTTGACTATAAAAAGACTGCTTATGAACCCCAGGGAGAGAGGGTCTACCTCGAGCACTGCTTGTTTGGAAATCAGTTCTCCCAACTCGTTGTCTATGAGTGCAATGTTCTGAGCAGTGAAACGAATGGGGGGAGGAATAATGCCCAGTTGAGGGCAGGACAACAGTTCTATCTGGAACCCTGTGACTGTGTTTATCACCCATGCGTCTGCCGTAATCGCAGACCAGGCGTGGATAAAAAACCGTAGTCTTCCCCCTACAGGGGTGGAAAAACT
This sequence comes from Rana kukunoris, assembly GCA_029574335.1. NCBI lineage: Eukaryota > Metazoa > Chordata > Amphibia > Anura > Ranidae > Rana > Rana kukunoris. Next base: position 40,990,249 of record CM056055.1, read on the forward strand.
TGGAGTCAGAAGAGGACTTACCGGAGTATGGACGGGATCTGGGGTCACCTCTGCTCCCACGTCCTCTCCATGGTCTGCCACGTGGTGGAAAGAACGGTGCGGGTTGTGCCACCGTGGTATAGGAGGCAGGAGTCTGAGCGTAATGTTGCTGGGCGGGAGCCCTATTAAATGGTCTGGAGTAACCAGCTCGGCCGGCAGAGCGGCCCCTACCTCTGCCGGCCCTAGCAAAAACCTTTTGGTTGCCTGCCCTTTTGAGGGACGATTGAGCTTTGTCGAGACTATTGAATAGTCCCACGAATTTGTTAATGTCCCTAACAAGGGAGTCCCCAAATAGTAGGCCTTCAGCAGAAGGTCCCGGTTCGGTCTCCGCCAGGTGGGCCAGTTGTGGATCCAGGTGCATGAGGATGGAGCGTCTGCGCTCCGTGGAGCATGCCGTGTTGGCGTTACCTAAAAGGCATATGGCCCTCTGGGCCCACCCCCGAAGTTGTTGCACATCAACCTCTTGTGCTGAGGCAGCTGTTTGCTCAGACAAGTTAAGGATTTTTGTCAGTGGGCCCAACATGTCGAGGACCCGGTCCTGGATGCTCCTGAATGAGCGATCTATCCCCTTCTTGGGGAATTTCCCTGATTTGGCCAGGTACTTAGATAAGACGGGATCAATGTCTGGTGTACATGCCACCTTACTGGGTAGGCAAGGGCGTGGGCATTCCGCCCGCAATTTATTTCGGTTAGCTCTATCCAGCGATCTGCGGGTCCAGAGTTCCACGTATTGGGACACGTGGGGCAGGGGAGCCCAATCTCCCGACCGCGGGTGAGATATGGCATCTGGATGGAAGAGAGGTTCTCCCAGAGCGTCTGTGATTGTATTGCCCTGAATATCAGGTTTGGCGTCGTGTGGGATCGCCATTGACCCAGCACCCATATCATCATTGTCATCGTACTCGGACCCCGAGAATCCGGCTTCTGAGGACTCGTCAGACGAAATATCGTCTGAGTCGAGTACGTAGGAGTCCGGTTTGTTCCGCCTGGCGGATGTACGCCTCATGCATGACTCCCTGAGGCTCAGGGGTTGAAAGGGGTCCGGTGGGTGCGTGGGGTGGCAATCCGGGTAAGGGAGAGCCTTGTGCACATTGTTTGCTTCCCCTGCCGGGGAGTCCTCGATATGAGCCAAATGCTTCCTCTTTTGGGAGGATTTCCCTCTTTTTACTAGAGGTTCTTCAATTACGGTGGGGGCAACCCTGGGGGTTTGTTGTGAACCCGAGGGTAACGCCACGGCTGCCATGGCAGCTTGCACAGACCTGGCTACCAGGTCCTGAATCTGTGCAGCGTTAAGCATGCATGATGGCTCCAGAGGCACTTCAGGTCCCTTCAAGGGGACAGAGCGGTCCTCAGACATTGCCTTCTGGCAGTGCAGTTATAGAATGCTAAGTAACTGGGTGATGATAAATCACCACCTCAGATCCTGACCTATGGGAAGGAGGGGGCCTGCCAGAGAGAGGTGTACTACACCTGTTAGATGTTAAGTATTATTAGTAGCCCAGCAACCGCTCCTGTCACCTCCTCAGCTCCGTCCGCACTGCCGTGCGGTGCGCGGGAAGAAGGGAAGAAAACCGTCTCCTGGGCGAAATCTCGCAAGATTACGCCGCAGGGACGAGAGGAGACCAGGCTGCGAGCTTATTGGTCATCGTGGACCAATCGCGCGTGCGGGAGGAACGTGATCCCGCCCCTCCTCACCGAGCAGAGGGGAGGGAGGTGAAATGGGCGCAGAGCGCAGTGTGACCAACGGCTGCGACAAGGCGAACGAGCGGTGTATAAACGAACAATGTTCAGTAATAAGCACTAGGTTATAATAATAATAAGTTATAATAAGGTTACACAGGTTTTGTACAAGTAAAAGTAAAACACCTCACAGATAACTAGCAGCAGTGCAATACTTATCTCTCCTGTGAGCAGAAAGAAAGAGGAATAGAAAGGGGAGGAGCAGTCCTTATATGCAGAGGCCAGAGGGAGGAGTCACAGACCCAAGAACTGCTGGGAAACGTAGTTTCTTTCTAGTTTTCAAGTTCCAGCTTTTCTGTTTCATGTTATTTTTAGAAAAGCTTGAATACTGATCAGTTTTGTTTCTGCTGTGAGCATTAATAAAGAAAGATTAATGCATAAGATATGAGCCTCCTGTCTGAGGTATAATTATAATTTCTTTTACAACTCCTTTAATTCGCAGATGCTTCAGCAGCTACTGGTAAATATGCTTAACTGGACTAATAGTCTCTTTTGGATACAAAGGAATACCCAGTGCCTAAGAAAAGTGAGCATAGCAGAGGGTGCAGGTCGGGAGTGAGTGGAGGTTTAGTGATCTGAGCCCCAGCTCTTATCTTGTGGGTCTCAGATGTTGGACTAGAGTTTAAACCTGGAACCACTGGTAAAGGTAAGGCCTTTTGAACAAAGTGTAAGTAGCGACTCTTTCAGAGGTGGAAAAGTATGGAACTTGGTTGGGAGTGGAACCATCAAGGCAGAGTCAGAGCTTTAGCCTGTACTGTAGACCCTGGTAGACCCTGGTTCTGGAAACTGACAAACCCAGCCTCCAGGGGGTGCCTTTTCATTGTGTCCATTCGGTCTTACATATTTGGAGAGCCTTCGGTCTTTCACTTTTGGAGAGCCTTATGGTGTCCTGGGTTGTTTAGTACCCTAGCATACAACTGAGCCTCTTGTGTTTTACAAAGAAGTCAAACCACAAACTCTATATTTATCCTGAAAAAAACTATTTATGACTAGGTACATTTGGTTGAATCACCAATACAGAACTGTCTTCACACGCCTAGCTACCTGTGAATATATTACATCTGTGTATATGACATATTTTCAAAATGCTGATATAGTACTATTTTAGGGCGTGGGCTAACAATAATTGTCAATGAGATACAAAACAGACACATTAGTGAATTGAGTGGTAGCCCATAGGCAATTCTAGCTCTCATTATATTTTCATTTTAAATATTTACATCAGACAACGTGCTGGCAGCCCTGGGGGAGTATAAGATGTGGAGGGTGTTGACTCAAAACTGGTTGCACAGCCCAACTCCTTCAGCCTCTGGGGCAGCTCAAAAGTGATTAAGGGAGGATAGACAAGGACGCTGGGTGAGTAACCATATCTGGCAAGTTTAACCCAGCCAAAGCAGTCTTTGAAACCACCTATGGCACTTATCACATAGAACTACTGAAATTTAAAGCTAAACTCCATGTATGATCCTAATTCCAAAGTTACATTAGTTTAACTTGGATCAACGTATTTAAAGAATGTCTTCTACAGTATGTCCCAGAAATTGACCTCTGTTCACACTTGGATTAAGCGGAAGTTTCACTTTTGGGTGGAACTCCGCTTTAAAGGGTCACTAAAGGAAAAACATTTTTTTAGCTAAATAGCTTCCTTTACCTTAATGCAGTGCTGTTTTTATGTTCTCGTTGTTCGTTTTTGCTTTGAAGTAGCTGTAATACTTCTCTGATCTCCACACTTCCTGCTTGTCTGGCTCCTTATGAAAAATCTCATTGCAGCTTTTCACTGTGGTCCAAGCTGTGTCTCTAAAACTCCTCAGACCCAATCAGATTCATTTTAAAAACAAAACACTGCCCTGGGATTCAATTTAAAAACAAAACACTGCCCTGGATTTGTTTGTTTTTGTTCTGTCTCTCTCTCTACTAAACATAAACACAAAACCTTTTTAAAAACGAAAGTGAAACTAAAGGCATATTATATGATTGATTTTTATCTATTTTTAATCATCTTTAAAAGGAATCAGTTAACTCTTATGTCTCTATACCCTGTAAACAGTCATTTCAGCAAAAAAATGTTTTTCCTTTAGTGATCCTTTAAGCATTATATTTCCTCTGTGCTGAAGTTGCAGGGAGACATGCTGGGGTTTCCCTCTTTTAAATCTGCTTAAAGGATCTGCACTTCATATGCCTAATTTCTCTCCTGTATACTACTTTTATATTTAAATTATCCTCTACCCAATTCTCTTATGAGAAAGCCTGGGATAGAGACCTGGAGATGCACCTTAAAACACCAGATTGGAACCCAAATTGGTGCACTACCAAATCCAGCTCTAAACAGACTAATTATACAGTAAAGTTCTTTTCAGCTGGCACACGGTACGTGCCAGATTAGCTCGATCATACCCGTCCCACCCCTCCTTCAGTTTTCACAGCTGCCCTGACCTGGGCTTCTACTACCATGTTTAGAAGCCAGGACCTGTTACACAAGCATTCTGGACTTAAAGGGGTTGTATAGGTTTGTTTTTTATTTTCTAAATAGGTTCCTTTAAGCTCGAGCATTGTTGGTTCACTTATCTTTTCCTTCGATTTTCCTTCTAAATGTTTTCTTTCTTTGTTTTCTTTGTCTGAATTTCTCACTTCCTGTTCCTCCTCAGTAAGATGTTTAGTAAGCTGTTCTAAATGACTTTCCACCACTCGGATGATGGTGGAAAGCTTACTGAGGAGAAACAGGAAGTGAGAATTTCAAACAAAGAAAAAAAACATTTAAAAGGGAAATTGAAGGAAAAGGTAAGTGAACCAACAATGCACTATCCTAAAGGAACCAATTTAGAAAATAAAAGACAAACCTTTACAACCCCTTTAAGTCTATGATATTTTACATCGGCTTCTTCAAAAATCCATACCCATGCTACTGCAAGAAGCCCCTTCTCAATTTAAAACCAGCTGAGATCACTCAGAAACAGCATCTTGATGGTTCATGTCCTGACAGCCAGCAAACAGACGATAGTGAAAGGGTAGTTGTTGCTACACTGGCTCTAATCATGTGTTTTGGGGGGAAAAAATTAGAATCCATGCGTCCAGCACCCTGCATGTAGATTAGGGGGGCGGCGACTGCCTACCAGTATTTCCTGGGATTTCCCTGCAGCTCATCATTTCTCTAATACTGACTTACCATACTTTGCTCTGCACTGTGTGTCAGTGTGAAGTCAGCCATCTTGGTAGAGTCATGGTTTTGCTTACTCATGTCAGTAAGACGAACACTGACATCACCAAATCCTCCCGAGACTGTAAGTCACAATGCTAATCCAGCATCTATAACAAAAATAATAACCTTAAAAGCAAAAAATTATTTTGCACCAAAAATGTATAAAAAAGTGATATTGACTTAGTAAGGTACTGTAAAGCCGCGTACACACGATCAGTCCATCCGATGTGAATGGTCTGATGGACCGCTTCCATCGGTTAACCGATGAAGCTGACTGATGGTCCATTGTGCCTACACACCATCAGTTAAATAACCAATCGTGTCAGAACACGGTGACATAAAACACAACAACGTGCTGAAAAAAATGAAGTTCAATGCTTCCGAGCATGCGTCGACTTGATTCTGAGCATGCGTGGATTTTTAACCGATGGTCCTGCCTACTGACGATTATTTTTGACCTATCGGTTAGGAATCCATTGGTTAAATTCAAAACAAGTTGGCTTTTTTTTAACCGATGGATAACTAACCGATGGCGCCCACACACGAACGGTTTGGTCCGATGAAAACGGTCCATCAGACCAATCTCATCGGTTTAACCTATCGTGTGTACGCGGCCTTAACCTAAGCATAAAATTGACCCCTACATGCTGTATTTTTTTACATTTGCTTAGTGAACTTTTTTTTTTCAGGTGGACTTACTCGTCATGCACTTCGCTAATCTTCAGCGGGCAAAAAAGTCATACTTCGTTCTCTTGCAGATCTAGGAGTACAGTTGCATTTCCCAATACGTACTGTATGGATTTGCCAAAAAAGTGCATACCCTGGTGGGCGCCATTATTCCATGCTATGCCATGCACATGCTAGATGACAAACCCAGAAGTGGTGGATAGCATAAGAGGGAAGAATAGACTTGTCGCTAGCCAGAGAAGAATGTATTCATCCAAGTCTATTACAGAGACAGCTGTCTGAGTTATTTTACAGAAGCGAAAGGGGGGTCTTCAAGTCACTCACAAATACCAATTCTTGTTCATTAATCTATCTTCTCATCTCTAGTCAAAGTAAGGTAAAGCATTGCTTTCTTAATTCTGAAGTTTGGGTATGACAATTTTTACATTGTTACATTGGTTCAGGTGGATCCCTGTAGAAGGTGGAAATCACTGTAGTAGGCACCACTATCTCCACATACTTTTGAGTTCCATGCCAAGCAGCTACTCTGCTGTATAACACAGGAGGTCACAAAACAAAGCATTCTTTGAGTGGACAAGGTGGATAGGTGGGGCAGTGATGTCATCTCCATTTCATCCAATCAGTTTGCATTGAAAAAACTGAAGTCAGGGCCAATCACTATAGTAGTAGCAGTGGCTACTGCAGTGATTTCCAGCTTCTACTGGGATCCTACGGGCATGGCACATATAGTGAGGGAAAAAAGTCATGCAAATTGGATGCGGAGAAAACAGCATCCAATTCGCACTAGTGTGAACCTGTCAGTACTAGGATTCCTTTAGGACCCAGCACAACTCACCTGACACAGCCTTTGCCTGGGAAACAACAGTGATTGGCCAGCTCACCTTTAAATCACCTGTATCATCATCCAATCAGTGCTCGTGATAGAGTTACTTTTGTTTGCCATTGTGTGAATCAGCCTGACATTCTGCTTTGTGTATTTTGTGTATAACCCGGCTCGTTTGACCCTGTTTGTTCGCTTCTGATTCGTTACCGTTTGAACTCTGATCTACATGTGTATGACCCAGCTTGCCTAGACTATGCTTTGCCTGATTCTCCTGTAGTACATCCATCTGCAGCGGTGAACTACAAACACCAGCAAACATCCATCTGCAGCGCTGAACTACAAACACCAGCGAACATCCATCTGCAGCAGTGAACTACAAGCACTAGCTAAACGTCCACCTTCATCTGCAGCGGTGAACTACAAGTCCCAGCTGACCTGCTCATCTCAGACCTGCTCATGGCATGTGCTCTTGTTCTTGAACTGTTTACATAGTTAGCACACCTGAACTGTTATCTGCTCATAGCCTGACAGAACCCAGCCTAAAGGGAGTGCTCCTAATCTCAGCTTGTTACCTGTAGAATAGATACCTGTCCACAGAAGCGATCAATCAGATCCCAATCTCTCAATCATGGCCAAGACCAAAGAGCTGTCTGAGGATGTCAGGGAAAAGATTGTAGACCTACACAAGGCTGAAATGGGCTACAAGACCATCACCAAGAAGCTTGGTGAGAGGGTGGCAACGGTTAATGCGATTATTCGCAAACGGAAGAAACACAAAATAGCAGTCAATCTCCCTCGGTCTGGGGCTCCATGCAAGATCTCACCTCTTGGAGTTTCAATGATCGTGAGAAGTGTGAGGAATCAGCCCAGAACTACACGGGAGAATCTTGTCAATGATCTCAAGACAGCTGGGACCATAGTCACCAAAAAACAATTGGTAACACACTACACCACGAACAACTAAAATCCTGCAACACCCGCAAGGTCCCCCTGCTCAAAAAAGCACATGGCCCTTCTGAAGTTTGCTAACGAACATCTGAATGATTCAGAGGAGAACTAGGTGAAAGTGTTGTTTTCAGATGAGACTAAAATTGAGCTCTTTGGCATCAACTCAACTCGTGTTTGGAGGAGGAGGAATGCTGCCTATGACCCCAAGAACACCATCTCTACCGTCAAACATGGAGGAGGAAACAATATGCTTTTGGCGTGTTTATCTGCTAAGGGGACACAACAACTTCACTGTATCAAAGGTATGATGGACGAAGCCATGTACCGTCAAATCTTGGGTGAGAACCTCCTTCCCTCAGTCAGGGCATTGAAAATGGGTTGTGGATGGGTATTCCAGCATGACAATGAAACAAAAGGTTTCAAGAAAAAGCACATTAAGGTCCTGGAGTAGCCTTGCCAGTCTCCAGACCTTAACCCCATGGAAAATACGTAGAGGGAGCTGAAGGTTCAAGTTACCAAATGTCAGCCTTGAAACATAAAAGGAGTTGTAAAGGGAGAAGGTTTTTTTATCCTAATGCTTTCTTTGCATTAAGATAAAAATCCTCCTGTATGCAGAAGTTGCCCCAGCACCCCCTAAGGCCTCGTACACACGATCAAATCTGTCTGCTGGAAACGGTCTGCTAGACCGTTTCAGCAGACAGATTTGATCGTGTGTACGGGCGAGCCGACGGATTTGGCCACCGGACAGATTGGAAAGCATGCTTACCAATCTGTCGGCTGGGAACCCGTCCGCCCGACATGTCTGCTGGTTAGTACGCTAACCAGCAGACACGTCTTCTCGCACACGCGCCAAATGGTTTTGAAGCATGCGCGGAAGTGTTTTACTTCCTGGTGCGGTGACGTGGCGGCGTCAACGTCACTGCCACGTCACCGACACGTCAGCGCGTTGTCTGCTGGCGGGGATTTTGGTTTGCTCGTGTGTACACGCGAGCAAACCAAAATGCCAGCAGACAGATTTGTTCAAATCGGTCGGACAGACCGTTTGGAACAAATCGATTGCCTCGTGTGTACGAGGCCTACTACTTACCTGTCCAGCAATGTCCACAAATGTCTCGGCCGTCTGACTGGCTAAGACACAGCAGCAGTGCCGTTGGCTCCCGCTGCTGTCAATCAAAGTCATCCAGCCAATCGGGAGAGAGAGGGGGTGGGACCAGGCTGCAGCTCAATTTCTGAATGGACACAGGGAGCTGTGACTCAGCTTGGGTGCCACCATAGGAAGCTGCTTTCTGATGGGGCACTCGTCAGGGTGGAGGGGCCAGGAAAGCCAAAGAGGGACCCAGAGAACAGGAGGATCAGGGCTTCTCTGGGCAAATCCACTGCAACAAAGAAGGTAAGTATAATATGTTTGTTATTTTTATTGAAAAAAAAAACGAGACTTTAAAGACTTGGAGAGGATCTGCAGAGAGTAGTGGGACAAAATCCCTCCTGAGATGTGTGCAAACCTGGTGGCCAACTACAAGAAACGTCTGACCTCTGTGATTGCCAACAAGGGTTTTGCCACCAAGTACAAAGTTATGTTTGGTCAAATATTTATTTCACTCATTAACTTCTTCCCGCCCGCACGGCGGGTTTATACATCCCCAATACGGCACTTAATTGCAGGGAGGCAGTCTATATACGGCCTCCGTCCTCCAGGCCACTGAAGTGTACTGGCGCCCGCGATGTCCCCCAGGCACCCGCGATCACAGAGACAGGGACGTGGAGCTCTGTGTGTAAACACAGAGCTCCACGTCCTGTCAGGGAGAGGAGACTGATTGTGTGTCCCTTTACATAGGGACAACCATCGGTCACCTCCCCCAGTCACCCACAGTAAGAATCACTAATTAGGGAATACATTAACCCCTTCCTCGCCCCTAGTGTTAACCCCTTCCCTGCCAGTCACATTTATACAGTAATCAGTGCATATTTATATAATTGTTTGCTGTATAAATGTGAATGGTCCCAAAAATGTGTCCAAGTGTCCGATGTGTCTGCCGCAATATCGCAGTCCTGACAAAAGTTGCAGATCGTGGCCATTACTAGTAAAAAAAATGTCATAATTCTATCCCCTATTTTGTAGACGCTATAACGTTTGCGCAAACCAATCACTATACGCTTATTGCGATTTTTATTTTTACCAAAAATATGTAGAAGAATACGTATCAGACTAAACTGAGATTTTTTTTTTATTGAATATTTATTATAGCAAAAAGTAAAAAATTGTGTTTTTTTTCAAAATTGTCGCTCTATTTTTGTTTAAAACACAAAAAAAAATAAAAACCGCAGAGGTGATCAAATACCACCAAAAGAAAGCTCTATTTGTGTTGAAAAAAGGTAGTCAATGTTGTTTGGGAGCCACGTCGAACGACTGTGCAATTGTCATTCAAAGCGTGACAGTGCTGAAATTTCACCTGGGCAGGAAGGGAGTATATGTGCCCAGTAAGCAAGTGGTTAAAATGCAAATCAATTTATAACTTTTTTTAAATGCATTTTTCTTGATATTTTATTTGTTATTTTGTCTCTCACTGTTAAAAAAAAACCTACCATTAAAATTAGAGACTGATCGTTTTTTTGTCAGTGGGTAAATGTACAAAATCAGCAGGGGATCAAATACTTTTTTCCCACACTGTACACACTATGTAAAAAATTTCCATACCTAACCTTCAGATTTAACAGATGTGACTAAACAAGCCCATAAAGCAACTAAATGCTTCCTGAAAGACTAAAGAGATTACACCTACTGACGACTAAATATTTTATATACTGTTCTGTAAACGTACCACGTTATCATTTGTCACATCAGATGTTTACTATTGCTTCAGGAGATGTAGATTAGACAATGAGTAAATCGTTAATGTGTAAATAGTAGGGCTGTGGAAATTAAAGATTAATTCCTTGATTAATCTTAAATTTTTTTGATCAATCGAAATTCTAATAAGTTACCTAGGGAGTGATTCTAACTGTGGGAGGAGGGGACTGACTGGTGGCGGTGACCAATCAGTGTTCCTATATACAAGGAGCACACGATCAGTCTCCTCTTCCCTGACAGGACGTGGATCTGTGTGTTTACACACACAGATCCACGTTCCTGTTCTGTGACCGGCAATCACGGGTGCCAGGCAGACATTGCAGCCGCCAGGCACACACATTGGCTCCCGAGTTATGCAGCGGGCCCCCTGAAAGCAGAGGACATCATATGATGGCCACTCAGAATTACAGAACCACCTTGCGACCGTCATATGTCTATACGCAGGATGAGAAGTGGTTAAAGCTGAGGTCCACCCAAAAATTGAACTTCCACTTTTCAGAAGTCTCCCCCCCTCGGGTGTCACATTTGGCACCTTTCAGGGGGTGCAAATACTTGTCTAAGACAGGTATTTGCACCCACTTCCCGGGCATAGACTCCCGCCACTTCCCGTCCCCCCACTGTCTTCTAGGAAACACACGCTTCACTTCCTGATTCCCTCACCAAGGATGGCAGCGGCAGCATCTGACGTACGAGCGATTGCTCGGCCTCGGCTGCCGACATTGCGGGCGCACTGGACAGGTAAGTGTCCATATTTAAAAGTCAGCAGCTGTATTATTGGTAGCTGCTGACTTTAAAAAAAAAAAATTCAGGTGCACCTTCGCTTTAACTAATATCAGTTATTTTGGCACAACACTAAATATTAGTGTGTAAATGAATGTGGCCTCAGCTTAGAACAGTTTAAAGCGGAGCTCCACCCTAAAGTGAACCCTCCCCCCCTCCGGTGTCACATTTGACACCTTTCAGGGCGTGGGGGGTGCAGATACCTGTCTAAAGACAGGTATTTGCACCCACTTCTGGCCACACAGTCTGCAGGTAGACTACTGGCAGGACGTCACCTCCCTCCCCGTTGTGTTTTGGGAACACTTGGCTCCCAGAGCACAACGGGAGCCAGTCAGCAGGCGCAGCATGACTCGCGCATGCGCCGTAGGGAACCGGGCAGTGAAGCCGGAGCACTTCACTTCCTGGTTCCCTCACCCAGGATGGCGGGGGGGGGGGCAGCAGAGTAACGAGTGATAGCTCGTCCTCTGCTGCGAACAGCGCTGGACTCCAGGACAGGTAAGTGTGCCGATAAATAAAAGTCAGCAGCTGCAGTATTTGTAGCTGCTGACTTTTAATATATATTTTTTTCAGCGGACATCCGCTTTAATTTGGATCACTGTGTATATTCCTCAATAGCCATAAATGTAATAAATCCATTTTGTGTGTCTTTTCAAATCCAGGTATTTCTTTGTAAATGGAACAGTGATATAATTTATATTAGTGGCCTGTGCAAAGAGAAGAGCTGTGGGAGGGACCTGTCCCTGCAAGCTCCACCTACTATAGGTTTCCTTTAGAAAACTTCAGAAGAGGGCGGAGACAAGACCAGGGCTCAAATCCTGCGGAAACGCGTGGGAACAGATTCCCTGCACTTTTTTCACAGCAGGAACGCAGTTCCCTTTGCAGGACTAAAGCAGCCGAGCCACCCGAGCCAATCCTTCACTAAGCGGTGATGCCCAACTCGAGTCACTGTCAGGGGCAGGCAAACCTTAGTAATCCTTTATGTTACTGGCCGCTTCCTGTATTTGGATTCATCGGGTAGTGTGCGGGTATTCCGTCACTCCCTCGATGCCGCAATGTCTCCTGGGAGCTTTTGTCATTGTTCCCAGGAGACATTGCGGAGGTCTGCCGCGAGTTATCACAGGATTTTATTAAGAACTTGCTTAAAGTGGAAGTAAACCCTTTTTTCATTTTCAGCCAAGGAAGCTGCCATCTTGGCCTCTGTTTAATCTTCAACTGCTGTGGTGCTGCACATGTGATCAGTTATGACACCAGCCATTGGATGGTTTGACAGTTTGGTTGAGAGCACAACCAATGTGACAGTTGGCAATCCCGGCATGCCGGAAATTTAACTGCTTTTTGAAACTGATAAATCGATGGGTTTACTTCCGCTTTAAAAAAAAACATGCGGTTTAGTAATAATGCATATGAGCGTGTCATTTTTTTTTTTGGTGGGGGAGTGGATCTTGGGTGGGAGTTCCCACACTTTTTTCCCCAGGACTTGACCCCTGGACAAGACCAGTCACCCTGCGCAAGGAGAGAGATCAGCAGTGACGGGTCTGTATTACAGGACGTTTCTGCACAGAAGGAAAGTTCCACACTTGACTACTACACAGATTTGGAAGAAATACACAAAACAATCCAAGAATCAATTAAGAATACACATTCCTCCTGCATGTAGACAGTACTTGCTTATCCCAGAGTTTAGCTTTACTGAAAAAAGATAAGATAAGAATACAGTATATAAAAACAAATCAATAAATATATGCAATTAAAGGGGTTGTAAAGGTTCGTATTTTATTTTCTAAATAGGTTCTTTAAGCTAGTGCATTGTTGGTTCACTAACGTTTTAAATGTTTAAGGCCGGATTCACACCTATGCGAATTGGTTGCGGCTTAAACCGCATCTAATACGCAGAACATTTCTAAATACATTGTTTTCAATGAGGCTGGTTCACATATGTGCGATGCATCCGCACTGCGCATTGCAGAAAAAACGTGTGCGGATTTTATGCCTTGCGGTGCGGCTCAGGTGCGAATTCAGTCTCATTATCTTCTATGGGTACGCAGCTGATTCGCAGATGTGTTCAGTTCTCTTGAGGAATTTCTCTCATTCAGGTCAATACACTTCTCCCCCACTCTCCTCTCACCCGGAACTTCTCCCAGGTCTCCAAATTCGCAGCTAAAATGCAATGGATCTGCTGAACACTTCCCTTATCTATCTGCAGAGATTACAGAGCTGAAATTCGCACCGCACAAGTGTGATTCCGGCCTCAATGTTTTTTTTTTTTGTTTTCTTTGTCTGAATTTCTCACTTCCTATTCCTCCTCAGTATGGTGTTCAGTAAGCTGTTCTAAATGACTTTCCACCGCTCGGATGATGGTGGAAAGCTTACTGAGGAGAAACAGGAAGTGAGAAATTCAAACAAAGAAAAAAAAACATTTAAAAGGGAAATCGAAAAAAAAGGTAAGTGAACCAACAATGCACTAGCCTAAAGAAACCTATTTGGAAAATAAAAGACAAACCTTTACAACCCCTTTAAATATGGTTCCGTTCTTGACCTGTGTTTAGTCTTTATTACATCTTCACTCTTATTATAAAGTATAAAGTAAACAAAACTGAAGTCCTATATGGAGCTGTTGTGCATGAAGAAAAATGTTAATTGTGGGTGTTGTTTGACAGTGACACATGGAACGCTTAGACGGGGCGTATTGTCATCTCAGAATGTTTCTTTCTTTTTGCTTGGAGCAGTGCTAAGGGTTATTGAGAGCAGATTGCACAGACAGCCTTTAACCCCTGTCCTGCTGGAGGAAAAGTTAGAAACTCAAAGACTGCGTTTGTCATTTATAGCTCACGCGAGGAATACATAGCGACTGAGCAAACAGCATCTTACACTTTCACAGTAATGTCTGTATCATAATCATTCTGTTTGGGATTCTTCAGTGATGCATTGCAAAGATAAGTGCAAGGGAAAGCACGCACCAGTGACAAGTGTTGGCATACTGCCTGATCTTTCACAGGACCCTTAAAGAATAAAGGAGCCCCCTCCATTTATCTCCTATTGTGGGAGAACTCAAACTTGATCACCAGGCCTAGCCTGGCTTACAAAAGGGGTACAAAGATTTCTCACCATGAACAATGCACCCTGGGAGATCTGACTATCCTCTCTCAAACTGAACTGCACTTACTGCTCCGTACACACGACTGGTTTTCCTGTCAAAAAAAAACAAACAATGGTTTTCCCGACAAAATTCCTCTCAAGCCTGCACAAAAGTCCGGTGAACGTTTCACTGCCAAGAACGTGGTGATGTAAAAGACGACCCGATAAAATGAAGATCTATGCTTCCAAGCATGCGTCAAATTGTTTCCGAGCATGCATGTTTTTTTTTTTACCTGTCGGAAAAGCATACAGACAAACGGTTTTCCCACTAGGAGATCCTGCTGTCTTTTTTTTCCCCGGCAGTTTTCCAGTCGGAAAAATTGCGATGGAGCATACACACGGTCGGAATTCCCGGCCAAAGGTCGTGTGAATGAATGAATGAATGAATAAATAACTTATATAGTGCGGCACATGCAAACTAAATCGCCTCTGGGCATTAGGCATTAGACTTACAGTGTTCTGTCATTACTACATATCTGATGTAAGATGTACCCAATACTGTTCTCTTTTCTATGGAGAAAAATTAAGTTGGCCATACATGGATCGAGCTTTGGCAGGTTCAGCTGGGACATGATGAATTTCAATCCATGTATGGGCTAGCTGGTTGTACACAAGTTGAACTATTGAGCGACATGTGTACAACCAGCAGTTGGGAAACATTGATCATTGTATTCTTTCCCATCGGCACAATACATTAGCTCAGCATGAGGGATTCCCCCATCCACATCAATTGTGTTGATGGGGAATTGGTTAACTTTTTAGGTTCTGTTCAACCTGCTGGTTGAACATACATTTTTTCGGGGAACGGTCATCAGTGACAGTGTCACTAGGCAGAATAGGGGAATGCCTTGTTCCTGGGACCCGCGGCCGCACTCGTGAGGCATACGGCGCACGTCCGCTGGGTGGCAGATTTAAAGGGACGTACCTGTACGCCAATCTGCCTGCCTGTGCCATTCTGTCGACGTAAATAGTTGTGCGGCGGTCGGTAAGTGGTTAAAGCAGAACTAAATCCCCCTCTCCTTTACAGCCAAGGAAGCTTCCATCTTAGCTTCTGTTTGATCAGCAACTACCATGGTGCTGCACATGTGATCAATTATGACTCCAGCCCTTAGGCCCTTTTAACATTTGTACGACTTCAAAGTCGCGCGATTTCGCAGCCGCGATTTTGCCGCGATTCGCAGCCGCGATTTCAATGAATGCCTGTGTAAGTGGCATCAAAAATGGGACCAAAGTAGTGCAAGGACTACATTGAATTTGGCACTACTTAGAGCCCTTTCACACTAAGCCCAGGTTCACACTGGGTACGATTTAGTTTGATTTTAGATGCAATTTCACATGTGAAATCGCATCTCAAATCGTCGGCAATTGCCGGCAATGACACAGTCCTAATCGGTGCGACGCCGCATCTGCGGCGCTGCACCGATTTCAAAAAGTAGTTCCTGTACTACTTTTTGCGATTTCAGGACGCGATTTACATTGACATCTGTGCAGAACCCTGCACAAATGTCTCCTAAGGTCCCTTTCACACTTGTACGACTTCAAAGTCGCGCGATTTTTACCGCGATTTTGCGGCCACGATTTTACCGTGATTTTGCCGCGATTCGCGGCCGCGATTTCAATTAATGCCTGTGTAAGTGGCATCAAAATCGGACCAAAGTAGTGCAAGGACTACTTTGAAGTCGGCACTTAAAGTCGGCACTTGAAAATAATGGAGAATGACTTGTCATACGATTTTGCAGTACAAAATCGTGAGACAAGTCGTATAAATGTGAAAGGGGCCTAAATCGCGCCGAAATCGGGACCGCCAGCGGGAGTGAAATCGGACCAAAGTAGTGCAAGGACTACTTTGAAGTCGGCACTACTTAAAGTCGTGCCAGTATGAATGGTGTTCATTGAAAATCATGGAGAATGACTTGTCATACGATTTTGCAGTACAAAATCGTGAGACAAGTCGTATAAATGTGAAAGGGGCCTTAATGGATTGGCAGTTTGGTTAAAAGCACAAGCAACTGTGACAGCATTCCTGGCAAGCTGGGAATGTAACTGTTATTTTGAAACCAGTAAATTGATGGGTTTAGTTCCGTTTTTAATGATATCTAAGAATGGATAGCTTTCCTTGGAAAAATTATTATCCAATGTCAGCAAACAGAAAGGAAATGTAATTGGTTTAATAACATTTTAAACAAATGATCAATAGACTCCTAGCCCCCACACATTACCACACTGCCAATCACTTTAAAAAGTTGTTTTATTTTTAGTCATGGACTATTCAAAAGGGCAAGGCAGGATTACAGAAATCCTTTAGAGAAAAACGTAACCCATATATATAGCATAGCGTGTTATATTTATAAAACTAGGGAAGCAAATGAAGTAATTTCCCTAAATATTACTTAGATTTACACTTCGTCTTTGCAAATTATTTTAGGTCCATGCCATCATCCTCCTTATTGCAGACACTGTATTTATACAGTATGACATTTTATTTTTCACTATATAGGATATGCATGTTCCTATAACATTAAACACACAAAATATTTATCGAATTAAGTAAAAACTATAATAGTTTGGGGCCAAATTTATTTTAGTGTTTTTTTAATAAGTTAATAAGACTTTAAAATTATATTTTGAGAGCCTGCCCACACACTGTGTGTAGAGAAAAAGCTTTTGGGAGATGTAGTTCTGGGAGTGTGGTTACGTCAATAGAAAATCAATTTGCAGGACCTGCTCTTGCAAGAATTTTTCTAGCCTGGTGAAGACATCACCACTGGAGGTAATCAAAGCTAATTCTAACTACAGGAACAAGGTAAAAGAAAAAAAATATTGATGGTGTTATCTTGTATCCATGGGTAGGATTTGCTTAGTGATTTTATCCCTTGCTGTATACTGTCCTATTGGGGAGGAGCTGTGTTGGGTTTATATCTTTTTGCATTAATGCCCTGTACACACGACCGGTTTTCCAGTCGGAATAAACTTAGGCTGGGTTCACACTTGTGCTGTTGCAATTTCAGCTCTGTAATTATTATTATTATTATTATTATTATTATACAGGATTTATATAGCGCCAACAGTTTACGCAGCGCTTTACATCAGGGAAGACAGTACATTCACAATACAAATCAAAACAGGAGGGATCAGAGGGCCCTGCTCGTAAGAGCTTACAATCTAGAAGGGAGGGTCAAGTGGAACAAAGGGTAGTTATCTGTGGGGGATGGTCAGATGGACTCAAATGAAAAGTGCAGTTGCTAGGTGTGGGAAGGGTAGGCTTCTCTGAAGAGGAGGGTTTTCAGGGATCCTCTAAAAGCTAATAGAGAGGGAGATAGACGGATAGATTGGGGTAAGGAGTTCCATAGGCTTGGAGAGGCTCTGGAAAAGTCCTGGAGACGAGCATGGGAGCAGGTGATGAGAGAGCTAGAGAGTAGGAGGTCTTGAGAAGAACGAAGAGAGCGATTAGGTTGGTATTTAGAGACTAGGTCAGTGATGTAGCTCTCTGCAAAGATAAGAGAAGTGTTTAGCAGATTAGCTCCTTTTTAGCTGCGAATTTGGAGACCTGGGAGAAGTTCCGGGTGAGAGGAGAGTGGGGGAGAAGTGTATTGAGCTGAATGAGAGAAATTCCTGAAGAGAAATGAACACATCTGCGAATCAGCTGCGTACCCATAGAAGATAATGGGACTGAATTCGCACCTGAGCCGCACCGCAAGGCATAAAATCCGCACACGTTTTTTCTGCAATGCGCAGTGCGAATGCATCGCAGATATGTGAACCAGCCTCATTGAAAACAATGTATTTAGAAATGTTCTGCGTATTAGATGCGGTTTAAGCCGCACTCAATCTGCACAAGTGTGAACCCAGCCTCAGACGGTTTTTCCGACGGAATTCCGCTCAAGCTGTCTTGCATACACACGGTCACACCAAATTCCGACAAGAACGCGGCGACGTACAACACTACGAAGAGCCGAGAAAAATAAAGTTCAATGCTTCCGAGCATGCGTCGACTTGATTCTGAGCATGAGTGGTTTTTAGTCCGTCGGGATTGCATCCAGACGAATGGAAATTTTCTTCTTTTTTTTATATCGAAAAAATTGAGAACGTGTTCTCTATCTAATTCTGTCAGCATTTCCAATGGAAAAAGTCCAATGAGGCATACACACAGAGGGAATATCCGATGAAAAGCTTCCGTCTGACTTTTTCCATCGTAAATTCCGCTCGGTACAGTATGTAACTCACACATGCACATGTTGTGTTGTTGTTATTTTTCTCTCTCTCTTTCTTTACTGTTTTACTGCTGGCACTGTGTATATATTTTGTTTGTGTGGTCTGCCCCTGCTGTGCTAGACCATTTGTGTTTATTTTTTTGTTTATTCTGCAACATTTGAGAACGAAAAAGTTATGTTAAAGCAACTTTTCAAATGTACAAACAAATGGCCACTGCCCTCACCTATAACTGGCCTTTGCAGCAAGGGGCACATGGAAAGGCAATGCATGCAAAACAAAGAAAATCCGGCTCAACTTACCGACCAGCCTGCAAACCAACGGAATTTTCCTGTCCAACGGTATGCATTAAAATCAGAGGTTTAGTTTGCACACATTTGCAAATACATAAGTAAGCTACAGAGCCCCGTCAAGGCACCCCAGTATCTGTAGTCCCAACTCTAAATTTTGAGAGCCTCCATAGTAGAAGCACATGCATTATAATGGATAGGCAGAGGGCAGGTGAGCCAGGCGCGAGGCCACCCCTCTTTAAAGGCACAGGGGCAGACTAGAGAACCAGTATATAGCGACCAGCCTGTGCATTAAGATAAAAAGCCTGTTTTTTTTTGTTTGTTTTTTAGGTCAAAATACCGTCTCCTGAATACGATTTTAGGGCATTTAGAAAACATCCTCTAAACTCCCCTGCTACTAAACTGATAAAAACGTCAATGTGTGCATAGGCACATAGAATAACATTAAAGGAGTTCAAAAGCAGAAAAATAAATGCCTAAACTCACAAAAACATGAGTTTAACAGCAGCAGTGTACATAAGGCTTAAGAGGCCCTCACTCTTCAAAAGTTTGAACACCCCTGTACTAAAACATCAGTGTCTGAAGGAGTACAACCAACGTACAGCCATTCACTTATGTGGCCAGCTTTATGGGACACCTGCGACTCTCAGAGCACAGAAAAAAAGACAACATGTTACCCTTTTTTTTTCTCTTTATTGTTTTTATGTTATCTTTGTAAACTTTTCTCAATAAAAATTATTGATTTAAAAAAAAAAAGACAACATTTTATGCAAGACATATTTCGTAATACTAAATCCACAAGTCCTTAAAAACCCATGCCTTAAAAAATGCAAGGGATGAAAGATAGGAAGAGACACCATGGGGCAGATTCACAAAGACGTAATATTCCGCTGCGTAATCGAAATACGGTACGCTGCCGTATTTCACCAGACTCTACACCGAATTCAGGTAGTTTTTTTGCGCGTACGCTATTGTGTCGTATTTTTTTTCCGCCGCGCAATCGAAATACGTGATTAGGGGGCGTGAAGCATTTAAATTAAGCGCGTCCCCGCGACGATCGAACTGCGCATGCTCTGTTCAGGAATTTCCCGCCGTGCATTGCGCGAAATCACGTCGTGACGTCATTCGTTGTTTGAGTAGCGGCGTTTACGAACATTCCTATTCCCGGACGACTTACGTTAAAAATAATAAAAGACATCGGAAAACGTTGAAATTCGACGCGGGAACGACGGCCATACTTAACATGGGCTGTCTAATATTAGACCAGCAAAAAGCAGGTATAGTGAAACGGAAAAAAAAGATGACTAAAGGTGCCGTAAGAGATTGCGTTGAAAGTGCGAAATTTTGTGGATTGCAGGCAAAAGCTCATTAGCATACCCTGACGGCGAAAAACAACAGGAAGTCCGCCCAGTGGCCGCAATTTTCTGGCAGCGTAGATCTGAAGGCGTACTAACACGTAATACAGTCGAAATGAAGCCCGCAGGTGTCTTTTCATGGTTTGAGGATTTCGACTAGCGTAAAAACGCCCGTAAGTCGAAATTACTCCAGTCTAACAACATTTACACAGGCGTAATCGCTTTGTGAATCTAGGCCCATATGTATTAAATAGACATATACCAATAAATAAACCACATATACCAATAAAAACAGGGCTTAGACTCTATTTCACAATAAAAAAAAATACAAAATATCAGAGATATAAAAAATACTATTAATGGGAACAGCCCAGCACTGCCACGTAAATATTACAAAAAATTAATTGTAGGGCTGTTACTGATTAAAAATGTTGTGTTTGATTAATCGATGTTTTTTTAAATTGATTAATTGACTAATTTTGATTAATTTTAATGCACATACAGATCCAACTACTTTCAGCTGATCTCCATGCAGGCTGATTCCCAGTGCAGCTACCAACCACTGGAAAAATGTATAGCAGGATACTAAAAACACACAAAGGCAGCGCTCGATGAGAATAGCATTAAAACTTTTATAGTCTTCAAGTAGGTAACAAAATAAATATTGCACTGGAGATAAAATTGATGTAGCTACATAAACTGTAAAAATGGTGCGAGTAATACCAAACGGTACCAAAAGCATTATTAAAAACATGTAGCTAAGTATGATACTGGTATAAAAATGGGTACAACGATACCACTGCTGAATCCAGATGAGCATGCAGATATGAAGGCACAGCAAAGGAGCCCTTCAGATGGACACGGCCAAGCTCCGCCGGTGTCCGTGATGTCACTGGATCTCCAACGGAACTCCCTGAAGCCCCGTAAAGCCGGCAGGGGGGTGAATACCAATCAAAAAAATTCTGATTGATCAAAAAAAATAAAGATTAATCGAAGAAATTAATAGTTAATTTCCACAGCCCTAATACATTGTATTTTTTGCCAAATATTGAAAAACATAGAGGAACACAAACACATACCTGATATTGGCCAATGTGTTAAAAACAATTTAGCCTGGACATCCATACTTGATATCATGATTTTTGAAAAAGGTCACATGAATGACAAATCTTAAGTCTCAGTGGTGTGTGGGATCATGGGACATACCGTACTGTGCAAAAGTTTAGGCAGGTGTATAAAAATTCTGTAATTTAAGAATTCTTTCAGAAATAGAAGTGTTAATAATTCATTTTAATCAATTAACAAAATAGAAAGTAAATGAACAGAATAGAAATCCAACTCAAATCAATATTTGGTGTGACCACACTTTGCCTTCAGAACAACATCAATTCTTCCATGTACACTTGCACACAGCTCTTGAAGGTAGGTTGTTCCAAACATCTTGAAGAACTAACCACAGATTAGACATGTGCACTTCATTTCATAACAAATCAAAATTTTGCCAAACTTTGCAAGAAAAATATAATGAATTTAAACGAATACAAAAAAAATTATAACGAAAACTACCCAGTCGTCCTGTTGCTGGTGGTGCACTTCATCCACCGCAGATTTTTTACATATATTCTGGAATTGTGTGACTATTCAACATTTTTGACAGGGGGGTCACTGACTGTATAGAGGAGGTTACTGCTATCCACATACAGCCAACGATAGCGGCCTGTTTCTTAGGACTAGTTGACGCCTTAGCTCCGAGAACAGTGACACGTACTTTGTTGACACTTCTACTACTACACCAGGAAGCTTATAGTCAGGGCCGGCCCTACCATGGGACCCAATAGGACTATTGGTCCCTCGTTGCAGGTTCTGAGGGGTGGCACTTTGACACCCTGGAAGACAGTGGTCCCACCCGATTGCTCCGCTCCACTCCACACGCCCGATCTGCCCCACCCAGCTCTGCCCCTCTCCTTATTCCACTGTGTGGATGGCCCAGCGCCACTGTTATTACATGTAATGGCAGAGCACAGCTGGCCACCTGCCCATCCTCTCCGCGGCTTCCCCCTTTACTGCTGACATGGGAAAGTCAGCTGACCGGCTGGCAGATGGCCAACAGCGTGAAGGGGAGGAGCTTTCGGCTGAGCAGAGACCCCATAATGAAAGAGGCATCACTATAGGCGCGGTTGACACTGAGAGAGAGTAAGCGCCAGCACTACTAACCCCCCACCACCCCTGCCTGTGTCTTACCCCCTCCCTACTACCTCTGCCTCTGTCTACCACCCCTGTCTGTGTCTAACTCCCTACCTACCACCCCTGCCTGCATCTAACCCCCTCCCTACCACCCCTGCCTATGTCTACCACCCCTGCCTGTGTCTAACCCCCTTCCTACCACCCCTGCCTGTGTCTACCACCCCTGCCTGTGTCTGAACCCCACCATCACTGTTGAATGAAAATCTGACTTCCTGATAAATGTAATTTGGTTTTAATTGTCATCATAAAAAAAAAAAAAATTATGTGGGGGCCTTTTGGTGGGCGTGATTTTTTTTATTGGAGGTGGGAAGCACTTCATTCCTGGGCCGGCCCTGCTTATGGTGCTTTCATGGAAAAAGTCTGCCCCTCCATCTATTTCAGCACGGGAGGCTCTTGTTAACAAGGCTGTCCCTCTATACAAGCATACATAGGCCGTGTTCACACCTAATGCCAATGCAGATCCCAGCTGGGGTCCAGTGCGTGCTGGTTCACCGTTTCAGGTCCGATTTCATCCCGAATTTTGGGCTGAATTCGGACCTGAAATGGACCAAAAGACACACAGGGCTCCGCATCGGAGATAATGTGAACTGGCTTCATAGAGAGCTATTGCGAATTGGATGTGGAGATCCTGCATTCAATTCGTATAGCACATAAGTTTGATAAGGAGTGGGGTAGTTGGATGAATAATACATCTACGGTGTCTAATTAAATTGCTATTTTTTAAATAAACAAGGGACATAACCTATAATGTGTGGATTCAGATCTGGGGATGTGGGTCATATGCCTGCTATTACCAGTGGAAGGACAGTGGGCTCATGCAGTAATATAGATGTCAATGCTGTTGGTATCTTGAAGGAAGGGGGTGTATATTGGTTGGTCCAAAGAATTATATACTTTCTAGCTAAAGGGTTATATATTGTACATGGGGGTCTTTGCTCTTGTTTCTGTATTCCTGTGTATTAGTGTCGGGTTATACGTTGAGCCAAATGCTAAAGAAGTGTATGTTGTGTTATAGTGTGTGTAGCCCGGTTGGGCTTTTGTTGTACTGTTTTATTTGTAACCGTTATTGCAAAACTTGATAAATAAAAAATAAATAAGAAAAAACACGACCTATCTGTTAACAAGGCAGAATGATTTGATCCAAGCAATCCGTGAATAAGAGAATGCTCCCGGTAAGCTTTGTGCCAATCACTGTTGCCTTGGTCTAGTAATTCTAGCCTTTTGTGCCCTCGGGGTGGTCATCTCTTCACAGCTTCAATCTGAGAAGTCATGGCCTCAGGTCTGATTATCAGTGAACACTTGATCACCCTGACATGTTCCACCAGGCCCTGTAACAAAGGATGGCCACACTCAAACCTTACACAGTGACATAAGCTAGACCTGGAGCAGACGCGTGCCATTCGCAGGGAAAGGACAGCCGGGCTGATTCTTAGTTTTTTAATCCAGTCTCTTGTTCTTTGTTCTGTCCTGCTACTTTCAGGAGATCAAACGACCCTGACACACATCAAACAAAGGGTGACAATGTAACACTCACTTTTTAGGTGTAATATCATCTCCAATGTCAGGTTTAGAAATAAAAACAAATTTATAAAAATTGAGGGTGGCGGTTCCATCTTGCTTGTGGGCATGTGAAGCAAAGGGGTTGTAAAAGTAAAATAGTTTTTTCCCTAAATAGCTTCCTTTACTTTAGTGCAGTCCTCCTTCACTTACCTCAGCCTTCAATTTTGCTTTTAAATGTCCTTATTTCTTCTGAGAAATCCTCACTTCCTGTTCTTCTGTCTGTAACTACACACGGTAATGCAAGGCTTTCTTCCTGGTGTGGAGAAAGCCTCTTGATGGGGAGGGGAGAGCAGGAGTGTTAGGACACTCTCTACTTTGCAGATAGAGAAAGGAGCTGTGTGTTAGTGGGTGTCCTGACACTCCTGCTCACCCCATCCCCCGTCAAGAGGCTTTCTCCACACCAGGGAGAAAGCCTCACATTACGGTGTGTAGTTACAGACAGAAGAACAGGAAGTGAGCATTTCTCAGAAGAAATAAGGATATTTAAAAGCAAAATCGAAGGATGAGGTAAGTGAAGGAGGACTGCACTAAGGTAAAGGAAGCTATTTAGGGGGGAAAAAAATTACCTTTACAACCCCTTTAATTTCCTGGATGCGGTGAATGCTGAGCTACCAGCATTCACTGCTCATTCCCGCGCATGCTCAGCGTTAATGGCATGGAATGCCGTAAACTTCCAGGTTGCTATCACAACGGGGGACGTCATCGGAAGTTCCTGCCCCGTTGTGATGGCAAAAAAAAACAATATAAACAAACACATACGATGCAAAGCGATAAGCTCCCTCATCACCTGACCGGCGTCACGCGTCACATCCGGTTTTGCGATCTCTCGAGATTTTGCAGCGGTGATCTGCACTGACTCCTCGGAGTGCTGACACTTGGGGACAGTGCACCACCGGGGAAGAAGAATATACACGCCTACTCCTGCGGGGGTGAGAAACAGGAAGTGCCACAATAAAGACCGATACAAAGGTAAAAACAGTGCAAAAAAAATATGTTTTCTTCATTTGCACATCTGTTCAATGCAATGATGGGGTTTGGATAAAGTTAATAAATCGTGTGGACCTCCGCTTTAATATTATTCAGGATTTCTGTAGTGTCTACAGTTTATGCAGCTCTTTACAACATAAGGGCAGACCTTACAATTACAATACAGTTTAAAGTGGGAGTTCACCCAAAAATCAACTTTATGACATTAGATCCAGCATACTGCTAACATCTGCAGTATGCTGGGGTATTTTTTTTGTACTTATCGTTTTGTGAGCCGTTGTTATCCGGCTCTGAGCGGGGAATCCTGCGGGGAGTAGGCGTTCCTAAGCCAAGAGGAGTTGATTGACAGGCGCGTCACGCCATCCGAAAATACCCAAAGTGACACTCGGGTGTTTACAGCGCTATACGGCGACTGTGCCTGCCGTGTAGAGCTGACTGCGCAGGCGCCGTAAACACCCGAGTGTCACTTCGGGTATTTTCAGAAGGCGTGACACGATTTAGCAGCGCGTCAATCAACTCCTTTTGGCTTAGGAACGCCCATTCCCCGCTCGGAGCCGGATAACAACGGCTCATAAAACGATAAGTACAAAAAAAAAACCCCAGCATACTGCAGATGTTAGCAGTATGCTGGATCTAATGTCAGAAAGTTGATTTTTGGGTGAACCTCCGGAATCAGAGATCCCTGTTCGTTAGAGTTTACAATCTAAGAGGGAGGTTCAAGAGATACAAAACGTAATAACTGTGGGGGATGGGCTGATGGAGAAAATAAATGTACAGTTCTCAAATGTCATCCAATCAGATGCTACTACTGTCTGGATATTTTGACATCTGTCAGCTGGCTGATTTGTTCATCTGTAGCATGGATGGGGAAATCTTT
This sequence comes from Rana kukunoris, assembly GCA_029574335.1. Lineage (NCBI taxonomy): Eukaryota > Metazoa > Chordata > Amphibia > Anura > Ranidae > Rana > Rana kukunoris. The sequence goes on from CM056055.1 coordinate 41,015,967, forward strand.
TCATTTTTTACTGTTTAGTCTGCAGGCTGAATGCAAAAAAAATCTCTATGTATATGGGCAGCTTTAGTATGATAGCCAGTCAATCAGCATTTTCAGATACAGATCAGCACTGTCAGTCTCCTTAGATGAGGTTTATTTATTGTATTATCAGTACAGGTCCAGAGGACAGGCTTCTGCTTCCCCCAAATCTCAGCAGGCTTCAGCAAACATCACAGCTGCCCACCAGCTTTGATCTCCAATCCCAGCCATGTGTTGTGCCCATAAATGTGTACTGCTCCTGCCAAAAGCCAGGTCACTACTGAGCATGCGCCTTGCCCTCACCCGGCTTAGGGAACGTCTTTCAATGATCGCTCTCCTTAGCGCCCTCTAGCCTCCGTCTTCTCTCGGCTGGATGTCCCTCGCAGGCTGTTGTCAGACGCTCCCTAGTTCATATCCCTGTGAGAAGGGTTAGGCTGAGGCTCGCATTCCTGCCAGTGAGTGAGAGCGGCGAGCCCAGCGCTGAGGATGAGGGGGAGCGGGCGCTGAAAGTCGGGGTGCGGGGAGGGAACCCCGGGGACACGAGGGGACACAAGGAAGCGGCTCCTCCTCCTCCCAGACATGGCCCTCCATAATATGGACGAGGAGGACTTTGACAGGCTGGTCATGCAGTCCGGATCCGACTGGCTGCGGACTGAGATTAAGAGGCTCTTCCAGGAGCTGAGCGAGACCACCCGGGAGAAGATCCAGGCGGCCGAGTACGGGCTGGTGGTGCTGGACGAGAAGCAGCAACTCAAGCAGCAATATGATGAGCTGGAGCTGGAGTATGAGACCGTCCGGGGGGAGCTGGAGCAGGTCAAGGAGGTGAGAGAGACCGGGGGTATATACTGTATATATACACTGCAGCACTCTCACCCCCCCTATATATGCCCTACACTGCCCCCCTCCTATACCCTCTACACTGCCCCCCTCCTATACCCTCTACACTGCCCCCTATATATATATATATATATATATATATATATATATATATATATATATATATATATATATACACCCTCTACACTGCCCCCCTATATATACACTGCAGCACTCTCACCCCCCTATATATGCCCTACACTGCCCCCCCCCTATACCCTCTACACTGCCCCCTATACCCTCTACACTGCCCCTATATATATACCCTCTACACTGCCCCCCTATATATACACTACACTCTCACCCCCCCTATATATGCCCTACACTGCCCCCCCCATACCCTCTACACTGCCCCCCTATATATACACTGCAGCACTCTCACCCCCCTATATATGCCCTACACTGCCCCCTATACCCTCTACACTGCCCCCCTATACCCTCTACACTGCCCCCCTATACCCTCTACACTGCCCCCCTATATATACTCTACACTGCCCCCCTATATATACACTACACTCTCACCCCCCCTATATATGCCCTACACTGCCCCCCTATATATACACTCTCGACCTCCCTATATATGCGCTACACTTGCCCCCCCATATATACACTACACTCTGCCCCATATATATATATACCCTACACAATGCCCCCCTATATATATATATATATATATATATATATATATATATATATATATATATATATATATATATGGCATTGTGTAGGGTATATATAGGGGGCATTGTGTAGGGTGTATATATATATATATATATATATATATATATATATATATATAGGGGGGCATTGTGTAGGGTATATATATCTATATCTATATCCTCTACACTGCCCCCCTATATATAAACTATACACTGCCCCCTATATACATACACAATGCCCGCTATATATACCCTCTACACTGCCCCCCTATATATGCCCTACACTGCCCCTGTATATACATACACTCTGCCCCCCTATCTATACCCTCTACACTGCCCCCCCTAAATATACCCTTGACACTGCCCCCCCTATATACCACACCAGGGAGGTGAGAGACACACTGGGGTATATACACTACTCCACTCCATATATATCTATATTACACTGCCCTTTATATACCATACCAAGGTGGTGAGAGTTATTGAGGGGCATATCATGTATATACTCTGCCCCTTATATACCACACCAAGGAGGTGAGAGACTGGGGGGCATACACAGTATATACACTTCCCCATATATACCCACCACACCAAGGAGGTGAGAGAGAGAGAGAGTGAGACTGGGGGGCATATACTGTATATACACTTCCCTTATATATACCCACCGCACCAAGGAGGTGAGACTGGGGGGCATATACTGTATACACACTGCGTATAGATTATATATATATATATATATATATATCTCCTATACCGCACCATATTTACCATACCAGGTGAGAGAGAGATATATATAATTTAAATCTCTCATACCAAGGAGGTGATGGAGGGGCATATACATACCATGCACTGCCATCATTCACCATACCAGGAGAGGAGGCCAACCAGGGAATTGGGGGAGGGTACAGCATCCTATACCATGCCAAGAATGTGAGAGGACTAGGGGCATCCTTTATCATACTAGGCAAGTGATGAGAGGAGGGGAAAACAAGGAATCCTCTACTGTACCAAGGGCACTGTATAGGACAAGCATCATAGATCTTGCCATACCAGGGACATGACACAGCACTGACATAATATCCCATATCAGGGGTCGTGTATTAAACTGGGAACACTTCACAGGGCCAACATCCCACCATACCATACATTGCCATGGCATATCATACATGCATTCCCTTCATGCATTACACTAGGGAGGTGAGAATAGGGCAGTCAGGGCACTTCACAGGACTGCTATCCTACCTACCTTCTACCACACTTGGGGTAGTGCCATCATGAACCATTTACCACACCAGGGGCACTGAAAACACTGCCTTCTTGCTCTAAATTACACAAGGGGCACTGCACAGGACTGCCAACATATACCATACTCTGCTTACATAGTGTGTAGATGATGCCAGCCCTGGGCCACTGCACAGGGCTGGCATCATCTACACACTAGTGGCACTGTATACACTGGCATTATATACCACATCGGCGGCACTGAAGAGATCTGGTATCACATAATACACTAGGGGCACTGTAGGCGCTGGCATTATATACCACATTGGCGACACTGAAGAGATCTGGTATCACATAATACACTAGGGGCACTGTAGACGTTGGTATTATATACCACATCGGCGGCACTGAAGAGATCTGGTATCACATAATACACTAGGGGCACTGTAGACGATGGCATTATATACCACATCGGCGGCATTGAAGAGATCTGCTATCACATAATACACTAGAGGCACTGTAGACACTGCCATACTATATTACACCAGAGGCACTGCAGAGGGCTGGAATCATACCATATTTCACACCAGAGGCAATGCCATCAGTTCATGTACCCTACCAGGGGCACTGCATACGCTGCCATCATCCTATATACCACACCAGGGGCACCACAGACACTGTCATTATATCATATACCACACCAGACACACTTCATACACAGCCATCATCTTATATATCCCACCAAGGGCACTGCAGAGAACTGGCATCATCTCATATACCACATCAGGAGTACAGCAGACATTGCCATCATATACCACACCAGGGGCACTGCTTACTTTGCCATCATCTCATATAGCCCACCAGAGCCAATACATACACTGCCGTCATTAAGTGTTATCACACATGGTGCCAGGGGCACTGCTGGCATTATACCATGTACACTGCAGACACTAGCATCATGCCATACACTCTTTTTTTTTTCTCAGAAATACACGGGCTTTATATGGTAAACCTGCCAGTCTCTTGACCTTGTACCCTGCCAGAGTCATGGCATCCACCACTTCATATTTTATACCTTGCCAGGGGGCACTGCCATTATTAATCTGGTCTAATCTCCTGACCTTGCCAGGGACACTTCATACACACAGATGTCTCCACCACTCTTTTCACACTTGCCTAATGATTCTGTTAAACCCCCCCCCCCCCCCCCCCCATCATCATTCTGACCGCCATGTAGACTGCCACGTCTTTCTCATCTCACCGGTCACATTCACTGTCATTATTGAGGACATTCTGTGTTGGTGCCATTGGTGATGTATTTTGCTGCCCTCATACTGCAAGGCATGCTTTTGGCATCCATTGCCTCTTATACAGTCACTTTCACCTTAAGCCCTGAGAGATCTTCCTGCCAGCAGATGCATTAGACAGCAACATTCCTGAGTGGTGACCGTTGTATGCTGGCATCTAATGTCGCTCATTCACACCCGGGTTGGATCTTCAGGAACACATGGAAATGCTAATTTTTAATACCTTTATATGAACCTGCAATAATGGATATAATATGTCTGTGTGGAGATTGTACAGTGAAGGCAATCTGGTGTGGCACCTTAGGCCAGCTAAGCCCTCCCCCCCTTCACATTGGCATTGCTGGTACTTTGACATTGGCATTGTACTAGATTTTTGTGTGAAGTTGAGGTCATTTGCATTATCAATGTAAGGAATTAATATTTTTTTTAAAATTTTTTTGAGGTTTTCTAGACTTGTATACTACAAAACACACTCGGGGAATGTCATGGCAGCACTTGTAGGGTTAACCATTTCCTGATGTTGACGCAGTGTCTGTAGTCATCATGGAAAAACATGGATGTGCTAGGTTTGCTGCATGCCGATTGCAGTCATTATGCTGGAACAAACCATTTCCATAAAATAGGGGTGATCGCTCCCTGTGGCTCAGTGTACAGAGAGGGGCTGATTTCTTGGAGCGTTATACGTGATGCGTCTCGCCAAGTCATCCTCTCCTGAAATAAGCCAGCTCAGATCTGCAGTCCCCTTTGCTGTGTATTTGGGAGATGTGGCATCATCCTGTGTGAGCTGGGAGTCTGCTCACTCCGCCAGCCTGCCCTTCCCAAGACATCTGCTCAGCCCCCCCCTCCATCCTCCATCCTCCTATGGATCAGGGGCCAGAGAAGAGAACAGGCCTGGAAGTGCTTCATCAACTGATACTAGTCATCTATGTCCTCTGCATTCTGCAAAATCTTCTCCATGGCTAAATATAGCTCCACTCTTCTAGTCGGTGTTATAAGAGGAATTTAATATGCAATATGTTTTCCTGTTTATTTCCTGACTGTCCTTTCACTGGGCAGGATTTTGCGGTTGAGATTTAGATTAGATTTGTGTTTTAAACAAAGTATACATATGAAAAAAAACAGGAAAATACGTTTTTAAATAGGAAAAATGTAATCCTATTTTTTTTTTCTTTTTGCAGATGTGATCTGTGCTTGTGTGTTCCAGGTTTATTTACTTAAAGTGTCAACCTAAACAAAAATAAATTAAAATCCTGCTCCTTTTAGGGCCAGTTTACACCAGACGCAGTTCCGTGTGCATTTTTCTGCACAAAATGCATGCAGTGTTTTCCATGTATTCCAATGGCTCTAGTTCACACCATGCAGTTAGTTCCTGCACCGAAAAATGACTGCATGGTGTGAACTAGAGCCATTGGAATACATGGGAAAACACTGTGCGTGCATTTTTAGTGCAGAAAAAATGCGCACGGTACTGCGTCTGGTGTGAACTGGCCCCTAGAAGCATGTTATACAGCACAGTGCTTGTGTTGTCATTTTGGCCCCCTGTAACACCTGCAATCCCTGGGTGATTCTACCAGTTTTTGCCCTCCCCTTTGTAAACTGACCACGGTATATCATGGCTGCTGAGCCCTGACACTGTGCTCGGTTTAGTAGACTCAGTCATCTTCAGATTTTCTCTCTGCTTTCCTAGGTTCTCTCCACTCCTGCCTGTCAGCTCCTTGTCCGTGCCCGCTCCCTCCCCTCCTGCCCCTCAAATTAGGGTTACATTTACATTATCCTCCTGGTTGATTCATGTAATGTCCCCCTGTGACTGCGCTTTATAAAATAAAATGCAGCTATATTCCAGTTACTCTGTAAACTGGTATATAACTGAATTTTCTTTGGCGTTTAAAAAAAAAATCGGGGCTCACGTGACCCGCCGCCTCTCTCCTCTCTCGTATGACAACTACAGCAGGCAGGGCCCCCTCTCTCCTCCTTCCCTCCTGGCTTACGTCAGCGGGGGTATCTCTGTCTCACCAGCTGCAGCTGTCAGCCCGAGAGAGGAGAGAGCTACCGAGTCACATAAGCACCGATAAGCACTCTGTAGACAGGTTTATAGCTGTATTTTTTTTTTTTCATATATATATATATATATAGCACAGTCACAGGAGGACATTACATGAATCAACCGAGTGGATAATGTAAATTTAACCCTGTGGGTTACAACCACTAAATGGTAAACCTCTTATAGTATGTCTTTCTAATTGGACAAAATAAAAAAACTTGTAAAGAAACTTCTGATTTGTTTGTGTGGCTTCGCTGCTTTGTAGGGCCCCCCTGGAGCCACAACAGGCATGCACGTTCCGGTTTTAAGCAAAATCTTGACCCGTGGACACTCTATGTGCCCACAGTCTGCAGGGAAGCGGCACAGACACTGTGATTTGTGGTTTTGTGACGACCCCCTTCTGAAAGTTATAGTTGCCTGGCTATAAGGCCTCATGCACACATTTTTTACATTGTTACAATTATTCCGTTTGAACAAATGTAACCATTTTACTGCTGGAAGCTGGGAATCACTAAAGTAAATATCGCTACTTCAGTGATCTCCACCAGCAGGTACCACGTGGAGGGCAGTATGCTTTGCATCCTCTGAATGAATGCAAAGCGTTCTGTGATTGGATGAGGTAGAGAGGTGAGGTGGTGACATCCTCCTGTATCGGGCTGGACGCTCATACACGTAACATGGAAGCAATTGGAGATCACTGGAGTAGCCACCGATATTTCAGAGATATCCAACTTCCAGGGGCATCAGCCAGGTATGATGTGTGTATATATATATATATATATATATAGCTACATTGGTCCAAACTATGTAAAAAATATACCATACCTGGAATTCCTCTTTAAATCAAAAGTGAAATAGATTTGAGCAGTGTGCTCATTGTGAAGTCCGTCCAGAACATGTCTTGGTATTACTGGATTTAGATGATAGGCCAAGTCATAGCTGTTAAAACGTAAAAATAGCTATTAAAGGACGCGCCTTCAAATGTGCTCATGAAACATAATGATGATGTGACACAACTTGTATATAAAAATAAAAGATGTAACAGGATAATTTGTTTCCATTACCACAAAAAATAAATGCATAATTAAAGCCCATGTGGATTTGCATGTACCGTATATACTCGAGTATAAGCCGGGTTTTCAGACCTTTTTTTTAGGGCTGAAAAGGGCCCCTCTCGGCTTATACTCGTGTCGGTGTACCTGAGGGCCTGTGGGCATCCCTTTTTTTTTTTTTAAACTCGCGGCTTTCCCCTGGTCCCGTTCCGTGATAGTCGTTTGACACAGTGTTCCGCCTATCACAGACGTTCTTTTCAATCTCAGACTCAGTTTCCCAGCAGACACTGTGTTCAGTGTTCCGCCAATCACGGACCTTCTCTTGTCCGAGGATGAAAGAATGTCCATGATAGGCATTTGACACTGTGTTCAGTGTTCCGCCTATCACGGGACGGGACCAAGGGGAAGCTGCGAGTTTTAAAAAAAAATGGACGCCTGCAGTGCAGCCTGTCAAGAATTTCGGGGACCCTGTAATGGGCACAGTGAGGTAATGGGCACAGTGAGGCGTGCAAATTGGCATTGTTGACCCTCTGTTCTGCTTACAGTAGCTGCTGCATTTCTCACCCTAGGCTTATACTTGAGTCAATATGTTTTTCCCTCAGTCTTTTTGTGGTAAAATTGGGTGCCTCGGCTTATACTCAAGTATATACGAGTAACTTATCTGAAATGTTGAAAAGCTTTGTACGAAAGTAAATAAAAAATACTTTGGTTGTAAACCCACTTTGACAACTATATTAAGGCTTACCTGTAGGTGCAAGAAATATTCACGGTTAAGGAGATATATGCAGAAAATATCATGCCGGTCATGCGCGGGAGTGAAGTCATCGCTGCTCCGTGCCGGAGTGACAATACCAGGAAGAAGCTCTGAGGGGACATGGCAGAGGGGAACGAGGAGCACTTCGGGGGCTTTGCTTTCAGGGAAGTGCTACATAATGAGCTAGTATGCTGTGCATACTAGCTCGTTATGCCATTCTCTTGCAGGTGTTGTTTTTTTTTTTTTCAGGATTAGTTTGAGGGTTTACTTCCTCTTTCAAATGTGGCCATTATGTGACATTTCTATACTTGGATAGCTACTTCCTCCACCTGACAAGTAAAATATCTAAGTAATGGCTCTAAAATAAGGCATATTATCATATGTTCTATCTGGAACACGCTAATAATGTCTGCTATGAAAGTATTTATTCTCGTCTCCGGGGTTTATTCCCGCTGTGAAGGCCTCGGCAATAGAATTATTTCTGGATGTTGTAGAAAAATCGGCATTTCCTGACAGTTTCTTCTTATCTATATCTCATACCAAGGACTCTTGTGCATCCTCTACAGTTCATTAGAACTTTGATAACAAGCTGGTATTCCGGGAATGTAAAGCTTTATAATGACAAGAATTTGAGGCTGAAAAGGCAAGTCGCATTTTTTCTGGTGACACATTATTGCTGAGGGCCAGGGAGGGTTTGCAAGGCTCAACTTGTGTTTTTAAAGTGGACATTCACTTTAGAATTTCTGTATGAACATTTAACACCTTGAGATAAATGTATGGCACCATATTTGAACACTGTTTGTTCTCCAGTTGACCAGCAATTGGTAATGGCAACTGCCAGCTGTTTACCATGGTCACCATTAGAGGTCGACCGATATGGGTTTTTCTCTGGCCGATGCCGATATTTAGAAATCTGGGCGGCCGATGGCCGATATATGATGCCGATTTTTGCGGCCGGTATTTTAGGCTGATTTTTATTTTTTATTGGTGGCACTGGCTTGTGGCACTGGATGGCACTAATTGGCACTGGAAGGAAGATGGCACTAGCAGAAGGCACTTATTGGCACTGGCAGGTTGCACTGGATGGCACTGAAAGATGGTACTGGCAGATGACACTGGCAAGTGGCACTGGGTGGCAATAGTTAGCACTGGTTGGCATTGGCACGTGGCACTGATGGCTTTAGTTGGCACTAGTAGGTGGCACTGGATCACACTGGCAGGTGGCACTGGATGGAAGGTGGCACTGGATGGTGCCACTGGTATTGCCACTGGCAGGTGGCATTGGCCGATGGCACTGGATGGAAGGTAGCACTAATTGGCACTGGATGGTGGCACTGGCAGGTGGCATTAGCGGATGGCACTGGATGGAAGGTGGCACTAATTGGCACTGGATGGTGGCACTGGCAGGTGGCATTGGCGGATGGCACTGGATGGCAAGTGGCACTAATTGTCACTGGCAGGTGGCACTGGTGCAAAAAAATTGTCACCCCCTCTCCCTCCAGTATAGACAACCCCCGTAGTACAGACACCAGAGCGGTGTGTGTCCCACGAACGTGGGCCCCTCCTCCTCTGTGGGCGTAAACAGAGGAGGGACGCCGCGCTGGGTGTACCAAGATGCACCATGGGGTGCATTTACTAAAGGAAAATAGAATGTGCACTTGCACTCCTCTTCCCCAGGGCTTGGTGAATGTGGTAGAGCTTTGCTGATTTCCATCAATGATGTGCTACTTATTGGGGTGAGCCCCCTACCCATCTACCTTTCCTCTCCAAGACACACATTTGACCGTCACTGTCCCGTCTGATCTGTACCAATTTTTGGGGCTCCACAGTCTCATCTCAAAACCAGGCTTTTGCATATTCTATGCCACATACTAGTCGATCCTATAGAACAGGGGTCTCAAACTGGCAGCCCTCCAGCTGTTGCCAAAGTACAAGAAGTCCCATAAAGCATTGCAAGGCTGATAGTTACAAGCATGACTTCCTCAGGCAGAGGCATGATGGGACTTGTAGTTTGGCAACAGCTGGAGGGGCTGTCAGTTTGAGACCCCTGCTAGAGAGTTTGTAATTGGATTCTCTAGAGAATTGAATGGAGGTTTGGCATGCATATGAGTGACCCAACAAAGTTCTAAGTAAATGCTGTGAAGAGCCAAGGAGGCTGCATAGCTAAGATTACATTTTTTGTACATTTTGACGCATGAAGGTAAAAAAAAAAACATCTGCATGCAAAGCCCCCCCCCCCCCCCCCAATACTTGCCTGACCTTGATCCAGCAGTGTGCACGACTGCCAAGGTCTCTCCCCTCCTCCCTCTCGTGGCTTATGAACACAGTGTCGGGGGGAGCCAGGAGCGCCAGTGGGGGACCCCAGAAGAGAATGAGAAGGTAAGAATCGCATTTTTGTTTTAAAAAAAAAAAAAAAAAATCCTTTTGCAGGATTTCCTCTCACTTCCTGTTTGGTTATGGGACAGGAAGTGAAGGTAAATCTCTGCAATATAGCACAGATGGCAAAAAAAAACCTGAAGGGTCGTAACCATCTCTTGCTCTATTCAAAATGGGGTGAAAAAGTTTTCTCTAGTTCTACTTTGAAGAGGAAGAAAAGTCATCTTGCTTAATTGTATCTACAGGTAAGGCTTACCTGTAGCTACTGTAAATATTTCCTAAACTTTCTCCGTTTTAGGAGATATTATATACTCCGCCGCCGATGTCATATGCGCATGCGCTCTGAATGAACGGCCAGCTGCCTGTGGCGTTTTTTTAGAGCCCTGTGCCCTGACTGTATTGGTCGTGGCTCAACCAATCACAGCGCCGGAGCCCGCGAACCCGGAAAACACCGGGGAAGATGTCAACTGTCTCAGCAGTGTGCAGGCATTGCTGCAGGGCTTTGTTCTAATGTAAGTATTTCACAATGAGCTAGTATGCTATGCATATTATGCTTTGTCTTACAGGGTCGTTTTCTTTTTTTTTGTAAATCAGATTTACAACCTCTTTAAGGTGGAAATAAGTTTTGACTGAAGTTGGGATTTGATTGACTGTCGCTCTGTATAGTTAAATCCCAAATTCAGTCAAAACTTAGGTTCACCTTAAAGAGGTTGTAAACCTGATTTACAAAAAAAAAAAAATGTATTCATGGTTGCATGAATACAATAGAATATCAGGAAATGAGTGGGAAGTGATTATCTGTAATGGAGGTAAGGTTAATAATCAGTATACAGACTTGTGTTCATTGTGCTAAACTTGAATACACCAAATGTTTTCTTTATCTGTACTCCCACTAAAACTCTCTCTAGCTGTTTTCTTCCAGTCCATGTTGATAAATTCATAAAGAATGTGTGTTTTTTTTATTTTTTATATATATATATATATATATATATATATATATATATATATATATATATATATATATATATATATATATATATATATATATATATATATATATATATATATTTTTTTTTTTATTTTATTTATTTTTTTAGAAGTAAACTTCCTGCTTACTGAACATAATGAAAAATATGATGGAACAAGTCTGCCCCCTCTAAACCACTCATACATGCAAGATAGGCATTGTCATAAGGTCCTGCTGGTGTGCTGCTCTGTGGATGAATGCGTTCTGTAGCTGGCACAGACTAGCTCATTGCTCAGGTTGTCGCCATAGAAACTCTAATACAAATCCCACTTTGCTTCTAACAAGACAGCAGGGGTATTTGTCGAAATAACTTCACTGAGCCCTGTGGGTGCCCATATTACTAACTGAGCTGCTCAGCAGTGCTTCCATTCTGATTGATCTGGAATGCATATGATTAATGGTATTCCTGTGTGACCAGAGGAACAGAAATGAAGTGGTTGCTCATTATAGCAAACAATTGCATATCTTTTTATTTACTGTATCTTCTGTGATAGAAAACTACTGGAATATTGGTGGAGGGGTGCTTGGTTTTGTTATTGACACCCTACTTTGCCAACTTGTTTTATACAGATTATTTTTTTTTATTTGCTGCTATTTTTATTTTTTTAGGCCTCATGCGCTTTGGATGTTTTTACAGCTGCCCCCAGGGGCATCTAACGTGTACGTGTACGTGTGTTTTATTTTCCTCTGCCTCTAAACTCTCCAGCATGTTATCCTGTGTCCATGCACACGTAAGCTTTATACAGCGTTTAGAGGTAGGGGGAAAATAAAAACACTGCCACACCTGTCTAAACGCGCGTTAACACCAGGAACATCTAGCGCTTGAGCAATTCATCTCCTTGGCCAGACTATATTATTCTGACCAATGAAATGAATTAATGCCCAAATGATTGACTCCTCTAAACGCGCCTTGATGCTTTGCAAACTTTTACGATCATCATTTTTATTTTTATTAGGGCTGTTACTGATCAAAATTTTTGTGTTCGATTAATCGTTTTTTATTTTAATCGATTAATCGACTAATTTCGATTAATTATAACGCACATACAGATCCAACTACTTTTAGCTGATCTCCTTGCAGTCTGATTCCCAGTGCAGCTCCAACCACTGGAAAAATGGATAGCAGGATACAAAAAACACACAAAGGCAGCACTCGTTGGGAATAGCATTAAAAATGTTATAGTCTTCAAGTAGGTAACAAAATAAATATTGCACTGGAGATAAAATCGATGTAGCTACATAAACTGTAAAAATGGTGCGAGTAATACCAAACGGTAGCAAAAGCAGTCATAAAAACATGTAGCTAAGTATGATACTGGTATAAAAATGTGTACAACGATACCACTGCTGAATCCAGATGAGGAGAGGTTAACATCAGTCCGTCGGCATTTAGATGTCCCATGAAGGGAACTATCACAACTCCCATTGGATGGTTGTAGAATCCCAGGTTGATAGAGGAAAGTGTAACAGCCCTTGCGTGTGGCAGATAGTAAGGTCCCGCCGGTGACTTGTCATACTCTGCTCCCTATAACAGAATGCTGCGCAAGTGCTGTGGCGGCCAACTGCGCATGCGCGATGTGTTCCAAACGCATCTGCGGTGCGTTCCAATGGATTTATGACAGTACACACCAGCATAACCTATTTCGGCATCCAGGCTCTTTCCTTAACATCCCCTTGGATTGAAGGATGTTAAAGTCCTAAGTCCACGTCGCCCTAAATGACGGCTTCGCTGGTGTGTACTGTCGTAAATCCATTGGAACACACCACAATTGCGTTTGGAACGCATTGCGCATGCGCAGTTGGCCGCTACATCACTTCCGGAGCATTGTATGATAGGGAGCCGAATATGACGCGTCACCGGCATGCAGATATTAAGGCACAGCAAAGGAGCCCTTCAGATGGACACGGCAAGCCCCGCCGGTGTCCGTGACGTTACCGGATCACCGACGGAACTCCCCGAAGGCCCAGAAGCCGGCGGAGAGGTGAGTACCAATCAAAAGAATTTTAATCGATCAATACGATTTTGATCGATCAAAAAAATTAAAGATTAATCGATTAATTAAAAGTTAATTTGCACAGCCCTAATTTTTATTTATTTTGTTTTGCCAAAACGCTGCTGCCAGGAGCAATGCTTCTACGGGAGTTTAGAAAATATCCAGTGGGCATGAGACCTTGGCAAACTTTTTGATGATCCTGTATAGGTCATCAGAGGCCCACTGATGCATACAAAAGTGCTCCTGTGCATGTGCATAGCATCCAGTATTATATAGTTTATCAATATTGCATTGCTGGCTTGTTCAAAGAAGTGTTTCTGTGAACGTGTATGGTATCATTAAGAGTCTATCCAGGTGTAAAAGTTCATGTGATTTATAAAGTTCATGCATTAACTTTTATTACACCTGGATAGACTCTTAACCACTTAAGACCCGGACCAATACGCTGGTAAATGACCCAAGGTGTTTTTGCGATTCGGCACTGCGTCGCTTTAACAGACAATTGCGCGGTCGTGCGACGTGGCTCCCAAACAAAATTTGCGTCCTTTTCTTCCCACAAATAGAGCTTTCTTTTGGTGGTATTTGATCACCTCTGCGATTTTTATTTTTTATTTTTTGCGCTATATACAAAAATAGAGCGACATTTTTGAAAAAAACCCACTATTTTTTACTTTTTGTTAAAAAAAAAATCAAATAAACTAAATTTTAGTCAAATATTTAGGCCAAAATTTATTTAGCCACATGTCTTTAGTAAAAAAAAAAAAATCGCAATAAAAAAAAAAAATAGCTACCTAGCGGGAACAGCGACACTAATACAGCGATCAGAAAAATGATCGCTTAGTGATGCTGGCAATAGGGAGTGAAAGGGTTAACTAGGGCGGTGATCAGGGGGTTAAAACTTTATTAGGGGGGGTGGGAGGGCTACCCTGGACCTAACACTAACTGTTTTTTACACTGCCTGTCACACTGACACTAAATGCATTGATTAGATCACTGCATTCAGTGACACTGTGACAGGGGGTGTGGGGGGGGCGATCACAAGGGGTTAATGTGCCTATGTGAGTGTGTGTCAGTGTTGTGTTGGTACACACTTACTTGTGATGTCTTCTCTCATCAGCAGCGGTGGGAAACACCGCTGTGATGAGAGATTACATCATTTCCTCCTTCCTGTGTAAACACAGGAGGAGGAAGTGACAGGAGCTGGGAGCGCGCGCATTGGCTGGGAGCGATCGCGGGGGGGCGGGTAAACGCCGACATCCGCCTGCTCATCCCGGATCGCTCCCGGAGCCAGGGGGACCCCCGCACGCCGCGGAGGGGGTCCCGATGGGACCCCCGAACCGCACTTAGGCGGGGACGTAAATTTACGCCCTTGTGCCTGTACGTGCCATTCTGTGGCCGTATATGTGCGTGCGGGGGTCCTTAAGTGGTTAATGATACCATACACGTTCACACGAACACTTCTTTGAACAACCCAGCAATGCAATATTGATAAACTATATAAGGCCCCATGCACACGGGATGCCGGTGCAAACTCTGCTGAACACACGTTTTTAAAGGCTAAAACCAGCGTTTAAAAATGCCAGTTTTGCCACATATGTCGCAGGGTTTTACTGCTGCGTTTTGCCGTTTATTTTGCAGGGTTTTACTGCGTTTTACCGCGTATTTCGCAGGGTTTTACTGCGTTTGCGTTTTATAAGCGTTTAGTTAAGAAACATCATAAGAACCGCCCTAAGCTCAAAAAACAGTATTATTTAAAGGGGTGTCCCAGCCAAAATGTATGTTTATTAAAAGTCAGCAGCTACAAAAAGTGTAAGGGGGAGGGGAGTGGTACAAGCGGAAGTTCCAATTTTGGGTGGAACTCCGCTTTAACCATTTCAGCCATTTTGTGAGACCAGATTGAGTAGCAGCTGAGAGAGCAGCAGTGTACTTGTATTTAGCGTGTCACTTGCCACATCACCTGCCACAAGCTGCGGATTGTCCACTTGCCACATCACCTGCCACAAGTTGTGAATTGTCCACTTGCCACATCACCTGCCACAAGTTGTGGATTGTCCACTGGCCATGTCACCTGACCACAAGTTGTGGAATGTCCACTTGCCATGTCACCTGGTCACATGACCTGCCACAAGTTGTGGAGTGTCCACTTGCCACAAGTTGTGGATTGTCCACTTGCCACGACACCTGCGCACCTGCCACAAGTTGTGGGTTGTCCGCAATGCAAGCAATTACAATTTTTTTTTTTTTTTAATGGTTTTTCAGCATTTGCCCTCATTTTTGAGATTTCTATTTTGTAATGTAAAAAAATAGGTCACCTTAAACGCCTATACACAAAATCGGTACCGGCGTTTTGCGTCTGAAACGTGGAAACTTTTGCGTCTGAACCCATTTTTTTTTGCTTCTGGAAAAACGAGGATAAACTCAACTGCTGAAAAACGTGACTGTGTGCATGGACACATAGGATAACATTGAATGGGTTCAGGGGCAGTTAAAAAAAACTGTCCAACTGCCTCAGAACGCGAGTTTACCAGCGTCTTGTGTGCATGGGGCCTAATACTGAATGCTATGCACAGGAGCACTTTTTTATGCATCAGTGGGCCACTGATGATCTATACAGGATCATAAAAGTGGGAATTGCAGTTCTTTGTAAAGTAGCACTTTTGTATTAATTATCATTGTTTATGCTTTTATATATTTTTGGGGAATTGTACTTCTTTGCACAGTAGCCCTTTATATTAATTATCATCGTTTATGCTTTTATATACACATCTTTTATATATTTTTTTTTTGTATATATATGTGTTCATTTATTGCACTATTGTCACTTTCCACTGTTAGGAAAGACGTTATTTTCACTATTGGTGGTTTTGATATGTTTATTTTTACACTGGTATAGTGTATGACTTGGAAAGCCTAGTGTGTGTGTGTGTGTATATATGTGTATGTATGTGTGTGTGTGTGTGTGTGTGTATATATGTGTATATATATATATGTATATATATATATATATATATATATATATATATATATATATATACACATACATACATACATACATACATACATTTTTTATTTATGAATCTTTTTTTTGTAGTATACAGAAGTTAGATTGAAAGGAAGATGACATTAATTTCAGTGCATTTCACAGTATATTACCAGGACACTGCGTCTCTGTAAGGCCTCATGCACACTGGACGTTAAAATAACGTTATAAAAATGCCAGTAGCTTTGCAGTGAGTTTCAACTTTTTTTTTAACTTTTTTTTTTCCAATATCGTTTTTAATTTTTTTAACATATTCATTTTTTTTTTAATTAATTTTTTTTTCAATGGATCAAAAACTTTAAATGCTGGTGAGTGACGTTTTTGAGCGTTTATCAGCATTAGAGCGTTTTTTTACAGCTGAAAAATGTCTCTCGGGACCCACTAGTTTTGTTTTTTGCTCAAAAATGCCTCTGCCCAAAACTGCTGCTAACAGCCTATGTGTGCATGGACACAGGATAACATGGAGAGTTTATTGACTGTAGAAAAAAAACTTCTACTGCCAAAAACAACTGCTGTAAAAACGTCCAGTGTGCATGAGGCCGAATTGCTGAGAATGTTCTAGTATTGGTAATCTGAGAGGTTTGTTATTATAATAAATATACATATTTATTTTTAACAATCTATAGATTTGTAAATTTTGTTATTGTGTTTTAATCCTCTTTAAAGAAACATTCTACACAAAACTGATATTTCCTAATGGGCTGGCACACGGGGCAAGCCTCAGACTTCTTTTGTCTTATACACCCCTCCAGCAAGATGTCCCTGACACTGTTCTTGTCCTCCTGGATGTTTTAGGTGTCACCTTCCACCTTTTAGGTCGAGTTCTGTGCATTGCGTTACTGAACGCAGTATAACTTGCATCCTTTTTTTTTTTTTGCAGGTTTTTTGTTTTGTTTTTTTCTGTTCAAATATTTTATTGAGTAATAGAACACAGAGTACAATGACAGGCATTTTCAAATTATCACACTTAAAAGTACGTTACGGTACAATCCAGAGGAGTCAAGCATAATCATATTAACAATAACAGAGCAAATAGGACATGAACAGCAAATTTCCAAATTAAGGATTGTCAGAGATAACATAACGAGGTAAAAGGACCATAGGTCCAACAACAAGGAACATATAAAGTGAACACCAGAGGAGGATTTTTTTTTTTTTTTTTTTTTTTTAATGCACATGCTTGAACAGGGCCTTGGTGGTGGTGCTTCTCCGGTTGGATTTTCCATTACATAAATAATTCCAGCCTAGTTAGTGGGAACCCCTCATAATGGCCACAGCGGGTGTGCCGAGATCTCGCCAACAGAGTCTCCCAAGAGATGTAAGACTGGCCATACGTCATACAATTTTCTGATTCAATTTTCCTTGACTTCCAAAAACCATATAATATGAGGTCAAACGTAAACACTTTTAATGTGTATGCAGTAAGGCAGGCCCTTGCACTACATAGTTGAAGGTAACTCTAAAGAAAATTAAACAAGAAAATTGTATTATGTATAGCCACCCTAAGGCAGGCCATACACTATACGAAAATTCGGTCGTAAAGAAAGATCTTTTGTTTTTCGGACAGTTAATGGGCACATTAAATCAAAAATCGTTTGGACGTTTTTGAGCCGAAAAAACGAAGGACAAGTTTGGAAATTTTCTGCCGAACGATAAATCGGAAGGTTAATGTGTTTCCCGTCCGCACTTTCTGCACTAGGTATATGTAAAAAAACGAACAATTTTTTTTCTTTTTTTTTTTTTTTTATGTCCACTGAAAGATTTATCGCCCATTACATGATGGCACTATCGTTTGCACTCACGAAAGAACTTTCGAAAAAAGAAAGTTTGTTCGAACGATTTTTCGTGGAGTTTATGGCCAGCATTAGAATATATCAGGTGGACTAAACTCTACAGCACCTGCCATGTATTGAGGAAGCAGTTTTGAGCATGTTGATGACTCTATATACAAGACTGTAATAAATGAGTCAGAGATTTATGGAGTGGATCAGTTGTACTTTAGGAGGCTGATTCTTAGATTTTGTTTGCACAGCATTGATGATCAAGTCAGGAAATTGCTTTGTCCACCTTGGTCTCCACACTTCAGCTGCCCTTAGATGGGTTGAAAATTGTCTGGTTTAAAAAGGACTGGCCGAATTTTGATCAATCTATGGCCATTCCTACTCAAGAGAAGTTGATCTAATGATTGATATCTCTGGAACAGGATTGTTTTCAATGGGAAGGAGCGGTGGAGGTAAACACACCGCTCCTCTCACCACTCCAAAGATGCTGCTAGCAGGACTTTTGGAGCGGTCCTGCTAGCGCACCACTCCATTTTTTGGGGGGGGGGGGGGGGGGGGGCGCTGGAACGTGGTTGAGTTCCAGCACCTATTGTTTGAGGGGAAAAAATCATCCTGGTATACAGTATATCAAATATAGCCATTATAGCCCTACAAAAAGAGAACTTACCCCTTCAGGTTTGTCATGGAAGACCTAAACTCTACAAAGTAAATCTGGCAGAACACTCAGAAACTATCAGCCGGTTCCTGATGAACTGGTCACAATTTGTTCAATGGATGGCCCACCTGGCACAGTTCCATTCAACAAAAAAAGTCGATCACACCAAAATGATTTCAAAAAGAGCCTGCTGGAAAATTTCAGCTGAACATCAGCTGCATCCAATCGGATCCAGCCGTCATTGGGGTAGTCAGATAACAGCCTCTGCGGCCGGTCTGCATACAATAGTCCAGCATGGGAAATCGTCCAGTAACGCCATTTACCAGACTGAACAGTGTATGGCTAGCTTAAGAGTTACGGTACATTTGCCTTTGAAACATGTTCCACCCGTATTTAGCTAGGAACGAACATATAACAAGTTACAGCTCCTGCCTCCTCTCCCCATCATTCCCTCTTCCCCGTGATAGTTGGCAGGGGATCTTCACCCTGCACCCACTGTCAAATTTTTTAAAACAGAGCGAGCCCCCTGCAGTCACGTCATTCAGTCACAGAGTTCTATGAATAAACGAAAACTGTCACCCTCCGTTGTCAATGGTTTGTAGTTCTCAATGAACGTCCTTTTTAGTTCATAGTTTCTTCCTGCCATTCAGTAACTGCCTGCCAGCGGGCTGACCAATAAAAATAAATGAATGCGTTCACCTATCCACACATTCAAGGTGGATGGAGGAATCCTCCCTGCTGTGTTACTCTAATATGACAGCTGGGACTTCACGGTCAGACTCAGAACATTGCAGCGGACTGATCAAAAGAAAGTTTTTCCAACACTCCTGTTCCAGAGATATCAATCATTAGATCAACTTCTCTTGAGTAGGAATGGCCATAGATTGATCAAAATTCGGCCAGTCCTTTTTAAACCAGACAATTTTCAACCCATCTAAGGGCAGCTGAAATGTGGAGACCAAGGTGGACAAAGCAATTTCCTGACTTGATCATCAATGCTGTGCAAACAAAATCTAAGAATCAGCCTCCTAAAGTACAACTGATCCACTCCATAAATCTCTGACTCATTTATTACAGTCTTGTATATAGAGTCATCAACATGCTCAAAACTGCTTCCTCAATACATGGCAGGTGCTGTAGAGTTTAGTCCACCTGATATATTCTAATGCTGGCCATAAACTCCACGAAAAATCGTTCTTTATAGAACATAGAATGAACATAAAGCTTCTCTTTGGATCAGATTGCGCGCGTTCCCTGCTGTATGAGACACACTGGCTGTTATATTTCATGTCCTGAGTAATCGGGAATGCCGGGGGAGAACAAGACCCCCTTGAAGTGTGATTCATTTCCTAAGCATTTTATTTCAGGCCTAGCTCCAGCGTACACAGTTTGTGAACAACATTTTTACTGGAGCCGGTAACTAAGCAACTAGTCCATAGAACCTGGAAATGGCCTTACTTGTCATACAAAGCTGGGTTTTTGTCACATAAAATATCTCCACCAGAGATTGTAGAATATGGAATTGTGAATGAACGCTCGTCTGATGTTCAGATTTCCAGTGGCTGTTCCTAGGCCGAGCGCCATCAATTATATATGAGCATGTAGTATTGTTCGCTTTTCTGAGCTACTGAGGGAATAACAGATTCTAAAAGGAAAAACCAGGACCCCTCAGAGAATGAGCGGGGGGGGGGGGGGGGGAGAGAAGCGAGCTCCAGGAGATATGGCATCTTATTGTAGAGTGAATCATTTGTAGGGAAAATACTACATGAATATTTTAAAGTGGGGTTCCGGGCATAATTATTTTTTTGCAAGCTAAAATTAATCGCATGAAATAGTCCCTAAAACATATTACTAGCTCCCCAATCATTCCAGAAATCATTGCAAACACTTGCCTTATATCCTCATGTTGTGGCCGTATCCATCATATGTGTGGGCATGTGAAGACCAGTTCCTTTTTCTTCCTGGTTTTCAGGGAGAGGTGCATTCTGGGTGATTTTTAGGCACAGTAATGCCCAGAGACTCCTGGGAAATGAGTGTCATCATTTCCCAGGAGGCAATGGGGTCTTAGGACAGGAAGTTGAACCACCTAGGACCAGGAACTAGGCAAATTATGAATTCTGCCTGGTAACAGCAAGATAGAAGCGAGTAAAAACCTTTTTTAATTAAAGGCAAGCTGTTAATAGTTAGTTTTTTAGGGTGGAAATTCACTTTAAGTCACTTAGTTTGCCATATTATACTAGTAAATGTAGGTGGAGTTTAAAGAAAGGGGTGTACAGCAATGAAGGGTATAGATTACCCTGTGATTTATGAAAGTATGTTTTCTTTGGTAAATGGAACCACAGGGAGGAGGGGAGTACAGAATATGTGCATTTTGGGATTTTTCCTTCCAGAAAAATGAAGCCATCTTTCTTTGGGTGTTTTCCAGATCAGTATTTACTTCCTGGGCTGAGATACTGGCTTAGGCTCGGTTTCTACTAGTTGGCTTGTCATACCCCGTGAGTACCGTTCATATCTGTGCGACTTCAAAGTAGTACCTGCACTACTTTGATCCCACTTTGATGCGGCTTGAGGTCCATAGACCTTAAGAATTTACAGGTATTGCTTCAAGTCACAGCAAAATCATGCGACTTTAGAGTTACAATAGTTGAAATGAAATTCTGGTAAAAACAACCTAGTATAGTCCATGCTCAAGTGAAAATAATCCCCTAGGATAGCCCTAAATGACATGGTCCTTGACCCAGGGTCATATTGAGCCTTTTATGGCCACTTGTAAAAAAATCCATTGGTGGTAATGCGTCCTATCTATCTATCTATCTATCTATCTATCTATCTATCTATCTATCTATCTATCTATCTATCTATCTATCTATCTATCTATCTATCTATCTATCTATCTATCTATCTATCCCTAAGGTAAGCAAATGATATCCAACAGGAGAGTGTCCCTCACAGAGCAACCAAATTTGACATGGGGTCCACCACCTTGCAGCTCCCTCTGAAAATAGAAGCAACAGTGTAACACATTCAATGTAACTTTACTGGATTAGCTTGCACATTATAAAACCAGTGTGCCACCAGGCTTGGATATCCCACCCTCCTGAATCTTAATTGCCAACATGGGCACAACCTCAAAGTAGCATCATAGTACCCTCTTCATCAGAGACCATATTCTGGTGCCTGAGCAATTGTCATTTGTTCACAAATGTCTGACCTAGAGCAGCCCCCTGCTGTTGCCTCTCTCCTTGTGACTTGCTACAAAGTTACATGCAGCCTAATTTCTGGGGGAGGAGACTCTGCATTCACACATGGACGCCGCAATTCTGCCCGTGATTTCAAAATGCCTATGTGTGACTGAAAAAAACGCACATTTCAGATGCCATTGATTTGAATGCCTGGCACCTACTGAACAGCCAGGTGCCTACTGCACATGCGTGAGTTGTGCTGCGCATTGTGACTAGTCCAGTAGTCTTCTGGGACCTTACACGTGTCACAGAAAACTACAGGGTGGGGGAGAGAAGAACTTCCGCTTTTGATCGCCCAAGCAATTGTAGCGGAAATTACGTAACAGTTAAAATTGGGTACCCGCCTCAAAGCGGAACTTTCCCTTTTGGGTGAAGCTCCTAATAGATAAAAGGTTTTGTAAACAAAAATATCTGGATTTCTGTATATTGTGACATGTCAGGAATGGTATTCATGTTTTAAATAGATGTGTTGAACTTAAATTTATAATATCTTTTAATATTCTTATAAGTAGTTACCCTGTGAATACAATATACGATACGTTTTGCATCTAATAATAAGCTAATTTAAAACACATTTTCTGTTGGGGCCTCTATTGGCTGGCATTACTTTCCTTGTAAAGATTACCCATTTTTTTAATTACAGTGTGGTTTGCTGGCAAGGATTAGGGGAATAGTCTGAATCTGGGTGGTAAGACTTGGTACGTGTCACACATAATAACCCGCTTACGATTGCAGACAGACAAAAATAACACTGGCTATTTTAACCAAATATATTTAGTCTCCTCTGGCTAGACCCCAGAGCCACTGATCTATAACTAAAAGTTTATTGCTGCTTTCTTACTCTTCAATGTGTTTTAAACTCTTTTTACCACCATTACGCCTATATACATTGACAAGGGTGGGCCTTAACGTACATATGTGTCCATGGAGGCCCAAGGTTGCGTGATAAGAATGCACTGCACCTCCACCTACCAGCATTAAGACCCCCTTAAATTGTCACTGGGCAGTGGAGGGAAGGGGTTAAAGTTGACCTGTAAAATAACCCCTTTTAATGAGCAGTCCTTGACCTTTAGGCTGGCCATACATTATATGATTTTTCTTTTACAGATTTCCTTTTAGATTTACCAAAACCTTATAATATGAGGGCAAACCTAAACTTTCAATGTGTATGCAATGAGGCAGGTCCTTGCACTACATACAGTAGTTGAAGGTAAATCTAAAGGAAATTTACCAAGAAAATGGTATAATATATGGGCAGCTTTAGCCCAGTTACTTTACCTAGGGTGAGATGCCATCAGTCTAATGCTGGAAAAGGCATTTTTTTTCACTCTGCTCTTCCCTGGTGATCAGATCGTAACTTTGTGGCAAGGTGAGTGTTGGCCTCTTGGGCTTATCTATGTCCAACATTTGTGAACCGCTGACAACAGCACAGGCTCACAGCGTCTCTGAACCAGCATCTCAGTCCAGAAAGTAGTTGCTGATTCTGCAAAATAACCAAAAGATGGAGTCCCTTTTCTTGAGGAGTGACATCCAGACCCAGAAGTCGGCTACTGGCTCTATGTGAACAGCTTTGATCTCTTGTGGTAGAAGCCATGTATCCCAATGCTAGAATGAGAAGAATGCCTTGAACCTCATATTCTCAGAATCTCCATTGTTCCCCAAACCTGTCACAATCACAGAACGAGAGTCCATGGGCCTCCTATATGGAAGATGATCTTCTAGCCGTGGCCTCACCTAAAAAATACTGCCCGCAGCTCCTCAGGACCGCTAGAGTCCTCCTGCTACTGGGTGTGGACCCTCACAAACGACCCTCCTGTCTTGATAGCCTCTCCGGGGGGGGGGAGAAGTCAGTCAGCCGCGATCCCGGGAATGGGCCACCGAGGACTAGGCCACGGCCTCGCCTAAAAAATCCTGCCCGCAGATCCACAGGACCAGCGCTAGAGTCCTCCTGCTACTGGGTGTGAACTCTCACAACTGACCCTCCTGTGTCCCTCCTGCCTTGGTGGCCTCTCTGGGGTGCGCAGGGGAGAAGTCAATCTGCCGCAGTCCTGGGAAAAGGCCACAAGCCTAAAAAAAAATTGAATCGCTCTAATTGCACGTATAACTCTTTTCCCCAGACTTGTAAATGGGATGTATTCTCGGTGCCGAAATCCCTTCACCATTAGGTGTCATTTTACAACGCAAACCTCTTGCGTGTGTGTTTGTGTTTTTATATATATATATATATATATATATATATATATATATATAATATACACAGCTGTTCCTTCTGATTGGTCTCGGCTCCCTGCATGGTGACTGCTGTATTGAAGATTGTCTGCACATTTTTAGTTAACTGCGTGCTCCAAATGGTCTTCATGCAAATTTATGTGGAAGGTCACATTGCATAACATGAATGAATATGCGTGAGTGTTTGAGTGTTAATGCCTTGTGTCCTAGGCATAATGATGGTGTTCATCTTTTTGCGCTCATAGCCAGCATTAAATAAAAGGTTCATTGTTTGTAACTTGTCACACCTATATTTGGGGTGTAGCATGTTACAAATGCAGTGGCCCCCGAGTCCCTGTTTTGACAGACGGGGATCTTCTCCCCCCTCCGCTAGCTGTCCCAATCTTAAAAAAAAATTGACAGTGTTCTGTGAATGGGAAAACTACAAGTCCTGACAGCCTTTCCAGCTGTCTGTGTTTTATTTCTCAGTGAACTACCAGGATGTAGTTCATTGAGCCTTTTCTGTCCAGAGCGTAACTGCCTGCCCGTATTGGAGGTACATGCAGACCTCTACATGCAGTCTGTAGCACCTTGGCATTTTTTTTTTGTAAAAGTGAACTTGCACTTAAAAGTGGTTGTAAACCCTTTACAGCCACTTTAACCTACAGGTAATCCTAGATTAAGGCTTACCTGTAGGTGCTTGAAATATCTCCCAGACCTGCACAGTCTAGGAGATATTTGCAAATCGCCGTAGGGTGATTTCTTCTGTGCATGCACCAGATTTAGAAAGGGCACGCTGTGCCGTTTCTATCTCGGGTCATGCAGTTAAAGGCGGCTCCCGCACGCATGCGGCCGGTTACAGAGCCAGAGTTTGCAGCCCAGGAGGGAAGAGGGCCTGTTTGGTTATGCTTGTAGAAGGAGTTTTCATTCTGCTTTGACTGTTCTATGAGGCTGCAGAACCCCTGACTGGACAGGGGTGATTGGCCCAATGCCGATCACATGCACTCTCCCAAAAAAAAAGAAAAAACTCCCTAGCTAAGGCTTTGTACTAGCAGTACAAGTCTTGGAGACTATGGAAAAGGGAAGGATCAGAGAAGACAGGATCAAACAGCCTTTTTTTACAATGCAGAGAATTTACCCCTTAGGTTCCACAGTGAGTATAACAAGCATGCTTTACTGCATATACAGACTGCTGCCTTAGTAAAAGACCAGTGTTTCCAGCTCATATTAGCAGCTCACTGATTTTCATTTGCCTGGAAATGTTTTTCTTCATTTGCTGGCAGTTACACAGTTTATGTATAGAATTTAGAGGAAATGCATGGTGTTTCCTGTAGCAGACAGTTATCCAGTGTTTACATAGCTTGTTGGGGGAAGATTCTTTTATGATTCATCCATGGAGCTCCTGTATATTCTGTAATAATTTACAGAATTTACAACATAATGCATGGCGTGGCCAGGTTTTGGAGAAAGCTAGATTTTTAGGTTTGGTAAGCATTGAGACCATTCTAGAGCAAACTCCATAGCGGGCTGCATCAGACAAGCCTCTCTGATGCCGCTCAAAATGCAGGATCTGGCGGCAGTGTTCTCTCCTCTTCTCTGCTGCCAACTGTGGGATAATAATAGGGGCTGGGCCCACACCTGGAGAGGTCTAAGGGCCACATAAAATGGCCTGGTGGGCCAGATCACATTGTTTGACACGTATAACCAAATCTAGAGCAAATATAGAAAGTTCAAACAGATACAGCTCTGCTGGGAATTGACTAGGGCTGCAACT
Source organism: Rana kukunoris (assembly GCA_029574335.1). Taxonomy (NCBI): domain Eukaryota; kingdom Metazoa; phylum Chordata; class Amphibia; order Anura; family Ranidae; genus Rana; species Rana kukunoris. The sequence continues at coordinate 41,041,992 of CM056055.1, forward strand.
AACGATTATTTTCATAATCAATTTGTTGGCCGATTTATTGTTTTGATTAATCGCATAATAGCCTTAAAAAAAAAAAAAAGGTTATTTTTTTTTTTTTTTTTTTGGGCCAATTTGTTGTTGGACAGATTGGAAGAGGGGGGACCATATAATTGGAGACAACAAGCTGCTTGACACTATGCGTCTAAATTATATTGATCAAAATTTGAATTGATTGGGATTTTCAAGGTACTGATAAGAAGGCATGTATCAGGTAAAAAAGTATATTTATTACAAATAAGACAATACAAAAATAAAACAATGGGACAGGCCCCACAGTTCGGACACAATATCAAGTATTTGTTAAAACAAAACCATATGGGTCAGATGCGTGGAGCCGATCTGCGACCTCGACCGGTTTCGCGGTGTTATGCCACTTCTTTAGGAGGATCTATGGCGGCAGATGGTCTGGAATGCACCACTATCAGTCGCGCCCCCCCAAAAAACAAAAATGGCTCACGCCGGGGAAGCTGACAATAGCTCACAGTGGTAAAAGTTAATTGGATAAACTGGGGGCATGAGAGGCGGCAACATCACAAGGTAATAGGCGCAGGTAGCAGCCTAATATGGTATAGGGCAAGCCGGTAAGGCTGGTAAGCAATCAGCTTGTCGTGATGACCGATGTGTATCCCCAGGGAGACGCAAAAAGCACCGAAAAACTGAGGTGTGACCCGGGCCTGAGATGTTTAGTAACATAAGGGGGTTAAAAAAAAAAAAAATAAGTACAAAAAGAGCAAATAATCGCTACTGTAAGGCCGCGTACACACGATCAAATCTATCTGCTGGAAACGGTCTGACAGACCGTTTCAGCAGACAGATTCGATCGTGTGTACGGGCGGACAGACAGATTTTTCCAGCAGACGGATTTTAACTACTTGCCGACCGCCCACCGCAGTTATACGGCGGGACGGTGGCACTGCTGGGCAAGAGCACGTAGCTCTACGTCCTAACTTTAGTGGCCGCGCCGCCGGGCACTATCGCTGCCGGGCACGCACGTGCGCGTTCGTTACAGAGCGGGGAACGAGAGCTATGTGTGTAGACACATAGCTCTCGTTCCTGTCAGCGGGGGAAACGCTGATCTCCTGTTCATACAATGTATGAACAGAAGATCAGTGATTTCCCCTAGTGAGCCCACCCCCCCATACAGTTAGAACACACCCAGGAACACACTTAACCCCTTCCCTGCCCCCTAGTGTTAACCCCTTCACTGCCAATGGCATTTTTATAGTAGTAATCCAATGCATTTTTATAGCATTGATCGCTATAAAAATGCCAATGGTCCCAAAAATGTGTCAAGTGTCCGATGTGTTCGCCATAATATCGCAGTACCGGAAAAAAACGCTGATCACCGCCATTACTAGTAAAAAAAAAAATATTAATAAAACTACCCCCTTTTTTGTAAACGCTATAAATTTTGCGCAAACCAATCAATCAACGCTAATTGCAATTTTTTTATATTTTTTACGAAAAATATGTAGACGAATACGTATCGGCCTAAACTGAGGAAAAAAAAAGTTTTTTTATATCTTTTTTGGGGATATGTATTCTAGCAAAATGTAAAAAAATATTGAATTTTTTTCAAAATAGTCGCTCTGTTTTTGTTTATAGCGCAAAAAATAAAAACCGCAGAGATGATCAAATACCACCAAAAGAAAGCTCTATTTGTGGGAAAAAAGGACGCCAATTTTGTTTGGGAGCCACGTCGCACGACCGTGCAATTGTCAGTTAAAGCAACGCAGTGCTGAATCTCAAAAAGTGCTCTGGTCTTTGACCAGCAATATGGTCCGGGGGTTAAGTGGTTAAAGCCTGCTTTAAAATCTGCTGGGAATCCGTCCGTCCGATATATCTGCCCGCACATGCGTCGAATGGATTCGACGCATGCGCGGAAGTGTTTTACTTCCTGGTGCAGTGACGTGGCGGCGTCAACGTCATCGCCACGTCACCGCGCTGTCTGCTGGCGGAGATTTTGGTTTGATAGTGTGTACAGCGATCAAACCAAAACAGCCCAGCAGACAAATCTGATCAAATCGGTCTGTCAGACCGATTTGAACAGATTTATTTGGTCGTGTGTACGCGGCGTAAGGGGTTAATTTTTTTCACTGTGGGACAGTGAAAGTAATTTCTTTCTCGTACATCACGGGACACAGAGCGGCATATTCATTACTATATGGGTTATATGGAGTACCTTCAGGTGTGGACACTGGCAATCTCAAACAAACAGGAAGTCCCTCCCTATATAACCCCCTCCCCTAGAGGGAGTCCCTCAGTTTTTTCGCCAGTGTCTTAGGTGTTGGTCACGGAATAGCTTTGCTCCACATCCTTGGGATTAAGGGCGGGCTAACCGGATCTGTCCAAGGAGCCTCAGTGCCAAAGTGGACAGTACCCGGGCCCCAAACCGTGGGGTTTTGCCTATAATGCTCCTCTTTGGAGGGCTGGACCCTGGGCCCAGGACTTGGAGTTTGTAAAGACCATAAGTTCCTGTTTGCCAGGGTGCTATATAGGTCCAGGACAGTGGGTACCTTCATAGGACCCCAGGGCCTGAAGGTCTACTACGCTACCCACGGAGATGGGAGAAGATTGGACGGTTTTGCAAAACGTCCTGCGGCATGGAGCAGGTAAGAGGGGAGCCTGCGGGACTTGGTTCGACAGCAGGCTCTCCAGGGGAGATCTTAAGGGGGGTAGCCTGAGTATGCTCTGCATTGGCACCATGGTCACTATGTCTGATGGACAGGATGCCCTGAAATGTTTCCCCCCATAACTTGATCCCCCTACCTATCTATGTATGTTTGCTAGCTACCTGCTGCTCGCTGGTTGAAGATCTTTTTTTTTTTTTTTTTTTTAAAACAGATCTGTCTCTAGGCTAAAGGGACTCCTTAGGGGCCTGTGTTAGCCTTACCTTGCCGGGATTCAAATCTGCCGCCTGATGCGCCTGGGCTTCAGAGTGCGTCCCCTCCTGGGCTCTCCTCCCCCGACAGTCGCGCGCGTGCACGCGCGCATGCATATAGAAAATTTTCGCGCTGTTCGGGAGGGGGGGGGGGGGGGGGCGGGGAGTGTGACTGCAGTGTAGAGTGGGCGTGCCTTCAATTGCTGTTATACACAGCAGGCGCGTTCTTAGCTCAGTTCAGAGCTGAGCTGGAGAGAGAGGACGTAGAGCTGGCAGCACAGTGACTCCCGGTGGCGAGAAGGGGTACTACATGCTGGAGTCAGCTCCAATACTTTTTGTTAAGCCAAAATCCCCTTGGCAACAGGTTGAATGCTGGCAAACATGTTGGGGGTGGGGCTGTATGTGGTGAATAATATATAAAAGAAAACATACTGAGCCCCACCGTTTTTGGGGCATTAGTGATCCTATTGTCCCCTAAACCTTTTTTTTTTGTACTCCTGGCTATAACAGTCTGTTGTTGTAAGCGGAGTCCTTCGGTTTTGTATTATGGCTTCCAAGGGTTCAGGATCAAAACACAAAAAAAAAAAAAAAAAATATAAATAAAAATAAAAAATAAAGAGAAAAGGCAAAGACAAAGGGGTTCCTCCTCTGGTTCTGATAATATGCCAATACTTTCCCCACAGGTTATTCCTATAGGGGTCACCCTGGATAAGCCATTAAGGGGGTCTGGTGCTGAGGCTGGCCCAGGTCGGCCCAACCCTGTGTTATCACAGAGGAGATGCTAGCCGTCACCCTAGGGGGGCTAGAGAAAAGAGGTTAACAGCTATGATCGCTGGCTCTTTTTCTGGCAAGAAGCGGACTAGATCCCCATCGCCAAAAGGGACAGAACCTAGAGGATCTACCACTGAAGAATCGTTTTCAGCCTCCCAGGCGGAGAGTCTGTGGGTCCAGTCTTTGACAGACATGGTCCGCTTGGCATTCATTTTGCCATTTCCAGAGCCTCAGGTTCCTGCGGTATCCTCTTTGGGTTCTTTTAAAAGCGCCTTTAAGCAACGCAGCTTTTCTGGTCCATCCTCTGTTAGAGGAATTGTTTTTTCCAGGATTGGGACGACCGGACAGAATTTTTTCTGCCGCCTAAAGCTGACGAGAGGGTAGTCTTTATGCACGTCTGCCAGGAAATATTTGTGCTTGCAGGCACTCTTTCCCCTGACCAAGTGCTCTTTAAAAGGGGCCCGGATGGCTCAGTTGGTAGAGCATCGGACTTTTGGTCTGAGGGTCCAGGGTTCAGGTCCCGGTTCGGGCACTGCTTTTCAACTACCCGTGAGGTCCTTGAGGCCGCATCTCCCGGAAAGCGCCCGATCTCGTCTGATCTCGGAGGCTAAGCAGGGTAGGGCCTGGTTAGTGCCTGGATGGGAGACCACCTGGAAGGTTTTCTGTTATTTACCCTATGGAAAAGACATTTTTCTAAGAAAGGGGGCGCTCCCAACGGTGGACGCAGCCATCTCATGGGTGAATAAATCATTAACTGGCCTAAGGGGAAACATACAGATGTTTAAGGTCCCGGTCGATAAACGTTTAGAGACACTTTTTCCAGCATCCCTGGCTACAGTCAGCAGTGGCTGCAATTGGAGTTTTTTTCAGGCATTAAGGAACCAGACAAAACAGATGCTTAGACATCCCTGCCCAATAGGCAGAGGAGTTATTGGATATTCCCAGAGCTCTGTGCTTTGCGGTAGAGGCTATAAAAAGACTCCATCCAGCAGGCGTCTCGTTGTCACTATTTTTAGTGCATATGAGAAGGCTCTTATGGTTGAAGAACTGGGCGGCCGAGCCCCATGTAAAAGACTGCTGGCAGGTTTGCCCTTCCATGGAAAGATCTGGATAAATACATTCAGACTGTTTCAAGTGGCAAAAGTACCCTTTTACCAGTCAAAAGAAGTTCCGGGGTCCTGCGTTTAAAAGGGCAGCTCCCCCCGGTTCCAGGGCCCTCAAATTTCAGGCAGTACGGTCCTCCTGCGCGATCAAACTTTTAACAATGGATCGCAAGGACAGGCCTCTGGGGATCGGTCCCCGACAGAGGGGGTCCGATCATCTGTGGCCGCAGGCTACAGATTAGAATTTCTAAAATTTCCTCCACAAGGAAGGCCTCAATGCGGGCAGCATTGGATCACCTGCTTTACCAGGGCATAATGGTAGAGGTACCAGCCCAAGAACAGGGGCTAGGTTTCTATTCCAATCTGTTTGTCATACCAAGGCTCATCGGCAATGTCAGACCAATTTTGGACCTAAAAGGTTTAAATGCTTACCTAAGGGTTCGCTCTTTCCGGATAGAATCCGTTTGGTCAGCAGCCGCCACACTCCAGAAGGATCGGGCTTCTATAGACATAAAGGATGGTTACCTTCATGTACCAGGTCTTTCAGCCACATCAAATATTTTTGTTTTTACGCTTCGCAGTGATACAGCGTCACTTCCAATTTTTGGCGCCCCCCTTCGGGCTGGCTACGGCCCCCGGGTGTTCACGAAGGTCCTAGCTCCTATTCTAGTCAGTCCAAAGGATCCAAGGGATCTCGGTCCTAGCATACCTGGACGACCTCTTAATCATAAGATCACTCGCTTCCTTGGTGGAATGCGTAGTAGCCCTCATGGTTCAGTACCTCGAGAGGTTCGGCTGAGTCCTAAACCGGGGAAAGATCAGCATTTCAACCTACAAAGCAGTTGGAATATCTCGGCACGAGATTAGACACAGAACAGAAGATGGATGTTCCTGCCCCTGGTAAAGGCCGAGGCTATCAAAAGATTGATTCAGTTGGTTCTAAGCAAAAAAGAGCCAACTATTCGCCTATGTATGCGATGGCCATGTTCGAGGCAATACCACACGCTTCCAAACTCGTGTCCTACAGGCGGCAATTCTAGCAGCTTGGTTCTGCCCAGTGGTCTGGAAGGCTGGAGAGCGGTCTTGAACAAGTCCACTCGCCAAGGAACTTGGGCAGAGGCGGAGAGGCAGCTGCCCATCAAGGTCTGGGAGTTCTGAGCGGCTCGGCTAGCCCTCCTGGCATAGACATCCAGATTACAGGGGTCCTCGGTGAGAAGTCATTCAGACAAGGCCACAGCGGTGGCATATAGGTGAACCACCAAGGGGGAACCAAGAGTCAAGCCACTCAGAGTGAGAGGAGCTTGGTTTTTCGGTGGGCAGAGGTTTATGTACCCTGCATATCGGCGACATTCCTTCCCGAGGTGGACAACCTGCAGGCGTACTTCCTAAGTCGCCAAACCCTGTCGCCGGGGGAGTGGTCTCTGCATCCACAAGTTTTTTTCAGACAATCTGCCAGAAGTGGGGAGTGCCAGACGTGGAGGTCATGGCATCAGGATTCAACAAGAAGCTGGACAGGTTCATGTCTCGAACGAGGGACCCTATGGCCTGCGGAACCGATGTGTTGGTTTGCCCTTGGCATCAATCATAACTTCTATATGCATTTCCCCCACTGCAGTTACTACCCCCGCCTGTGGCGCAGGATCATAGCACAGGCTGGTTATCCTGGTAGCCCCAGCTTGGTACCGGAGGGCATGGTACTCACTAGTCCTGAAGTTGGCAGCGGAAGGCCCTTGGACTCTTCCTCTAGGGCCAGACCTACTCTCACAAGGCCCGATCCTCCACCCTGCATTACGGCGTCTAAATTTGACGGCCTGGCGGCTGAATCCCTGATTCTCAGGGGTAAAGGTCTGTCTAGGCAGGTAATCCCTACCCTCATTAAGGCTAGAAAGCCGGCCTCCAGGGTAATTTTGTTACAGGGTTTAGAGGGCCTACGTAGGCTGGTGTGAGGCTAAGAGATGGGTTTCCCGCAAGTATACCATTGATAGAGTATTAAGTTTTCTCCAGCTAGGAGTGGATAAAGGCCTGGCATTAAGCACGATCTAGGGACAGATTTCAGCCTTATCAGTGTGGTTTTCAGAGGCCGCTGGCCGCCCACTCGCTGGTTAAGATCTTCATACAGGGAGGGAGTCTTACGTGTTAATCCTCCAGTCAAATCACCACTTTGTCCATGGGACTTAAATCTTGTTCTGTCAACTCTACAGAAACAACCCCTTGAGCCGTTGGCTGAGGTACCTTTGGTTTTACTGACTGGAAAGTCGGTATTTCTGATCACCATAGTTTCGCCCAGGAGAGTATCGGAATTGGCAGCCTTATCTTGTAAGGAACCATATCTCATTTTACATAAGGATAGGGCGGGGTTCCGTCCTCATTTCTTCCTTTCTACCAAAGGTTATAGCCAGTTTCCACCTGAACCAGGATGTGGTACTTCCATCCTTCTTCCAAAACCCACCTCTAGAAAGGAGGGGTTGCTGCATACGTTGGATATTGTCAGGGCCATAAAGGCCTATCTTAAAGCTACAGAGAAGGTTCGGAAAACAGATGTGTTGTTCGTTTTATCGGAAGGGCCCAAGATGGGTCAGGCAGCTGCTTGATCCACCATCGCAAGATGGATTAAACAATTAATCGTTCAGGCCTGCGGTTTGAAGAGGTTGCCTCCTCCTTTGTCGGCAAAGGCCCATTCTACCAGGGCCATGGGCACCTCCTGGGCAGCACATCATCAGATCTCTATGGCTCGAATATGCAAGGCAGCAACGTGGTCGTCAGTCCTCATGTTTACAAAATTTTATCAATTGGACGTAAGAAGGAATGCGGATACAGCCTTTGGGCAGTCAGTACTACAGGCCGCGATTCAAGCTCCTCAGGATCTGAGGGGGCTCCCTTGATTTGATTTGAGATTTACATTTCTCGTTTAAGTTGGATTTACTAGTATTTGAGTATACCTCTAAATTAAATCCTTCTTTGGAAGATGTCTCCCTCCCCTCATTAAAGCATTGCTTTCGGACATCCCATATAGTAATGAATATGCCGCTCTGTGTCCCGTTATGTACGAGAAAGAAAAAGGGATTTTTAAATACAGCTTACCTGTAAAATCCTTTTTCTTGGAGTACATCACGGGACACAGAGCTCCCACCCCTCTTTTTGGGAACATTTTGGGAGGCATACTGCTTGCTACAAAACTGAGGGACTCCCTCTAGGGGAGGGGGTTATATAGGGAGGGGACTTCCTGTTTGTTTGAGATTGCCAGTGTCCACACCTGAAGGTACTCCATATAACCCATATAGTAATGAATATGCCGCTCTGTGTCCCGTGATGTACTCCAAGAAAAGGATTTTACAGGTAAGCTGTATTTAAAAATCCCTTTATTTACAGTAGAGATTTGCTTTTTTGTTCTATAAAGGGCTAATTTTAGTTGTTTGACCAGTAACATAATGGGGTTAAATCGATTATGAAAATTGTAATCGATTAATTTCATACTTGATTAGTTGTGGATTAATCGATTTAGTTGTTTCCACCCTAGAATTGACCCCAGGACTGGGGGGCGTATTAGTTCTACTTGGATAGAAATAGGGAGCCAAACCAATTTTTAAGCGTGACATGTTTGGTATCCATTTACTTGGCGTAACTTCATCTTTCACAATTATGCCAAAAAAATTGACTACTGTTATTTGTTTTGTTTTTTATGTTTTTGTTTTTTAGCATGAAGTGCTGCGCGAATACCGTGCAATGACCGCCATTGTATTGTCTAGGGTCTCTGCTAAAAAATAACATATATGGTGTTTGGGGGTTCTATGTAGGGCAGAAAAAACTGATCGATTATGAAAATAGTTGTCAAGTATTTTCATAATCAATTAATCGGCCAATTGATTAGTTGGCCTGCATACAGAATGCATTATTTGTTTACATGTCAGGAAATACAGTGCAGCACACATACAGCTCAGTACACCATCCATACATGTCACCAAGTGCCTGAGAATTTGTGAGTGTGAGGAGCAATGCCTCATGGGACATGTAGTCCTGGGCAGGAAGTGAGTGGTTCTAAAGGCAGAAGTTTTTTTACCTTGCTATAGCGGGAGCGCTATACTATACTTTGCAGCCTGCTATTGAGGCACTCTGAAGGCAGGGAGGAGCCAGAAGCATCGGTGAGGGACCCCAGAAGTGGAGGATTTGGGCTGCTCTGTGCAAAACCATTACACAGAGCAGGCAAGTATAACAGGTTTGTTTTAAAAAAATAAATAAAATCACTTTAAAGAATCTGTGCAGGGAAGATCAGCATCTGAACCCAGAAAAACTGGAGGTAATAGAAGGCATTACAATAGTTGGTTTATTTATATTTACCACTGCATGTGGATATTTAGGAATAAATTGCCTTTTTTTTATTTACATATTCACTAATAGTTCTATGTAATTTTCTATCAAAAATGATTTTTACATGTAGGAGCGAAGTGTTATAATTGGCCTGGGCTTCAAGTGGTTAAAAAGGCAATTTTTTTTTTGTTTTGTTTTTTATAACGCTTTAAGCTGCTTTTGCTCAGTGGTGTACGCTATTGGGGGTGACTTATGGAAATTTGAGTAAGGGAAATGTTAGCCTTCACCTTTCATGTAAAATCTCGAAGTTGCTGCAGGCGTGGGCTCCTCCTTTTCATCAGTTGTCATAAATAAGTCCCATTGTTCTTTGCTGCGTGTTTATTAAGTAAACCCATATGCCTCCACACTTCAAAGCCGGTATCTGTTCTTTGGGAAACACAACACTGAGGCCTGTCTCTTGTGTGTCCTTCTCTCCGGCCTCCCCAGGGCACATGTTTTACACTTACAATGTCCTGCCACGGGGTAGAATCGTTCTGAGCACCGGAAACCGGAATCTCAGGCAGATGTTTCCAATCTCGAATGATCAAGAGGGGACTTTTGTCCTACGAGACTTGTTCTTGAATACTGGACTACATGTTGTGTTTTCAGGGCTGCTGTTCTCGTAATTTTTGGTAAAAAGCCTTGAGCCCTGTTGTGGCACAACACTTTGGAAACTGGGAAGGGCTGACGCCACCCAATCCACCAAACAAACATCTAATGGATCCCTCCATCCTTGCCTTGAGGTTAATCCCCCCCGCTATTGTGTCTGCACAGATGTCTCTTAAATCGCGGCTGAAATCGGGACTGCTAGCGGGAGTGAAATGGTGCGAGTTCAGCTGAACTCGCACGGCTTTACTCCCGCAGCCCAGTGAACCTGAGCTTAGTGGCGGCTGGAGAGGTCCCCCCTCCCGGTCATTTCCGTGCCTACTGGCGCCATCGGTATAACCTGGAAGCGATCTGATGTGGCCATTTGCTGGCCAAGAAGTTAAAATGCAAGGGGGAAAAAAGTGTGTGTGTGTGTGTGTGTGGAGAGAGAGATTTTTTTTTTTCTTTTAAAGGTAAAATGGGAGAGCTGTGGTGTGTGTGTGTGTGTGTGTGTGTGTGTTTTTTTTTTTCCCCTCAGATCTCAAAGAGGACCTGTCGTCCCTATTTCTATTACACGGGATGTTTACATTCCTTGTAATGGGTATAAAAGTGGTCAAAATTTAAAGTAAAATAAAAGTGCTCCATCCCTTAGTGCTCGCACGCAGAAGTGTACGCAAGTTGTGCATGCATATGTAAATGGTGTTCAAACCCCAGGTATCGCCCAGATCGATAGAGCGAGAGCAATAATTCTAGGGCAAGACCTCCTCTAACTCGTAACAGCTAACCTGTAAAAAAAATTAAAGCATCGGCTATGGAAATATTTAAAGGGGTTGTAAAGGTAATTTTGATATTTAAAAAAAAAAAAAAAAAAAAAAGTTATACCTGCCTACACTGTGCAGTTCATTTTTCACGGCGTGGCCCCGAACCTGGTCTTCTGGGGTCCCTCGTGGCTGTCTTGGCTCCTCCCTGCAAGAACTCACCCACTTCATGCAAGCTCTCTCCCATGGGGGTTAGTTCTTGTGGGCTTGCTCCCATGATACAGCCGGTGGCCATAGCTGCAGACTGTATCACTCGGCCCCAGCACGCCACGTCATTGGATGTAATTTACAGCAGCGCAAGCCAATGCCTGCGCTGCTTTCAATCAACCAATGAATGAGCCGAGAAGCCAGTGCATTCACTGCGCGGGACTTTAGAGGGGTTACATTTCTGTGCTGCGATCGGTAACCCCGAGTCAGACTCGGGCTCGCCTCGCAGAATCCACAGGCAGGGTTTACTTACCTTGTCCCTGGATCCAGCGATGCATCTGTGCTGTGTGAGCGAGCGGGTGCTCGCTTGATTCACACAGTGCCTCTGTGTGCCGCTGAGCTCCGTTCCCTGCGACGTTGCAACGCACAGGGCGGAGAACGGCGCCATATTCAAAAAGGTAAACAAACACATTACATACAGTACTGTAATCTATAAGATTACAGTATACTCTATGTAAAAAATACACCCCCCCCCCCCCCCCTTGTCCCTAGTGGTCTGCCCTGTGCCCTACATGTTCTTTTACATAATAAAAAACAGTTCTTTCTGCCTGCAAACTGTAGATTGTCCCTAGCAACCAAAAGTGTCCCTTTATGTCAAAAATGGTTTTAGAGCAGATAGAAAAAAAATATATAAAAGTAATGACAGCGACAATTATGCAACTGAGCAAATCTCAGTGATTTTGAGTTGATTACATTATTGAATAATTTTTATTATAATTATATTATTTGTTAATTATTATATTATAATTTATAATTTTGTTTTAAAAAAAAATGTCATACCCGGGATGCCTATTAGACTCTTGTTTGGTCAGATTTAAGTGAGTTATTACTAAGAATTACAGGCCTACGGTATAAAACGCCAAATTTCCTAGCAAATAATGGTACCGCTTTCAGCACCTAAAATCTGAAAGACTCATGCCGCCAGGGAGGTTAAGGTGAAAAAAACGTGTGTCTTTACAACCCCTTTTAAGTATTGTAGTTTGTTGCCATTCCACAAGCGTGTGCAATTTTTAAAGCATGACAGGTTGGGTATCTATTTACTTGGTGTAACATATTCTTTCACATTATACAAAAAATGGGGGTAACGTGTGTGTGTGTGTGTGTGTGTGTGTGTTTTTGTTCATTTAAACTGTATTTTTTCCACAAAGTGCATTTAAATGCCACTGCGCAAATACTGTTTTACAAAAAAAATTGCAACAATCTGCATTTTATTCTCTAGGGTCTCTGCTAAAAAATATGTTTGGGGGTTCTAAGTAATTTTCTAGCAAAAAAAAAAAATACTGATTTAAACCAGTCCCAAAAAAATGCCTGGTCAGCAAGTGGTTAATGCAGCTAGAGCCGCCAGGAGCTGCACACAGGCAGCTTTTGTAAGGCAGGCCATAGATGATGACCTTTTCTTTCCTGCATCCACAGGAAGGGAATCCCTCCCACGGAGCTTTTGGTATCTCCTGGGGGGGGGGGGGGCAAAGAGCTTCTGCCTGGAGGAAGAACACAGTGATTATTGCTGGCGGCTATAGCCGTTGGCAATAATTGCATATATTAATCGGACATGCTGGTTTGGGCACAAGTCGGTTGATGAATACAGATGGTTTGAATCTTCGCCAGTCCCTGCTCAACTGTCGGAGGTTCTAACCATCTATGGCTGGCATAACTCTATGCAGATGCAGCGACTGTACAGAGACCTCCACTTATTTCACAGGCGTGGCTCTAGACCTAAAGAAGCAGCCGATTGATGTTGTAGTGGACACTGCTCCCTTGTGAATGAGGCCTTAATGTCAAATCTGAAAGTCAATCTGCATTTGTGAACGGTATTAAAGTGTGTGTGTGTGTGTGTGTGTGTGTGTGTGTGTACCTACTATGAATGTGAGAGAATCTGACAGGTGTTTACTGGATGATGCCGGGGGGGGGGGGGGGGGGGGGGCGGCATACTGAAAGATGACTTAATTCTAAGGTCTAATTCGAGATTTTCCTAGCTTGTGACGGAAAATATTGATTATATGAAGACAGGAGGCGAGTATCTTATGCATTAATCTTTCTTTATTAATGCTCACAGCAGAAACAAAACTGATCAGTATTCAAGCTTTTCTAAAAATAACATGAAACAGAAAAGCTGAAACTTGAAAACTAGAAAGAAACTACGTTTCCCAGCAGTCCTTGGGTCTGCGACCCCTCCCTCTGGCCTCTGCATATAAGGACTGCTCCTCCCCTTCCTATTCCTCTTTCTTCATGCGAACTTCCAAACGAATTGAAAATGATTCACCAGTCTCTGGGACCCCCAACTCCGGGGACTTCGGCCGGCCGGCCTTTTCTGAATCCCAGACGTTCCGTTGTAAGCGGGGTAACATTCGTCCCAACGGGGACCAACCGACAGCTTCTACGGCCAACCGTGCCTTTTTTTAAACGAAACCATGTTAGAAGGAACGTGTCTTCGACCTTCCTGAACGCAGTCGAACGTGTTCAGTATCCTGTAAGAGAGTAGAAGGAACCATAATAGGGTAGGGTAGGGAGGGAAGATACTCGCCTCCTGTCTTCATATAATCAATATTTTCCGTCACAAGCTAGGAAAATCTCGAATTATACCTCAGACAGGAGGCTCATATCTTATGCAAGTTCAAAGCTAGCATTTCTTACAGAAAATGAAGACAATATACATCAGATTACCCCAAAGCGGCCATAGACACATGTGTTTCCGGTCTGAAGTAAAAGGAGCGGAAAACGGTCTCCGAGGACCAGTCCGCCGCCAGTAGAAGATCTGACAGAGATCCCCCGGCCGAGACCACCTTAGTAGCCATTGCACTTCTAGTGGAGTGTGCGCCGAATTTAGTGGTATCTATACCCGCCATGTCCATAGTCGACCTGACCCAGCGTGCTAGAGTGGCAGAAGTCACCGGGCGATGAGGTTGGACGTAGGAAACCAATAATTGGGGCGAAGATGGAGAACGAAGTTCGGCGGTACGCGTTTCATAGGCCTGCAGGCACTTGACGACACATAAGCGCGGACGATCCGAAAAGAAAGGATAGAATACCGACTGAATGCCGGTCTTGGTCCTACGCACGACCGAGAACCTAACTCCTAGGGGCGAAAATTGTCGCCTGGAAATATCCAGTGCTCTAACATCTGAAACCCTTTTGACCGAGATAAGACAGAGGAGGATCGTAAGTTTGTACGTGAGATGTTTGAGAGACAAGTCCTCATTGTCATCCCACGTGGATAGCATGTCTAGGACCCTGGATACGTCCCAGGTTGATAGGTATTTGGGACGAGGAGGTCGTTTAAACTTGATACCTCTCATTAATTTGCAAATGAGAGGGTGTCTACCCACCGGCAAGGCATCCACAGGGTGATGGTAAGCCGAAATAGCTGATCGATACACGTTAATGGAGCTGTACGCTCTACCGGTATCGAAAGCCTCCGCCAGGAAGTTCACTATAAGTGCTACAGGGGTATGTATCGGATCAGCCTGTCGTTGATTACACCAACGCACCCAGATTCCCCAGGCTGACCTATACGCCGATCGAGTCCCGGGGGCCCAGGCCAGGGCGAGAAGCTCTCTAGCTGACTGTGAAAGGCCTCCGTCAGCGTCTGGCATCCTGAGACCAGGCAGGCTAGGAGGGTCAGAGAGCCGTCTGAAATTAGCGGGTGTATGTCTTTGGACGGGTGTGAAAGGAGGACTGGAAACGAGGGCAAGACCCTGGGAAGGTCGATGACCATTTCCAACAGAAGAGGAAACCACGGTTGTGTTGGCCACCAGGGCACAATCAACACCACCTTGGCTCCCTGGGTAGCGATCTGCAATAAGGTCCGGCATATTAGCTGGAATGGTGGAAACGCGTAATGCGTTTCCCCCCCGTCCAGGATTGGCGGAAAGCATCCACCGCTGTTGCCGTTGGGTCCGGCCTCCAACTGAAGAATTGGGGCAACTGATGGTTGAGTCTGGAGGCGAACAAGTCTATGGACAGTGGTCCCCAGAGATGGATGATACTGATGAAGGTCGAGTGGTCTAGCCGCCACTCGCTGGAATCGGTAATGTATCTGGAGTTCCAGTCCGCCACGATATTGGAGGATCCCGGAATGTACTCCGCCATGGGGACGATGTTCCTGGCCAGGCAGAAGTGCCATAAAGCCTTGGCGATATCCGCCAAAATTTTGGACCTGGTGCCCCCCAAACGGTTGACGTATTGTACCGCTGAAATGTTGTCCATGCGTAGCAATACGCAACAGTTTGATCTCTTCGAGAGAAAACTCTGAACCGCGAAGAGGGCAGCTAGTAGCTCTAGGGCATTGATGTGTAGGAAGGATTCCCTGACTGACCAGATCCCTCCTGTTGAAATCTCTCCGAATCGAGCGCCCCAGCCCCTCCGACTTGCGTCGGATTCTAAGACGACGTCCGGATAGGAATTGAAGATTGTCTTGCCGTTCCAATCGACGGCATGACCGAGCCACCACTTCAGTTCCGTCCTGGCCTCTGTGGAGAGTGGAATCTCGTCTGCATAACGGAGACCTTGTCTCAGGTGAAGGATTTTGAGGCGTTGAAGGGCTCTGTAATGGAGAGGGGCCGGGAAGACGGCCTGTATGGATGCGGCCAGGAGGCCCACTATTCTGGCTAATACCCGTAAAGATAGGGATTGCTTGCGCAGTACTGCTCTGATCTCTTTGCGGATCAGAGCAAGTTTTGCCTTGGGTAAACGCAAGACCGCCTGGTTGGTATCTACCAGGAAACCGAGAAACTCCATGCTCTGGGATGGTGCCAGAATAGACTTCTCCATGTTGATGAGGAAGCCTAGGTCCTGCAGGAGACGTACGGTCCAGCCTACGTGGGTCTGAGCCTGAGATTTTGAGTTTGCAATGATAAGGATATCATCTAGGTAAATAATCAGACGAACGCCCCTGCTCCGCAACGCGGCTACCACGGGCTTGAGTAATTTGGTGAAGCACCATGGGGCCGATGACAGCCCGAACGGTAGGCATGTAAACTGCCACGTGCGATCCCACCATTTGAATCGGAGTAGGTGTTGTGACTCCGGATGTACGGGGACTGTGAGATATGCATCTTTTAAGTCCACCTTTGCCAGCCAATCCCCCGGGTGGAGGAGGTCTCGGAGGCAATGGATACCCTTCATCTTGAAGTGACGGTATGTGACGTTTTGATTCAGGGCCCGGAGATTTATCACGGGGCGGTAACCTCCCCCCTTCTTTTTGACTATAAAAAGACTGCTTATGAACCCCAGGGAGAGAGGGTCTACCTCGAGCACTGCTTGTTTGGAAATCAGTTCTCCCAACTCGTTGTCTATGAGTGCAATGTTCTGAGCAGTGAAACGAATGGGGGGGGGGGGGGGGGGGGGGGGAATAATGCCCAGTTGAGGGCAGGACAACAGTTCTATCTGGAACCCTGTGACTGTGTTTATCACCCATGCGTCTGCCGTAATCGCAGACCAGGCGTGGATAAAAAACCGTAGTCTTCCCCCTACAGGGGTGGAAAAACTTGGAGTCAGAAGAGGACTTACCGGAGTATGGACGGGATCTGGGGTCACCTCTGCTCCCACGTCCTCTCCATGGTCTGCCACGTGGTGGAAAGAACGGTGCGGGTTGTGCCACCGTGGTATAGGAGGCAGGAGTCTGAGCGTAATGTTGCTGGGCGGGAGCCCTATTAAATGGTCTGTAGTAACCAGCTCGGCCGGCAGAGCGGCCCCTACCTCTGCCGGCCCTAGCAAAAACCTTTTGGTTGCCTTCCCTTTTGAGGGACGATTGAGCTTTGTCGAGACTATTGAATAGTCCCACGAATTTGTTAATGTCCCTAACAAGGGAGTCCCCAAATAGTAGGCCTTCAGCAGAAGGTCCCGGTTCGGTCTCCGCCAGGTGGGCCAGTTGTGGATCCAGGCGCATGAGGATGGAGCGTCTGCGCTCCGTGGAGCATGCCGTGTTGGCGTTACCTAAAAGGCGTATGGCCCTCTGGGCCCACCCCCGAAGTTGTTGCACATCAACCTCTTGTGCAAAGGCAGCTGTTTGCTCAGACAAGTTAAGGATTTTTGTCAGTGGGCCCAACATGTCGAGGACCCGGTCCTGGATGCTCCTGAATGAGCGATCTATCCCCTTCTTGGGGAATTTCCCTGATTTGGCCAGGTACTTAGATAAGACGGGATCAATGTCTGGTGTACATGCCACCTTACTGGGTAGGCAAGGGCGTGGGCATTCCGCCCGCAATTTATTTCGGTTAGCTCTATCCAGGGATCTGCGGGTCCAGAGTTCCACGTATTGGGACACGTGGGGCAGGGGAGCCCAATCTCCCGACCACGGGTGAGATATGGCATCTGGATGGAAGAGAGGTTCTCCCAGAACGTCTGTGATTGTATTGCCCTGAATATCAGGATTTGGCGTCGTGTGGGATCGCCATTGACCCAGCACCCATACCATCATTGTCATCGTACTCGGACCCCGAGAATCCGGCTTCTGAGGACTCGTCAGACGAAATATCGTCTGAGTTGAGTACGTAGGAGTCCGGTTTGTTCCGCCTGGCGGATGTACGCCTCATGCATGACTCCCTGAGGCTCAGGGGTTGAAAGGGGTCCGGTGGGTGCGTGGGGTGGCAATCCGGGTGAGGGAGAGCCTTGTGCACATTGTTTGCTTCCCCTGCCGGGGAGTCCTCGATATGAGCCAAATGCTTCCTCTTTTGGGAGGATTTCCCTCCTTTTTACTAGAGGTTCTTCAATTACGGTGGGGGCAACCCTGGGGGTTTGTTGTGAACCCGAGGGTAACGCCACGGCTGCCATGGCAGCTTGCACAGACCTGGCTACCAGGTCCTGAATCTGTGCAGCGTTAAGCATGCATGATGGCTCCAGAGGCACTTCAGGTTCCTTCAAGGGGACAGAGCGGTCCTCAGACATTGCCTTCTGGCAGTGCAGTTATAGAATGCTAAGTAACTGGGTGATGATAAATCACCACCTCAGATCCTGACCTATGGGAAGGAGGGGGCCTGCCAGAGAGAGGTGTACTACACCTGTTAGATGTTAAGTATTATTAGTAGCCCAGCAACCGCTCCTGTCACCTCCTCAGCTCCGTCCGCACTGCCGTGCGGTGCGCGGGAAGAAGGGAAGAAAACCGTCTCCTGGGCGAAAATCTCGCGAGATTACGCCGCAGGGACGAGAGGAGACCAGGCTGCGAGCTTATTGGTCACCGTGGACCAATCGCGCGTGCGGGAGGAACGTGATCCCGCCCCTCCTCACCGAGCAGAGGGGAGGGAGGTGAAATGGGCGCTGAGCACAGTGTGACCAACGGCTGCGACAAGGCGAACGAGCGGTGTATAAACGAACAATGTTCAGTAATAAGCACTAGGTTATAATAATAATAATACCATATATATGGTATTATTGTTTATCAGAAGCATCTATACAGAGAATTTTGAGTTATCATCCTAAGCGCAGAGTTGGACTACATTAGAGGGCCACATAGTAGTACTATTGATTGATATAATAATAATAAGTTATAATAAGGTTACACAGGTTTTGTACAAGTAAAAGTAAAACACCTCACAGATAACTAGCAGCAGTGCAATACTTATCTCTCCTGTGAGCAGAAAGAAAGAGGAATAGGAAGGGGAGGAGCAGTCCTTATATGCAGAGGCCAGAGGGAGGGGTCGCAGACCCAAGGACTGCTGGGAAACGTAGTTTCTTTCTAGTTTTCAAGTTTCAGCTTTTCTGTTTCATGTTATTTTTAGAAAAGCTTGAATACTGATCAGTTTTGTTTCTGCTGTGAGCATTAATAAAGAAAGATTAATGCATAAGATATGAGCCTCCTGTCTGAGGTATAATCCCTGATTAGATCATGTATTCTCTTCTCACTTGGGCTGTCCCTGTCATTTCTTGGCAGATTAGGAGAAAAAGATGGCGGATTTGTGCATAGGTTGGAGCAACATTGCTAAACCTGTAATGCATGAAGAGAGATTGCCCCCCCCCCCCCCTCATGCCCACTGTGCCAGTCTTCTACCCCAGTGGCATTTTATTTGGAAGCATTTAAGTGAAGTGTCGACTATTAATTACTGCTGAGATGGGACAAGCTAATTAATGCTGACCTCCCTGAACTGTTCAGACAATCTGTTTGAATGGATCACTGTGTAACCTTTTTAATAGGGACACTGTGCGCCCTCCTGAGTTGCCGTTAGCCCCTCTAAGCTAATTTGGCTTGACACTATTTACAACAATGAAGTAATTAAAGGATTAACTTTGAGGGGAGGAGTTATAAATCTCTGGAAAACTGAGAAAAAAATAACTACACCAAGTACCATTTGTATCCCAAACGGCAGCACCATGCAGCCTCATTAAGTGAAAAGCCCCCCTTCTCTGTGATAAGGCCTATATGTTTTCACTGTAACTGCCTTCATCAGGATCTCTGCAGAGCTTTTGTACTTTTTAGGCCTCTTGCACACGGCAGCTTGAAAAAGCTCAGTACAGCTTAAAAATACAGCCCATTAATTGTAATGCGCCTATGCACACAAGCACGTCAACTTAAGTAATTTTTATTTTTAACCGCTTAAGGGCCCATTCACGCCGATATACGTCGGCAGAATGGCACGTCTGGGCACATGCACGTACAGGTACGTGGCTCTGTAAGCCCAGCCGTGGGGTCGCACGTGCACGCGACCCGGACTGAAGCTCCATGACCGCAGGACCCACGGACCCGATCGTCGCTGGAGTCCCGCGATCAGTCCCCAGAGCTGAAGAACAGGGGAGAGCTTTGTGTAAACACAGCTTCCCCATTCTTCACTGTGGCGCCGTCATCGATCGTGATCCTTTTTATAGGGAGATTAAATTGATGATGTCACACCTAGAGCCACACCCCCCTACAGTTAGAAACAGACATGAGGTCACATATAACCCATTCAGTGCCCCCTTGTGGTTAACTCCCAAACTACAATTGTCATTTTCACAGCAAACAATGCATTTTTAATGCATTTCTTTGCTGTAAAAATGACAATGGTCCCAAAAATGTGTCAAAATTGTCGGAAGTGTCCACCATAATGTCAGTCACGAAAAAATTTACTGATCGCCGCTATTAGGAAAAAGTAAAAAATATTGAATTTTTTTTTTAAATTGTCGCTCTATTTTTGTTTATATCGCAAAAAAAAAAACACGCAGAGGTGATCAAATACCACCAAAAGAAATCTCTATTTGTGGGGGGGAAAAAAGGACGCCAATTTTGTTTGGGAGCCACATCGCACGACCGCGCAATTGTCCGTTAAAACGACGCAGTGCCGAATCGCAAAAAGCTGCCTAAAGGTCCGGGTCTTAAGTGGTTAAATCTGCATTTTTGGTCAGTTATTTACGCCTTATGCACACAAATGTGCGCAATGTCCATTAACAAATTGTGAACGAGAGGAGAAGAAGTTTGTGCACATGCGCGCAAAATTGTACAAACGCATATGCGTGAATTTACGAGCAAATACATGCAAAAAGCAAAACGCTCAAACGGGAGTATTGTGTGCAAGAGGCCTTAAATTGAATTGCTCTTTCTCAACAGTAAAACTAGATCAGTCTGGCTGCTACTAAGCTATGTATTCCGGATCTCCTAGTGCAGTGGTGGTGAACCTTGGCACCCCAGATGTTTTGGAACTACATTTTCCATGATGCTCAACGACTCTACAGAGTGCAAGAGCATAATGGGATATGTAGTTCCAATACATCTGGAGTGCCAAGGTTCGCCATCACTGTCCTAGTGCATCATGCAAAGCCTGGTCTTCATGTGTTGTTTTTTTTGGGAAGGGGTTAAAGCGGAGTTCCATGCATAAATTGAACTCCGTTTTGAAACATATATCCCACCCCCCTCGTTTTGTGGCTTTTTTTTTTATTTTTTCATACCTTATTGGTATGTTTTTTTCGGGAATTCCGTCCCATGGCACTGCAATGAGGTACGTCACTTTCGTGTGTGTTTTTTTTTATTTTTTTGTGCCCTTCACCTTCCCTTTGTCACCTTCTGGGACCTGTGTGTCTCCCAGGAGATGGGACAATTCGGAGAGCCACGCGATAGGCAATGGGCTGTGAAGCCACAAGGCTTCACTTCCTGTTTCCCCTTGTAAGGATGCTGGCACCTGCACCCGGAGCCGATGGACCGGTTGGCTTCAGGTGCCAACATTGCGGCCTACTTGGACAGGTAAGTGTCCTTTATATTAAGTATACGTTGTTACAACAGCAATCATTTTGAGTAATTGGGAATTTTCTTTTTTTTTTTAATATTTTCTCATTTCAATGATGGGAAAATCGTGCGAGAAATATAATCGAAAAAGAAATGCGCATGAGTACAAGAAAACAAAATTCCAGAAAGAAAAGATTCCAAGCCATAAATTATTTTCTATAGCAACATGAGGTGAAATTTTGGTTGGTCGAATTTCCAAATCAATGAGGGCACCATTGGTTTACATTGCAGTCTTTGGCCTTCAAAGTTGCATGAAAGTCGGACCAAAGTAGTGCAGGAAATACTTTAGTCGCCGTGACTTTAAGGCCGCGTACACACGATTGCACATGTCTGCTGAAACGCAGACCAGTTTCAGGGGACATGTTCGATGGTGTGTACGGCCTATCGGACCGTTTTCCAGCGGACCAAAGTTTTAAAACATGCTTTAAAACCTGTCCGATGGAAACCTGTCCGTCCGGACAGGTTCGATGGTTGGTACACAAAATCATCGGACCAAAAACCCGCGCATTCTCTGAATCAAGTCGACGCATGCTTGGAAGAATTGAACTTCGTTTTTTCATCACGTCGTTGTGTTCTACGTCACCGCGTTCTGCTCCGATGGGATTTTGGTCCGATGGTGTGTACGCACTTTAGACCACTTCAGAGTTCTCTGATGAAAACGGTCCGTCGGACAAGTCTCATCAGACATGTCTGATCGTGTGTACAGGGCCTAAGTCGCACAGATATGAACGGTACTCATTGGGAAACATGGGGTGTGTTTGTCATGTGACTTTGGGGTCCAACGTTGCATGATAAGTCGCACAAGTGTAATGGGGGGGCCTCAACTGTGTTCTGTGATTATTTTATATGAAGATTTGAGGTAACCAATATCTTTTACCTGGATTCCACGCTACCACCTTTGCCTGCCTGCTCAGTACCACCGCAAAAGTATGTGGTTTTCTTTTTTTTCTTTCTTTTTTTGTTGTTGTTCTTCTGACATTATTAGAATTACAATAATATCCATAAATTTAAGCAATATGCCTGTAGGCTTATTAATACTAATAACTGGAAATTCACTGTGTGATAGAAAATTATCGTCCCTCGCAGGCATCAAATAACCCTCTTGAAGCTGTCCTGCGCCTGCACGCAGTGTATATATTTAAATATTAACGGTACTTAATGCAATTTTGTATTCAGAGTTTAATGGTCCTTTTAGCTTAAGCTGTTGATAAAGCACAGTTTGTGTCGCTCTGCATTGTACCAGCCTATTCCTGTCACATTTGAATGTGGGTCAATGGGTGATCTATGTATTTGCTCATGACGGCTCTGGTAATGCAAAAGAGGTGGCAACTGCATATGACTCTTCATTAGCCAGCTTCTGAGTTCATGCCAGGGTAAAGGGACGTTTTCTTTTTCTCGGCCTGTCTGTGGCATGCTGTCTTCCCTGAGTGTAGGAGGCTTTGTGCATAAAAGGGGTTTGGGCTGTGGCCTGTGTGCCAGCTTCAGCTGCAATTAAACAGTAATCTCTTCTAAATGGCGCTAACTTAAAACTAAATCCTTTATTCATGCTGCATAAAAGAATGAATCTGTTTTTGTGAAAGGAGATTATTGTTTTGGCCCGTTGTCCAGCATATCTCATCACTGGTATAGGCTGACGTTTTTGTAGGACACTCCATATAATGTGTTTTTTGTATTGCGGTTTGTGAACTTTGGCAGAAAGGGGTTTTCTTTTTGGGCAATACATTGGTGAGCTTTGGAAATGTTTATACTGGGAGTTCTTGAGCCATGTCCTCTTCTTCCCAGGCCCTCTGACGCTGGCTATAGTTCTTATAAATGTAATGGGTATGTAGAGTTTCTTGTGTGCCCTCACTAGGCAGATGAAGGTCCCCACATCCAGCATGGACACTTCTGAACAGAATGGAGGAGGAATGTTATGCCGCGTACACACGATCGGACATTCCGACAACAAAACCGTGGATTTTTTTCCCAACAGGTTGTTGGATCAAACTTGTCTTGCATACACACGGTCACACACACGTCGTAAATTCCAAACATCAAGAATGTGGTGACTTGCAACACTACAAAAAGCCGAGAAATTAAGTTCAATGATCCCGAGCATGCGTCGAATTGATCACGCGAATGTGTAGGATTTTTGAGCATTGGCTACAGACGGTCGGAATTTTCGACAACAACTTTTGCTGACGCAAAAATCAAGAACCAGCTCTACAATCAAATGTCCGAAAGAGCATACACATAGTCGGATTTTCCGACAACAAGCTCACATTGAACATGTGTTTTGTCGGAAATTCCACACATTATATGGAGTGTCCTACAAAAACGTCAGCCTATACCAGTGATGAGATATGCTGGACAACGGGCCAAAACAATAATCTCCTTTCACAAAAACAGATTCATTCTTTTCTTTTATTGGACACAAACAGGTAAAACAAACTTGCGTTGGCTGTGTTTTTTTTTTTTTTTTCATGGGTTCCAGTTGAAGTTTTAAGAACATGATTTTTTTTCTCTAAAGAAACTAGGGTTGTCCCGATACCGATACCAGTATCGGTATCGGGACCGATTCCGAGTTTTTGCGGGAGTACTTGTACTCCCGCAAATACCCCCGATACCTAAATAGAATACTCAAACCCCCCTCCCCCCGCCGCCGACCGCCGCTAATTCCCGTGCAACACAGCAGGCATTACAATTTTTTCGTTGGTAAACTTGTAATACCCACGGCTCCATGTATAGACACGTGATTGGACAGATCCGTCCAATCGCGAGCAAGGGGGGAGTGTCTATGCACAGGACATGGATACATATGTGGGGGACATGACATGGCTGCAATATGGGGCACAGGACATGGATGCATATGTGGGGGACATGACATGGATGCATATGTGGGGGACATGACATGGATGCATATGTGGGGCACATGACATGGATGCATATGTGGGGGACATGACATGGCTGCAATATGTGGGGGACATGGCTGCAATATGTGGGGGACATGACATGGCTGCAATATGTGGGGGACATGACTGCAATATGTGGGGGACATGGCTGCAATATGTGGGGGACATGACATGGCTGCAATATGTGGGGGACATGGCTGCAATATGTGGGGAACATGACTGCTTTTGGGGACACGTTTAAAAAAAAGTATCGGTATTCGGTATCGGCGACTTCTTGAAAAACAGTATCGGTACTTGTACTCGGTCCTAAAAAAGTGGTATCGGGACAACCCTAAAAAAAACCTCTTGTAATCTTTTTTTGACAAGTAGCACAGTGCTCGCATATAAAGGGGTACCATTGAATATAATGGGAAGCATCCAGTTGAGAGTTGACGTGCTTGTGGAAATGCGCAAATCTCCCAGGTGTAAATTTTGGGTTACTATTTATTTTTTTCTCAATCCAGTGGGTTGACCTCTCTGACCTGCTGCCATACACATGGGCCGAGTGTCGGACAGTTTTTTTAGTGAACCGGCCTTTGCTTTCGAGATTCGGCCCATGTGCACCAGGCTTAAAGTGGTTGTTAAGCCACTTGGTGTTGGTGCTACAATCCCTGTTATAATAAATGATTTGCCCCTGTGTATGCATTTTATAAAAAATAAGCAGTGAAATGCCTTATTTTATAGCGCCGCTCACGTGACCGGCCGCCTCTCTCCTCCTGGCTGACAGGGGGGGGGCCACGTGAGTCCCGCTATAAAATAAGGTATTTATCGGCTTATTTATTTTTTACAAATACACTGGGGCAAATCATTTGTGTGTTATCGTAAAAAAATAAATAAGCCGATTAAATACCTTATTTTATAGCGGCGCTCACGTGGCCCCCCCTGTCAGCCAGGAGGAGAGAGGTGGCCGGTCACTTGAGCGGCACTATAAAGTAAGGTGTTTCACTGCTTATTTTTTTATAAAATGCATACACAGGGGCAAATCATTTATTATAACAGTGGGGATTGTAGCACCAACACTAAGTTATGATGCCAGCAGGAAGGGAGGGGTGGGCACTGGTATGAGCAGACAGGCAGGGAGAAGGGGGTGAGAGAGGAAGACAGAGGAGTGCTGTAGATGGCTGTGGATGAAGGAGGCACTTAAACTGACCACGGTGTCGGGGCTCAGCAGCCATGGTAATCTATGGTCAGCTTACAGGGGGAGGGGAGAACCAGGCAGGATCAGCCAGGTATTTACGGTGATGGACATCACACAGCACAAGCACTATGCTGTATAACACGCTTTAAGGGAACAGGAGCCATTTAACTTTTTGGTGGGACTTGGATGTGACTTTTTGTCCCTCTGCAAAGTCGGGCCTACTGTTGCATGTAAAACATTTTAGGTATGACTTTCATGCAACTTTAGAGGGTTAACATTGAAGTCTATGGCCCTCAAGTTACATGTATATGAATGGTTACCATTGGGAAACATGAGGGTATGACTTTAATGCAACTTTGATGTCCAAAGTCGTATTGCAAGTCGTGAATTGGGTGTAAATGTGAGAGATGTTTATGAAGATAACAGAATCTGCTGCCTGATTACTGCAAATCTAGCTGGCACATTCATTTAAAGGATTTCTGATTGGTGACCCCTGTGCTTACTGTCCTGGACATCTAATGCAATAGTACAAATATATTTTTTTAGAAATGTTAGTTCGGATTTATGGGTCACCTGCTCTGAAAGCAATATGGGTCGTCTTCATTGCCGACTTCTAAAAAATACTACAAACCTGCAAATATCAAAAGTCAGAGTTCAGTCAGAGCTTTTGATTTGATTTTTTTTTCCAGATGGGTGACTAAGAAAGTACAGAAGACACTTTCATGAAGGAATGCGATCAGTGGCGGTCTCCTCCATAATTTGCAGAGTACAGGTTTACTTTAATTCAAGGAAGCTTTATTAAGCAGAGGGATTCTGACAAGACTGGAAGGTCTATGATTAAGATGAACGCAGTTTACTGGATTCATGCCAAGTAATTGTGTGCAGCGAGGAAGGAAGACGCTCCGTTAATGGTCTGTGGGCTAAATCTGGAGGCTGAACGAACTGAAGGGCCTCAGTTTCCTGCCCCGTCCATTCATATATGACCTCATAAGTAACTTAACCCAGCAGCTGCCACGAGAGGCACTTGTGTACAGAGCAAGCTTTGCTTTGTTATCTGTGGCATACCGCTCTGTAATCAAGCGTGCACCTCGAAAAAGCCAGCTGGATAACGGCATATAAACATGTTTTATAAGACCTTTGGTGTTTTCTTGGTTCATCTTGTAGGCATTGACATATACCCATGAATACTACTAGTTGTGGGGATTTTAACCACTTCCTGACTGCCGCACGCCGATACACGATACCGTTACACATTACTAGTAAAAAAAGTGTGTGTGTAATATATAGATATAGGTTAGACAAAACCAGGGTGCCAGGTCCGCAATTGCGACTAGAATTAACGACCTGGCGCCTGATCTCAGCCCGGCTCCCGGTGGGTGTGCTATGCAAGGTACGCCTGTGCTTAGTACGCCCACCCCCCCCCCCTCCACAAAAAAAACACCACACTTGCACGCACACTAAATTGGTTTAACACGCACGCACTTTGGCCATGCGGTCTCCTAAAATAAAGAGAGGCGAAGGACCTACGGGGCTGGCTGGGTGGGATAGGCTCCCTCATAGGGGGAGTCCCTCTGCCCTATTGGGGTCCCGTTGGGCCCCAGTTGGGCTCCCAAGAGGAGCAGGTAGGGCGCGGTGAGTGGGAGGCCCCCTCACACCCGCCATTGCCACCAGGGGCATGGAGAAGGATGGCGATTGCCTACTCCCAACTCCTGCAGTCCGGCTCCTCTCTCTCTTGAGTTCACGCACAAAAAATACACTTAAAAAAAAGACACCAGTAACGTCAATGTTTTTTTAATATTGTAAAAGATAATGTTACGCCGAGTAAATTGATACCCAACATGTCACGCTTCAAAATTGCGTCCGCTTGTGGAATGGCAACAAACTTTTACCCTTTAAAATCTCCATAGGTGACCTCTAATTCAACAGGTTGCATGTTTTGAGTTAGAGGAGGTCTAGGGCTAGAATTATTGCTCTTGCTCTACCAATCGTGGCGATACCTTGCGAACACGGCTTTCATATGCGGGCGCTACTCACGTATGTTTTCGCTTCTGCGCGCAAGCTCGGCGGGTCGGGGCACGTTCCTGGCTCCTAACTTTTTTAGCTGGCTCCTAGATTCCAAGCAAATTTAAGTATAATATATATGTGTGTGTGTATATATATATATATATATATATATATATATATATATATATATATATATATAATATACGAATATATTATGCGTGTTTTAAAAAACAGCGTCATTTTTGTTTGGGAGCCACATCGCGCAATTGTCAGTTAAAGCGATGCAGTGCCGAATTGCAAAAAGTGTTCTGGTCAGGAAGGAGGTAAATTCTTCCGGCGCTGAAGTGGTTAACTATTAAAGAATAGTATGAGGAAATTGAGCCTGTTCTTATTTGTTGGGTTGAGAAGGTATTTTTCCCTCCGTTGCTAAATTGACGACAATACTCAAGAGGATTTTCTTCCTCAAGATGGCATTTTGAGCATTTTGTTAGAGGCTGACCTTTTTTTTTCAGTCAGACAAAGGCCCATGTTACACTAGCAATGATGTCACTGGTAGCAACTTTCCAGTCACAGGATTGTTGCATAGGACAGACAACTCTGCTTCCCTTTTTTCCCCTCACTGGCTGTACCATTATAGAGTCACTCCCTCTCTGCCCAAAATACTGCTTGTGTCTTAGATCTCATTTTATGAGCCGGAGTTGACCCCAGGGGCAGAATCGCGGGGGCGTGTCATATGCCCAACGCTTGTGTCTGTAGGTAGTTTATGATGCAAATCTGGTGAAATTCTGCATAGAAACCAACCAGATTCCAAGTTTTGTTGAAAAAGCTCAAAGGAGTTGTAAAGGAAAATGTTTTTTTCACCTTAATGCAATTTATGCATTAAGGTGAGAAAACATCTGCTGCCGCCCCCCCCCCCCCCCCCGAGCCCCTGTTCTACTTGCCTGACTCCTCGAAAGTCCCGGGCGGTCCCGATATCCTCTTCCCTGCTCAGTCTGGCTGCTGATTGGCTAGAGCGGATGGATTGAGACCAGCACAGCCATTGGCTGGCGCTGCTGTCAATCACATCCAGTGATGCGGCGCACCGAGGGGCAGGGCCAAGTGATACAGCGAGCAGCTATGGCCGCTCGCTGTATCACGGAGCGCGCCCGCAATTAGTGACCACCATGCGAGCTCTCGCATGACTGTGGTGACTAATTGTGGGGAGGACCAGAGACAGCCGCCGAGGGACCCCAGAAGACATGGATCCGGGGCACTCTGTGCAAAACGACCACAGTGGAGGTAAGTATGACATGTTTGTTATTTAAAAAAACAAAAATGTTTTCCTTTAGTAACCCTTTAAAGTGATTGTAAGAGCTGGTTCACACTGGGACGACTCGTCAGGTGGCCCATTCTGTGCAATAGAACCGTTCTAATAGGAGCGACGCAAGTCGCTTCAACTTAGAAAAAGGTTCTTGTACGACTTGGGGGGCGGCTCGGGGCGATTTGCATTGACTTCTTCTATACAGAAGTCATTTTGCTAATCTCCTCTGAAGTCGTCTTCAGGACGACTTGCCGAGTCACCCCCGAAGTTGTGCCGCCGCAGTGTTTTGTCTCACTGGTGCCAACACACATCGGAGATGTAAGGAAAAAACCTCCAGCACAAAGGTTTGGATTGGAGTACTAAAGTGCATACGCAGTCTAGTATTCAGGCTATTGGGTCGCAGCAGTTTACTATATCTATATTGGCCAAGCGCTTAATTTTATTTATATTTATATATATATATATATAATATATATTTTTGTACTGACGTGCAGGACTGTATTCTAGAATGGTCCTTGGTTCATCAGCTGTACAGGTTTTTTAATACATGGCCTGCAGCAGTGATTTATTGCGTGTTAATATAAGAGAATGGAATCAAAGCCAGGACTCCTTGTGGATGAAGGTTTTAAACTTTGTTTTATAGGAACACGCTTCCACCACCTTCTTTTCTCCTTATCCTCCTCTGGACTGTAAAATTATAAGTGACTGCATTAAGCTTCCAAGCAGAAAGTCTTTGTAATCAAGCTGTATAAAAATAGCCAAAGGGCAGTCTGCAGTGTGGCGTGGCGGAGAGCCCCTACCCTCACTGACTAGGTAATGAGACTGCGGCATGTGAGGTTGGTGAGAGGGACAAGCCTACGCTTCCTGTTGTGTTTCACGAGTCAAACAATGCTCTTCACATGTCTCCATCACGGCTGTGTTTACATTGTACCCAACACGTAACACAGGCTGTTTTGTCCTCGCCATATGAAGTGCACTCCCTGCAAGAACAGGTCTCTGAATTCTCTCCAGTTTTTAGCTTTGCATAATAAAAATAAATATATATATCGTCCGCCCTCATGAGCCAATCGCGTTTACACTTCCCGATTCCGACTGTCAATTTTAGACGTGGATTTGAATCTGATTGGTTCTTTATGTGAAGTCTGGCTTTAGTGGAAGTCTGGCTTTAGTGGATTACAGAGCATACATGCATCTTTTTTTATTTTTTTGTACTCCCTTCTTGTCTGGTAAACATACAAAAGTGTTTTGGTATGTCCGATAACTTCCTCCTCTTTCTGCTTTTGATGGTTTTTGATGGTTTTTATCAGTTGCATTGTTCCCAGTTCTCTTTCCACCCTATTAACACCACCTCTCAGCGGAGGGGGTCATTTGTAGTCCTGTCCTAAGGTGACAACACTGCTCCTCTATATACAGTACATTGAGTGCTGACACCCTAGGACAGGTGGGGGGGGACGACGACCTGGAGAAAGAGAAAAACTAATACAATCACCACATCCAATGTAAGGTTAGTTGGAGTATATCGCACCCCCCCCCCTTTTTTTTTGGGCGGCTCAGGATCTACATAAGCAAAACCTGAGTGATTTTGCTTGTTGCCTGGAATCCCTCTCTGCAGGAAATCCATACTGAGATAAATATGAAGGCTGCCAATTGCTGATCACCACAAATAGGAAATGCTAGCTGATTGGTTATCTCTGGCTCCAGTTAGTTCTGAGTCACTGTTCAGAATCAAGCATGCAGCCAGTGATGTAAGGGGATAGTCAGAGCTCCTGATCAACATCTGGTAAATAAGGTTGTTCATATACATATCTATATCTATCTGTTGGCCTATACATATAATGTAAATACATGGGAATTTTTTTATGTCATTTATTTGCAAAACAAGTAAAATAGGGACTCTCTTTTACACAGGCACCAAAAACGCATTACTTCCTCCTTTTTTTTTTTTTTCCAATGATCTGCATTCATTGCTTTCAAAGGGCCTGTACACACATGTAGATCAGTAAGGGGGGGGGGGGGGGACAAAAACAAAAATTGGGTTTACTGGTTTAGTATTTTACAATATGTGCTGTATCTAGTACTTTACTTTAATTACCATTCTCTATAGACCAGTTGGGGGTTGCCTTATGAAATCAAAAGTCAGCCGGAAGGGTTTGCACCTTTTTAGGAGGCCCCATTCGCACAACTGATTTGCGATAACGCAGTTTACAAGCATTGGTGTGTTGTGGTGCCATTCCTCATGTCCCCCCCCCCCCCCCCCCCCCAGTGCACATACTGAAGGACATAAGTTGCAGCTCAGCCGTACACAAACGTGTTGTGGTGCACTAGAGAATAATGGTGCATGTGCTATATTTGGCAGTGCACCACAATGCGCGTTGGTGTTTTATGTTCCCCAGAAATTGAACGTCCAGATGTGTTGAGGTGACCTTTACAATAGATGGGCACGATTGCTGCATGTTGTGGAAATGCGCATGTTGCTACAGCTTAATGGCGTGAACTAATCCTAAAAGCGGAGTTCCGCCAATATTTTTTATTTTTTTTATAGTGAGCAACTACAGATAAGGCAACTACTGCTGTCCCTCAGGTTGAAGCGTTGCCATATTTGGTAAGGGAATTAGGAAGGGAAGCCGCAAGGCTTCATTTCCTGGTTCTCTACTGCACATGTGCGACTCATTGCCTTCTGGGACCTGTGTGTCTCCCAGAAGACAGCAAGGGGGGGGCAGAAATGGCGTAGATAGCCACGGGTGGCTCAGCTCATCTATGCCCAGAAATGGGAGCAAAATACTTGTATTAGACAGGTATCTGCTGCAACTAGCGATTTTCATAATTGATTAGTTGGCGGATTTTTATTGTTTCGATTAATCGGATAATAGCCTTAACATTGGGCCAAATTGTTGTTGGACAGATTACAAAACACAAATTGCCTCAAAAACACATTATATGCTTTTCTGCAGCTTCTCCATTGAAGTATATTGAACAAAAAGAAAAAAAAAATAGCACCATTTTCCATTAAAAAGTCCTTGCCCTTTCCAAATACGCAGCAGCTGAAGAAAAATCATGGATGTAATCGTGTCCCATGGGAAAACATGTAAATAAACTGTAGTGTGTTTCTGCAAAAAGCACCAAAAAACAGAGGCCTGAGATGTTTAGTAACATAAGGGGGTTAAAAAATAAGTACAAAATTAGCAACTAATCGCTATTGACTGTAATATTTACAGTGACTGTAATATTTACAGTAGCGATTTGCTTTTTTGTACTATAAAGGGCTAATCTAACCCCCCCTGAAAGGTGACAAATGTGACACCAGAGGTGGGAGGAATCCGAAAAGCGGAAGTTCAATTTTTGGTTGAGATATTTGAACTCCGGGTCAGAGTTGTTGTTGTTGATGGGAACCCCTCATAAATCGGTATAATTAATCTCTTGCCATGTAGAAGGTTGGTTCCAGCTGAATACAGAGGGGTTTCCTATCATTGTCTTCCGTTTTGCTAAACATGAAGTCATCCTTTCCTCCATTTTGTTTCTCTTGGCTCTGACTTGCACATGATGTGTCTTTGTGTTTACGTTCTGTCCCTGACATTGACCGTATCATTGCCAGGAGCAATATACTATCTGTGGTGGAGATGTAATGGCTACCGACCTGAAATTGTCTATAGAATTGGGCTGTAACCGCTTGAGGCCTATACTTTCTGCCTGACTGGCTCAGGATTACCCTATTTAGCCATCTCTGTCACAGTGCTGTATAGAGGACGTAAGGACTACTCAGATTTGTGTCTTTACCTATTAACTCCTTACACAGCTGTCTATGTATAGCAGAATGACACTATAAACATTCTGTGTGGATTTTTTTTGGATATGAGCCATAGGAGTATGTTAGACATGGGGAGGGGGGTTGCCTTCACTTTCTCCTAAAAGGTTATTGTCCTTTTTATTACATGCTTATGGAGCTACTTGCTCCATGTTTTACAGCATGGCAGGCCAAGGTTAAAGGTCACTCACAATTCAAGTCATACTTTGTTCCTGTTTACTCTTGTCAACATACAATTAGCTTTGTCATCTTACAATTTACTGCGTAATTCAGTTGTTGCAGACTAACAAACAATTCTTAGTACCAAGACCGTGTTGTAACAATGTGTATGCACAAGGATGTCACAAGTATTTAGTTTTAAGCAAGCAATACAATTGCCATTGTGTATATTTCTGTCTCCGTCACACATCACCCAGGCAGAACGATTAATATAAACTGTATCTTTATATGGTTATAGTCTGTTCTCCACGGCTAAGCTGTATGATTACATGTGGCCATGGTAGACATCAGCATGCTTTAAAGCCAGAGCGTCACTTTCAAGGGCTACTCAAATGTTTTAAATTCTGCATATATTTAAATGAGGTGGATACAAACCAGGGGTCTCCAAACTTTCTTAAGAAAGGACCAGTTTACTGTCCATCAGACTAGTGGGGCCGGGCCGTTGCAAGTGGGGTTAGATAATGCCCCAGGCTTGGGGGTGAGTTGGGAATAAAGAAAATTACATAGCATCCCTGTGGTTAGGAGGAATGGTGCCCCCATCATCGGTATTAGTGAGAGGAATAGTACCCCCGTCATTGGTATTAGTGAAAAGAATAGTACGCCCATCATTGGTATTGGTGGGAGAGGGCTAGTGCCCCCGTCATTGGTATTGGTGGGAGGAATTGCCCCCCCCCGTCATTGGAATTGGTGGGAGGAATAGTGCCCCCCTGTCATTGGTGGGAGGAATAGTGCCTCCCCGTCATTGGTGGGAGGAATAGTGCCTCCCCGTCATTGGTGGGAGGAATAGTGCCTCCCCGTCATTGGTGGGAGGAATAGTGCCTCCCCGTCATTGGTGGGAGGAATAGTGCCTCCCCGTCATTGGTGGGAGGAATAGTGCCTCCCTGTCATTGGTGGGAGGCACAGTGCCCCATTGGTGGTTTCAGTGGAAGGACTATCGTCATAAGGGCTGGATAAGAGCAAGCAAAGGGTTGCATCCGACCCACGGGCCACAGTTTGGACACCACTATGTAAAACATATAAAATTTCCAGAGGCGCTTAAATCTAATAAGTATTCTCTGAACATCAGTGCTTCACAACCCCACCTTGAAGACCCCCCTATGGTTCTATATTGTGCTACTTTTTCTTCTGCTTGCTCACCACCCAAATCTTCAGGCCAGTGCCACGTGGTCATCCCCTTTTTTTTTTTTTTTTTTTTCTCGCCAATGCGCTAAAGTGGGCCATTTATTCACCACTCTGCACCATTACATATTGGGGGAACATTTTTATTTATATTTGGTTTGGTCTTCCAAATTCAGCTGTGCTTTGCCCACGTAACTTCAGTAAGAAAGGGTTAGAATCCCTGGTATTTTTTTTTTGTTGTCTGCATCATGTTAAGGAGATGGTCATTCACTTCTTCTCCTTGAAGTGCAACAGGAAGTGAGGGGAAAGCTTCTCAACACGAGGAGAAATTCCACTTTGTCCCCAGAACAAGTGTTCCCATTGGAAGATTTACCCTCCTCTGTTGTGTTGAAATCTCAAATTTTTTGGATTTTCTATCACTTTCCATCTCGGAGACCATAGTTGTAAGGACAGGGAGGGGTGATTCTCCCCAGTGAGGCAGAAATAATAATTGAGGGAGTCAAGCCCTTACCCAATCGTATTTATAAAAAAAAAAAAAAAAAAAAGCTTGCACAAAAAAAAGTGTTTTGGATATTTAGGATCAATCCAAATATTTTCTTGATTAGACTGGAATTCCTGTAATCTTCTTTCAATGAGTTTTCATTTTAACCGCCTTCCTGAACTGTACAAGTATTTATCCACAAATACTGCTAAAACTGTTTTACATTAACCAAGTACAGTACTGTAGTAATTTTACTTTTTAAAAGCAATATTTGTGTGTTAAAGTAAGTTTTTATAAGAATGATGTTTTCCTAGAAAGACTTGCTACATAGATTTAATCTGAAACCGCTAAACTCTTATCAGGAAATACAAATCCAGATCATCAGATTTAAATAACATATACTGCGGCGCTTATTATTGAGAAAATCCTGCTAGATAATTGGAATGGGAGATTAGTACTTCCTACTCCCACCATAGAGGGGTCTGACCATTAGAATTACATTTCTACAGGCCGCTCAGGTGAGAGATTTCCACTGTAAAACAAGCGTTTATCGACTGCATCCTCCTTATCAAGATGATATTGCACATTCTAACACATGGCCAGCTCGCTTTATCTGAGTAGATTTCGTCTATTCATTCTGGTAGCTCTGTGGCTTAATTTTAAGCCCCTTATGTAAGAATAAAGCTCAGATTGAATATCGGTGTAATAATGATACACGGCTCAGTTATCTTTATTTTATTGACTTTTTTCTAGTTGCAGTTCTGTATCTCTCTTACTGAGCTGAGGATAACTTGATACAGCTCCAGCGTCTATTTTCTCAGGAGACTTAGGTAAACTGAAGCAAGGGGTTTTTATTTTTTAAATACTGAAATTTGTAAGCGGCCTACAGTATTCCTACCAAGTCTCAAAATGGCTTCCATATAGTAGAAATCTAAGGATTGGCTATAGAACCAGCCAGCTGAGAACCTTGTCGTCAAAAAGTGTCTTTCGCATATCTGTGTGAGGGCTAATCATTTCTCTCTTAAATGCTTTGGATAGAGTTGTAAAGAGTTATGCCGCGTACACAGGATCGGACATTGACAACAAAACTGTGCATTTCTTTTGTCTTGCATACACACACAGTCGCACAAATGTCAAATTCAGATTGCCAAGAACGTGGTCATGTACATCACGTACGACGGCACTATAAAAGGGAAATTCAATACTAATTGTGCCACCCTTTGGGCTCCTTCTGCTAATCTTGTGTTGGTAAAAGGAATGGTCCTCGCATTGCAATTTACGAGAATGGATTTTGTTGTCGGAAAATTTGAGATCCAGCTCTCAACTTTTTGTTGTCGGAAATTCCGACAGCAAATGTCCGATGGAGCCTACCCACGGTCAGGATTTCCGACAACAAGCTCCCATCGAACATTAGTTGTCGAAAATTCAGAGCGTGTGTTAGAATTTGTTGGGTCCTTAAATGTGTTCTCTAAACCAGTTGTTCTCAATACATTTTAGACCAGTCCAAGTAAATTTTTTCCAAAACCTTCCATGCCCCCACAGTAAAGTATAACGTTTATGTTTCCACAATAAATGTATTGGAATGCAAACTATGTATTGAAATGCCAGGTGGGGCTGCTGTTACTGTAGGGGGGATAGGGGTTGTAGAACAAGTTGGAGTCTGCAGCAGACTTGAAGGCCCTGTAGAGGATGAGGGTTATTTGGGGTATAGGGAGCACTGTAGGACACTATTGGAGGTTGAGGGCACTATGCAGGGACTGGCAGGTCACTGTGACAGGTTGGGGGGGCACTGTGGAGACTGAGGGCTCAGGGTGCCTGGAGGCAGTGTGGGCCACTATGAGGGTTGGGGGGGGGGGGGCACCATGTGGGAGCAGGAAGGTATTGTGGGAGGGATCTGGGAAAGGGGTGGACGTGGCCTGGTGGTGCTCTAAATGATCATCCGCTCCCAGGCTTTATGCTGGGAACCAGTTGTGTGTGCGCGTGTTTTTTTTATTTTTTTTTATCTACCTGCCTTTTTTAATTTATGACTTATTATCTGCATAGTTTGTTGGGTAGTGTTCACAAACCCACAGCCGGCACTGATAATCACAATGGTTTTAATTATTTATTCACTTTCCCCGTGTATCTTTGCACTACCTTATTCAGAAATGGCACAGGGGCTTTGTGTGATCCATTTACCGTACACGAAAGGGAGCAATTATGTAGATGAAACCTGATTGAGTGAAGACAGATTATATGTTATGTGGAGATGCTGTGAAGGGTATTGACGAGACCGCCTAGGGGGTGAAGATTGATAGAGACTTATCCTAATCAATTTCTCGTCAGGGGTTTCCATGGTAATATTCCTGTGGATCAGTGCATTGGAAGGAAAATATCTCCAAGGTTTTGCAACTTTTTATTTTTCCTTGACTGACCTATTGATCTCACAAATACAAATACTATGAAACCTTTTAATGGCTCCCCAGTTAAAACCTCTGGATCTGAACCTGTATGAGATACAAGAGTCTTTGCTGAAATCCTTTCATCCCTATAAAATATTGTCAATTTAAACATACTTTTGTGGAAGGTGTCATCAATCATCAAAAGGAAAGTAGCATTTGGGCTGTATTATTACAATGGTGTTAAAGCTGACAAAGTGAGCACTGTAAGGCCTCGTACACACGTGGCAATAGATTTGTTCAAAACGGTCTGTCCGACCGATTTGAACAAATCTGTCTGCTGTCATTTTGGTTTGCTCGCGTGTACACACAAGCAAACCAAAATCCCCGCCAGCAGACAGCGCGCTGACGTGTCGGTGGCGTGGCGGTGACGTTGACGCCGCCACGTCACCGCACCAGGAAGTAAAACACTTCCGCGCATGCGCCGAAAATATTCGGCGCCGGTGAGAGACGACATGTCTGCTGGTAAGTGTACTAACCAGCAGACATGTCGGGCGGACGGGTTCCCACC
The DNA here is from genome assembly GCA_029574335.1 of Rana kukunoris. Taxonomy (NCBI): domain Eukaryota; kingdom Metazoa; phylum Chordata; class Amphibia; order Anura; family Ranidae; genus Rana; species Rana kukunoris. Next base: position 41,078,865 of record CM056055.1, read on the forward strand.
CGATAGATTTCAAAGCATGCTTTGAAATCTGTCGGGTGGCCAAATCCGTCGACTCGCCCGTACACACGATCGAATCTGTCTGCTGAAACGGTCTAGCAGACCGTTTCCAGCAGACAGATTTGATCGTGTGTACGAGGCCTAAGGGAAAAATATTAGTCCTGTGGTCCAGCCTTGATGAGTGAAATGCAACATGTACCGCTTCCTAAAGGATTACTTAATGTGAATCTGCGCAGGGCAAAGCAACTGGTTAATAATGACTGCCCTACCAAAGTCTTGCATTTTTGTTTTTCCCCGCCTCCTACACTGCACTGGCTACCAGCAACAGCAAACTTGGAATACAATTTATTAATTGCAGCTTTATTAGAATCAATGATCAGACACAATCCTCATGATAGTGAGGTGAGTCCCATCGAAAATCCCAACTGATTAGTTGTGATAAATCAGCATTTTTCTATCTCCTGTGTGCAGGGACCGTTTCTCAGTGCGTCTTGTGCATGCCCAGTCAGAAGCTGACTGTGAAACACCACAAATTCACAGCTGGCTTCACCACAAGTAAGATGGTGGCGCTGATGAAGAACCAGCTTGTGTGAACACAACACTGGATCCCTGAGCTAGTAAGCAGCTACAATATTTGTAGCTTTTATAACAAAAACTCACTGGAACTCCTCTTTAAGTACGTGGTTGGTTCCAGTATAGTTTGTGAAAGGGATATACGCCATGATAACCATGCATGCACATCCCCTGCTTTCCCCTTTTTGGGACTACATGTCCCATGAGTCCAAGCACCATTGTATGCGCTTGCTCTGTCTAGTCCTTTTGTTGCTGCCTGTGCATGTCTGCTCAGGCAGCAGCTCTCTCTCCAGGAATGTACATGCAAGGGTGGCTACATAGCAGCCCAGAAGGCAACGGTGCTACTCCAGGAGAGGAAACCTGTAGCAGGGATATTTAGACTGGATGGCTCTTGCTGTTGTGTTTGTATACATATTCCTATTTATAGGTATGTTTTAATAAATACATAATTGTATTAAACTGCATTTATATATTTAACTATAAGGCTTCATTTCCATGGACGTTTTTACAGCCACTTTTTTAAGCCTTTTTTTACAGCTTAAAAACGCCTGTCCGTGTTTATTTGTTGCGGCAGCGTTTTTGCGTGTTTTTTTCAGCGTTTTTTAATGTCTGGCGTTTTTACAGCTCTATTGCTGGAGCTTCAGAACGCACTGGTCCTGTTTTTTTGTTTTTTTTTGCAGCTTAAAAACGGCTCAGCCATCTACAGCTCAAAAACGTCATGGTGGGCATGAGGCCGTAGACTAACATGGAGAGCTGTTTTTAAGCTGCAAAAAACTTTCAGAAAAGTGGCTGTAAAAACGTCCATGGAAATGAAGCCTAATTCAGCTTTCATAGTTTTTGTTATTCTTTTTTTTTTTCTGATTTTGTTTTCCCAAACCTTCTGCGATGGATTGTGCGGTTATATTTTTGTGTAGTCTACTAGGAGATCATGCACAGACTTGTAGGTAGAGTCGGTTTTCATGGTCTGTAAAGAGATGGTTCCATGTTGCATTCTATTGTGACAATGTTACAGGTCATGGTTGCAGAAAGGCACGAAACGTATGCGCAATGAGAAAAGCTTTGGAACGATTTATCATCTGATCAGCATTTTCTTTGGCTACGTCTTCATAGACAGCATTAACATGCAGTGCTAGTCTATATGGAATATACAAGCAGATCGCATCCCTATCCTGAAATAACTGTTTTTACCAAGTTAGGGCTCTGCCACTCAAGTGACTCTACAATTCATCTGCTTTGCAACTTGAAATTACCTTTGCACTCTGACTGCAGATCAGGGGTTTAGTATCAACGATCAATCTGAATTGTTATATTTGTCACGTTTTCCTGCAACAAACTAAAAAAAAAAAATCTGGTAATTGTTCTATTTTAAAAACAAACTCTGCAAATTCAAATTTTAGAACTGAATTTGGGTGTTGGTTACTCTGTGGGAGGCATTCCCCCATCAATACTGACTGTGTTGATGGGGGAATAAAGCGATTTTCTTTACTTCAGGGTAAGAAAATCGCATCATCTATGACCTGCTTTACAGTGGTGATCAGATTGCCTCCCTTCCAGACCCATAAAAAGATAATTGGTGTCATGCAGCTGACGCTGCAAAGTTGCATTGACCCTGGAACTATAAAGGCATTATCGAATGGAAGGTCAATTGGCGACAGTTCAAGGGACCCTCAGCAACCTCTGTAGGACACCTAGGGTTCTACAGAACCCCGGTTGAGAATGGTTGGTTGCGCTAAACATTTTGTGCACTAATGCATTCTCTGCATTAAAGTAGATGTAAACCCAATTCATGAAATTTGAGCTGGGCACATATATCTGCATTAAACTGCACATGTCTGGAGTATTTTGGTATCTCTCTTCAAAGAGCCAAGTCCTGTAGCTCTCTGCTCCCTTTCCTCTGTTGGCCTGATAACTCCTAACACATTCTCGGACACATCGGATACAAGCAACCTGAAATTTCTGTCCAGGGAGGTTGCTATAAATAGATTAGCTGGAACTGGTTCTATTACAAAACACCTCCAAGAGTCTCTGCCTATGATGAGGGGGTGTGTGCCTTTCCTCCAATCAGCAGTTTTAGCTATCTTGACTGTATGTCCAGACATTACACTGTGTTTAAACAGGAAGAGAACATTTTCTAAAAGGATCTGAGCTTTCTAAACCGTATATAAATGTGAAGACAGCAGATATACATGTCAAACCTATGTAGGGAGCTTTGGTTTATCCCTGTGTATCATCTGAGGCTGGTCACTTTACTGAGTAAAAAAAAAAAAATTCACTTTATGGTGAAAAATGCCCTACTACCTATCCTATCCTACATCTAGGGATTGGTTACATGTGTGGTGTGCGGGCATGGTGCAATAAAAAAAAGTACTGCATGCAGTACTTTTTATCAGCGCAGTGTGAAGCAATCTACTGCCTCTCTCACTGTGCATCCGGCAAACAAACTTTGAGAGGTCTGTGTGACGTCTTATTAAAACTCCTAAAAAAAAGGAACCTGTTCGATTTGCCAAGCGCAAACATTGGTGCTCTAATCTCAGCCGGATCGCACCACACACCTGCCACTGTGCAACTTTTGTGAACCAGACCTTAGAAATTGGCAGTCTACCCTAAAATATTACTTTTTTGTAGGGCTGTTACTGATCCAAATTTTTGTGTTCGATTAATCGTTTTTTTTTTAATCGATTAATCGACTAATTTCGATTAATTATAACGCACATACAGATCCAACTACTTTTAGCTGATCTCCTTGCAGGCTGATTCTCAGTGCAGCTACCAACAACTGGAAAAATGGATAGCAGGATACAAAAAACACACAAAGGCACAGCGCTCAATGGGAATAGCATTAAAACTTTTATAGTCTTCAAGTAGGTAACAAAATAAATATTGCACTGGAGATAAAATCGATGTAGCTACGTAAACTGTAAAAATGGTGCGAGTATTACCAAATGGTAGCAAAAGCAGTCATAGAAACATGTAGCTAAGTATGATACTGGTATAAAAATGTGTACAACGATGCCACTGCTAAATCCAGATGAGGAGAGCTTAACATCAGTCCGTCGGCATGTAGATGTCCCGTGAAGGGAACTATCACAACTCCCAGTGGATGGCTGTAGAATCCCAGGTTGATAGAGGGAAGTGTAACAGCCTTTGCGTGTGGCAGATAGTAAGGTCCCGCCGGCATGCAGATATGAAGGCACAGCAAAGGAGCCCTTCAGATGGACACGGCAAACCCCGCCGGTGTCTGTGACGTTACCGGATCTCTGACGGAACTCCCTGAAGACCCAGAAGCCAGTGGAGAGGTGAGTACAAATCAAAAGAATTTTGATCAATCAAAAAAATTAAAGATTAATCGATTAATTAAAAGTTAATTTGCACAGCCCTACTTTTTTGTGAATATAGCCTTTTTAATTCAACATTTTTTTTCCAATTTTTTTAGGGTATGAAATGCTTTATTGAGCTGTTTTCCATTTTCTGAACTTCAGCATATTAATACTTTTGTGGGTGTTTTTGTTTGCATGCCATATTTAGGAGGAAAACTGCAGTCATTATGACTTCAGACTTGTTGTTTTCTCCATTTTTAAATGGCTGCTGGCTGAGCATAAAACGGCACAGAAATTATATATATATATATATATATATATATAATCTGCTATTCTGGATTAGGAGTGTAGTGTTGTTTTATATACAGTGACAGGCAGGCCTGTGATTCTGCTGTTGTCTCAGCGGGACGCTGCCCGTAATCTGAGTCCTCCATTGACAAAAGCCTCACAAGTGACTGCTGGATGCAGCCTGAGTCTCCAGTGGCTTTATCGGGAGAGGACAATTGGCGTCAGATTTCTCTGCCGAGGACCAGAGAAAGGGGCAGCGTGCCCTTCATTAAACCTCCACTGTCTACATATTGTTTGGACCTGTCTGAAAGACATCACCCGCTCTGGGCAATCTATATTGCAGGCAGTATTCAATTAACTGGATTTATATTTTAGGCGATCCCTTTTGTGTTGAACATGTGGTTTTGGCCAGGCATATGACCATTCTGATCCACTGACCTGCCTATCTAAGAACAAAAGAGTAGAGACAATGGAAGCAGTGTGAGCCAGTTTAATAGCATTTGTTATAACAGATTTTGTTATAGAGCTGGTCATGGGGGCAGCTATGTGCCTGCTAAGAATTTAGAATTGGTGTTGCCATACATGGGCAAATATTGGCAAGTAAAACGTTGAGGCATGGTGGGGACTAGGATGGGCATTTTCAGGTTTTTCCGTCCTTCCTTTTTTCACTTTTTCACTTTTTTCTATCCTTCCCTTCCTTACCTTTTTCGATCCCTCGCTTTGCTTCCCTTTTTCGATCCCTCGCTTTGCTTCCCTTTTTCGATCCCTCGCTTTGCTTCCCTTTTTCGATCCCTCGCTTTGCTTCCCTTTTTCGATCCCTCGCTTTGCTTTCTTCCATCCTTCCCTTTTTTTTTTATATCCTTTTTCTTGCCCTCTTTTCAGTCTCCCCTTTTATCCCTCCCCCCCCTTTTTGATTCCTGCCCCCAACCCTTCCTCCCTTTTTTTTTTTTTTTTTTGCTACCTTGTTTAACAGCCTAGAACAGGGGTGTCGAACTCCATTGCATTGTGGGCTGCATTAGCATTTTGATTGCCCTCAAAAGGGGCGGTTGTATCTGTAAGATGTCCAGCGCATCCCCTCCCCTTATATTGGATGTCAAGAGCCCCCCCCCACCATCAGAAGTTGAGTCTCCCCACTCTCCCTCACATCACAGTGCACTCTTTTTCCTTATGCTGCTGCTGAGAAGAAGCTGGGTGCATTGTTTGAAAGCAGAAAGTAAAGGGTCTGTAGGAGGACCAGATTCGGTCCGCGGCCCTTGTTTGACACCTGTTGCATAGATCATGGGGAGGCTGTATGGCCTGTTTCACTCCTATGCTGTTTTTAGTGCGTTTTCAGTTTTTCAGAAACACACTACAGTCCATTTAACATGGTTTCCTATCGGTCACGTTCACATCTGTGAATTTTATTGAAAGGGCCAGGGTTTTTTTTTTGTTTGTGCATAAAATGCACCTGGTATATGCAACCTGCATAGGTGTGAACCAGGCCTCAAAGGAAGATCAATCCTTGTCCGTCTCATGTGTTGAGTAAAATCTATCTTTATTTAAAAGCTTCTGGCACCACTGCTATCCAGTACTTCCTGGTGTGTCAGATAACATGTCCTCTAACAACCACTTTGTCAGCCCTCTTCTCTTTTTTTTACATTTGTTCGAAGTCCCAGAATTTATAGATCTGATGTCACATACTGCACAGTTGTGTGTAATCTGAGACATTAGTGGGGGGATGTGGTACAGCTCTCTTCACACAATCTCATAGGGAAACATGAACGATCGAGGCTGTCAACCACAGGCTGTGTGCTGGAGCTCACCTCCCCCAAACCCCTCGATCACTTGGAGTCGGCACAGCCTGTCAGAAATTACTTCTGCATGGAGCAAGGGAACCGGCCTGCAGACAGAAAATGAACAAAAGATATCCTTCCGTAGTGTTGTTGTTGTTGTTGTTGTAGTTGTATATTGTCTCAATCCAATGCACCTAGTGTGATTTCTATGTCCGAGCTTTACAACCACTTTAATTATTCAAAAGTGTAAATCTTGTCGCAATGATTTCATGATGCTTAACTACTCCAACAAAATGGCTTCTGTCACGGCATGGAAGAAGTTAATTCTAGAATTTTGATGATCTGGCACACTTTGCCTGTGGTTTTGGTTTGAAGCCTTGAAATACTTTGAATATTCATTCTGTATAATTGCTGCTTTTTGGATGATTCATAGATGTATTTTGATGTGTCTGAATTAATTAAACTGTAGTTGAAATGGTGTGTTTTTTTTTTTTTTTTTTTCCCTTTACATAATTTTTTTTTTTTTTACAATCCCACTGGTTTTCATTTCAAAATATTTACTCAGATTTTGATGTGACGGCACATGGGATTGGCGACGGCTCGGCACAACTTTTATATATGCTTCATTAAAACCTGTTCTGTATTTAGTGATTTTTGTCTTCGGTTTTTAATTCCAGATTAATGAAGTGTGATCCATTCTATTGTTGGATGGGAAGTGGCATAACAGCTGTATATTGTGGCGCATCCCTGCACATTCTTCCAAATTAACTGTGAAACATCTGTCAGAAATATCTGATGGCTCCTTATTAATTAGGCAGCTCTTCTCCTGAGATACCCCAGTGTCTGCTTCAAACTAAAACATGTCAGTTTATTAGAAGGAGAAAATGAAAGGAATGTTTATACCTTCCTCCTTTTTTAATTTTTTTTGTGTATGTTTTGTATATTAAAAATTTCGAAATATTTGTGGATTTTTTATTTATTTTAATTTTTTATTTATTTTTTGTATTGGAGGCAACCATTTTGTTTGAGCAGTTCCTGCTGCCTTCACTAAGGGCAGTCATTTTATATGGCAAATTACTGGATGATTGTAATAATAATTATTATTGTTATTGGTACTAGTATAGGACCGCCAAATTAAGCAGCTATTTACACCAGGGTTTGAAAACTTGCTTGGAATCTAGGAGCCAGCTAAAAAAGTTAGGAGCCAGAAAATGCCCCCCGTCCCGCCAAGCTTGTGCGCAGAAGCGAACGCATACTTGAGTAGCCCCCGCATATGTAAATGGTATTCAAACCGCACGTGAGGTATCGACACAATTAGTAGAGCGAGAGCAGTAATTCTAGCCCTAGACCTTTTTTTTTTTTTTAAACGTCACCTATGGAGATTTTAAAGGGTAAAAGTTTGTCGCCATTCCACGAGCGGACGCAATTTTGAAGCGTGGCATGTTGGGTATTGATTTACTCGGCGTAACATTATCTTTCACAATATAAAAAAAATTGGGCTAACTTTACTGTCTTATTTTTTTAATTAAAAATGTGTTATCTTTTACCAAAAAAGTGTGCTTGTAAGACCGCTGCGCAAATACGCTGTGACAAAGTATTGCAACGACCGCCATTTTATTCTCTAGGGGGTTATAAAAAATATATATAATGTTTGGCGGTTCTAATTGGAGGGAAGGAGATGGCAGTGAAAAAACACATTAGAACTGCTGTTTTACTTGTAATGCCAATAGCCACCACAAGATGGCACCATATCACAGAAGGAAGCTTAGGCCTGCAGAAGGCCGCAAAGCTGCGGCCTCGATTACCGTCAGGTCCGCCGCGATCGCCCGGCTGGGAAAGTGGGGGCGCACGGAGATACAGGATCCTGTGTCTCCGTGCGCCCCCGCCGCACCCACCAGTAATTGAGGCCGAGACTTTGTGGCCTTCTGCAGGCCTAAGCTTCCCCGGGCGCCAGGTCACAATTTCTTGTCGCAATTGCGACCGGGCGCCTGGATTTTGTCAAGGTCTGCTTTACACTATATTGTACGTTTACATCAGTCTCTGCCCTCAAGGAGCTCACAATCTAAGGTCCCTAACTCAGTCATACATGCACATGCTAGGGCCAATTTAGACTACCAGCATTGTCTTTGGAGTGTGGGAGGAAAACTCTGTACCCTGAGGCCCGTGTAGGCACAGGAAGAACATGCATACTACAAGCAGGTAGTGCTGTGGTTGGGATTCAAACCTACGACCCTAGTGACACCAGACGGAAGTGCTAACCACTTATGATTGCTATCGTTTATATTTGTGTCCATATCGACCGTTCTCAACCAAGGTTCTGTGAAACCCTAGGGGTTACTCCTTTTTGGATACTAAGGGTTCCTTGAGCTGTGGTTATTTGACCTCCCAATCTGATGGTGTCGGCATAGTTCCAGGGCCAGTTGGCAGAGCCAGTGGCATGACCACAATGATTCTTTTGTCTGTAGGAGTAGCATTCTGATCAGAGCTGTGGCCATTCTTCACACTAACCACCAATTAAAGTGGCATTCTTCACAATACATTGATTTTAGCAGGGGTTCCCTGAGACCTGAAAAATTATTTTACGGCTTCCTCCTGAGCTGGTCTTATATTGATTACTTTGTCACTTTTATTAATGTATACTATTATGATAGAAGGAAATGGTAATATAGGTAGGTGACAGTGTCAAAATGGGCACCAACATCCCTGAATAGAAATAGAGAAGGGAAGTTTTTCGATGGGATTTTTGGGGGTTCCAGCAAAAAATAGTACAAATATTGTCTGGTATTGTTACAGACAATACATAATTTAAATATGTGCTTTGCCGCACAAGTGCAAAGGAGCATCTTGCCCTCAAAGAAAGATGGAATTTAGTCACTCGGCATAATAGTGGAGTGATTATCCTGACATGTTTCGCCACTCAGGGCTTCCTCAGGGATACTTGGGAGGACAACAGGATTTAGCACTGCATAAAACAGAACATGGTTAGAAACATTACATTAGTTCTTTGTACAGCATGTGCTTATCGGGAGTCAATGGCTGCTGGTTTTCCAGCATGCACTTCCAACAGAAGCCAGACGAACGGCTGGCTTCTGTCGGACAGACTGATACCGACATGCACGTATGTCGCATGACAGCCAGTATTTTTTGTACTGGCAAATGTCTCCTGTCACTCTGCCTGTGTGCATGGGGCTTTATATTGCAGTAAACTAGCATACCCAAGTAATGCCCCTAATTACAGTGGTCTTCACTGAGTATTGTATTGCAGGGATTGGAGGGGCATGTAAGACTTTTGATCACTGGGTGCCCTGGGTCCTCTTCAGAAACTGGTACTTCCAGGTATGCTGCACGCCTAGTGCCTGGCTGGTTTGTCCCACTGACCCCTCCACCATTACTCTGTCCTTTTAGGCCCCTTTCACACTGGGGCGTTATTCGAACGAAGCCTCATCTGCAATCCCAATGTGCTGGTAAAGCACCGCTAAGACCCTAATGTTTTAGGGCGTTTTTGCAGTGCTTCAGTGTGAAAGGGTAAGGCGTTTTTACATCGCTTTCAATTCATTTCAATGGAGAGGTGTGTTTTTGGAGTGTTTTTTTTCAGCGTCCAAAAGCTGCTCCAAAGATGCTGCTTGCAGGACTTTTCTCAATGCCCACGCCAGTGCAACGCCTCAGTGTGAAAGGGTAAGGCGTTTTTACAGTGCTTTCAATTTATTTCAATGGAGAGGGACGTTTTTGGAGTGTTTTTTTTCAGCGTCCAAAAGCTGCTCCAAAGATGCTAATTGCAAGACTTAGTGTGAAAGGGTCCATTGAGATGCATGGAGAGCATTTTATGAGTGTTTTAATAGCGCTATTTTTAACGCTGTAAAAACGCTTCAGTGTGAAAGGGGTCTTAGTAACACAGAAGACCAGCTGAGCACATCTGGAAACAATGAAAGCAACACTCCCTAGGGTGTCAATTTCAGAAAGAGATTTAGTGAAATATTTCTCTTTATCACAGCATGGTTTGTTGGCATGGCCATTGGGAGACGTGTTTACTTGCTTTTTTTTTTTATATAGAGGGCTTTAATTAGCTTTTTTTTTTTTATATAGAGGGCTTTAATTAGCGTTTTATTTTTAGCAACGGTCTCTTCAAGGTATAATTTGCTTGCCTTCTTTAGCCAAGTGAAAATGTTTTATCTTGGCAATGAAAATGTGTACAGTAGATAAAAGTGCAAAGACTCTACGCCTACCTATCTACAGTTCTGGCTAGTTCCTTATATATGGCTGTAAACTCTTGTGACATATTATGGGATGGAATGTTGGGGATTTTTTTTAACCTTTTATAACTCCTGAGTGTGACACTTCCCCTATAACAATGACTGTATCTGTGATGTCTGACGTAAATCTGTGCTATTTCTGGGATGATATCATCTTGCAGTATGAAATATTGGTGTGTGTGTGTGTGTGTGTTTACATGCTGTGATCTTCAGTGCATCAGTAGCTGACGCACAATTATAAAAACAAAAAATGTATGTGTGTATATATATTATATATACACACACACACACACACACACACACACACACACACACACACACACACACATATACATTTTTTGTTTTTATAATTGTTGTGCATCAGCTACTGATGCACTGAAGATCACAGCCTGTGAGCAGACACCCCAGCCATCGGTGACAGTTCAGTGTCGTGGCCGGTCATCCAGCCGCGGATATGAATTATGTATAAGTAGCTGACCCATTTTCAGGAAAATCCGTCCTTCGTCTAGGCAGGTCACACAACAGGCAGCGGGCAGAGATTTGTGCCAGACTGGAGGAGCTGCACTGAATGTCTGGAAATTACTGGCATGGTAGAGCCCCATCAAAGCTCTTTTGTGTCTAGCACCATTAAATGAGACTATCGGCATTAGCAGAATTTCCTACATCCCAACAGAGAGTGCGTGTGTCAATTTGTTGTAATAAATATTATTACAGCCTGTGTTCCTGTTGAATTGTCCTCACCTCTTGTCTCTGATGGGTGTCGCACAGACCAGCAACCCAGGAGAAATCCCAATACAGTAAAACCTAGGATTGCAAGCATAATTTGTTCCAGAAACATGCTTGTAATCCAAAGTATAAAAGAGAAGAGGGGCACCTCTAAGTGTAGCAATAAGTTACTAAATGTTGTACCTTCATTAAAGGTAACCATATTGCTACACTAATGCCGCGTACACACGATCATTTTTCGGCATGAGAAAAAACGTTTTTTCAACTTCATCATTCAAAAGGATGTTTCCCACACACCATCGTTAAAAAAAAAAAAGATGAGCAAAGCGTAGTGACGTACAACACGTACGACGGCACTCTAAAGGGGAAGTTCCATTCAAGCTCCCGCCTCATAACTTGCTTTTGAGCATGCGCGGGTTTAAAGCGTTGTTTTAGCCCACACATGATAATTTTTTACAACCCAAAAAACATTTTTTAAAACTACGTTAAAAAATGCAGCATACCTGCATTTTTTTTATTTATTTTTTGTAATTTTTCAGAAGATGAAAAACGATGTGCGACGTTTTTAACCACTTGCCTACTGTGCACCTACACCCCCTTCCTGCCCAGACAAAATTTTAGCTTCCGGCACTGCGTCACTTTAACTGACAATTGCGCGGTCATGCGATGTGGCTCCCAAACAAAATTGACGTCCTTTTTTTCCCCCCGTTTTTGATCGCCCATGCGGTTTTTATTTTTTGCGCTATAAACAAAAAAAGAGCGACAATTTTGAAAAAATACACAATTTTTTGCTATAATATAAATAAAATATCCCATTTAAAAAAATAAAAAAAATCATTTTTTATCTCAGTTTAGGCCGATACGTGTTCTTCTATATATTCTACTTACTTACATACTTACATACTTCTACCACCAATATGCTGTCAAATGACCCAAGGGGTTTTTGCAATTCAGCACTGCGTCGCTTTTACAGACAATTGCGCGGACGTGTGACGTGGCTCCCAAACAAAATTTGCGTTCTTTTTCTGCGATTTTTTTATTTTTTGCGCTATATACAAAAATAGAGCGACATTTTTGAAAAAAAAAATCAAACGAAATTTTAGTCAAACATTTAGGCCAAAATTTATTTAGCCACATGTCTTTAGTAAAAAAAAATCGCAATAAAAAAAAAATTGGCTACCTAGCGGGAACAGCGACACTAATACAGCGATCAGAAAAATTATCGCTTAGTGATGCTGGCAATAGGGAGTGAAAGGGTTAACTAGGGCAGTGATCAAGGGGTTAAAACTTTATTGGGGGGGGGGGGGGGGGTACGGGGGCTACCCAGGACCTAACACTGACTGTCACACTGCCTGTCACACTGACACTAAATACAGTAATCATACATGTAACAAAACCGAATAGCCGTCCCCTCATCCCGGATCGCTCCTACAGCCGCGCCGCATGTACCGGGGGGGGGGGGGGTTTGCTAGGGTGGTCCCGTTCGGACCCCCGACCCACCTCAAGGCACCAACGTATATATACGTTGATGTGCCTGTCGGTGCCATTGTGCCGACGTAAATGTACATGCGGCGGTCCTTAAGTGGTTAAAAACTTCGTTTTTTTTTGTATGCCAAAAAATGATCGTGTGTACGCGGCATCAGAGTCTCCTCTCCTTTTTTTTTTATACTCGGTTGTAACATGACGCTACTCTTGTATCAAGACATCGCTTGTATATGAAAGCAAAATTTTATTAAAATGTTTTGCTTGTCTTGCAAAACGCTCTGAAAACCAAGGTTTGTAAAGGGAAAACAGACCTGCAGAGGTTCTACTGTTCCCTTCCCCCCTGGTCTGTGTAGAATTGTCTGGAGTTGGGCTTTCGAGGGACAGCTGATTGGCTGGGATGGATTTTCCCTGTCATAATCTCACAATGACTGCCTGGTAAATACTCTCGTTGCCTTCTACTATTGCATATTGGTCACATAAACATGTGATGACTGGACTTGTGGTATATAAATTATGTTTTTGAGTTTTGGGCCTGTCAGTATCCTTACAAGTAGGTATGAATCAATTTCTGTCATGTTGCAATATATATATCAACATTATCAATTTCCCGAAAAGCTTATTGTGAGTGTGTGTGTGTGTGATCAAACTGCAACATCACAACTTTGTAGCAGAATTCAAGGTGAGGGGACGCAGGACTGATCTGTGCCACAAATTATGAAAATACATGGTAATTATAGCCAAGAACAGCACAGGCACCATCATTTCATATGCTTGTGTCAAAGAAGTGGACTTCCCCGTGACCCAGAATCGGCCTCCAGTGGGCTAAGATCCACTGTTGGCTGAAGTCACAGAGGCAGAAAGAGAATGTATTCCCTTTTAAGGCACTCAAATTGTAAACATTTGTAAAAAAGTATTATTAAAGTGCATACATAGTGAGAAAAGTAGCGCATCGATGGAATGGTCACAATACTGCATATGAGTTTAAGTCAAACAATAACCACAATTGCTTGGTAAACCACGCAACGTTTCAGGGAGACAGATTTCCTTCTTCATGGATATGTGGCAACATCAGTGTATGTGTATATTTTAATAAAACTCTTATACATAACATTCCGTGGAAAATTAAAAACAAGAAAAAACGAGTTGTGTCCTGGATATGCTGGGCTACAACTGATCACTAATGGTGGCCTAAACGGCCCAGGAAAATTGTCGCCTAGTAATACTGAAGCCGAAGATGTGCAGCATCCTTCAACATGAGGTGATCAAAGCTGGCAAATCTAAGCTAAATATGATGTGCTGCGGAGCCAATGGCCACTTATAGACTAACATGTGGGGACGCACTCCGGCGTCCAGGCGTGCTGCTGGATGTCAGAGGCAAGCCCGGTTATAGAAGGATCCTAACCATATTGTCGGGATCCACTCGGAAGCTTGATTGGCAGGTAGATCAGCCTCTCAGTAGAAAGCTGAGAGCCCAATCCAGCCTCTCCTGGACCGAGAACTGAGCAATCCGTGGTTAGACAACCGCTCTATTCAGGGGCCTAGAGCTGTCAGGGCACAGCTGCAGCATTGAGGGGAGAATGTATGTTTTTTTTTTTTTAACAGATGTTTTATTGAAAGACAAAACAAAATTACATCAGCACACGGTCATAACACAGTAAGGCACAAAGAAAAAAAAAACAGGGGGCCACTGAAGAGCTGACAGAGAACAAGGTCGCTAACTACAGCACACATGTAAGGGGAGGGGCAAAAACATCCAAACCCCATTCTTAGCCACAATGGATAGACCATAAGTTATACAGGTGTTATGCCCCCTCCTTAAACCATAGAAAGTGTGTGAGAAGCGGGTTCCTAAGAGAGGAGGGGGCGGGAAGGGGGCATCCGTTACATAAGCAAAAGCAGCACCTAGACAGGTCCGCCAGGTGCCATCAACCCCTAGCATCTATCCACTCAGACCAGACCTTATCAAACTTTGCAGGGCACTGTCTACTCTCATAGATGATCCTGTAGAGAGGCAATACTTTATTCACAGAAAGGGTCCAGGACTCCACAGTAGGCGGGGCCGCTGCCTTCCATTTAAGGAAAATTTCTCTCCTGGCATAGAATAGGGAGAAAAGTGAGAAACAACTTGGTGTATCTGTCCCCCTGGACCTCTTCCAAATGGCTCAGGAGAAGGATCAGGGGATCCATGGGAACCCGCTGTCGGGAGATTGCGCCCAGGACCTCGGCCACTTGACACCAGTAAGGCTGAATCTTCGGACACGAACGGACCATGTGCCAAAAAGAGCCCACCTCAACCCGGCAACGCGGGCAGATGTGGTCTCTCTGGGGGAACATCCGGGCTAGCCTTTGGGGGGTGTAGTAGGCCCTGTGTAGGAACTTAAAGCGGAGTTCCACCCAAAAATTGAACTTCCGCTTATCCCACTCTTCACCCCCTTACATGCCACATTTGGCATGTCATTTTTTTGGGGAGGGAGTGGGGGCTTCAGGAGGAGTGGGACTTCCTGTCCTCCTTCCGCCGAGGGGCTGGTTAGGCGATTAAGCTTAATCGCCTACAGCAGCCCCTCCCTGTAGGCGATCGCATGGGACACATGACAGGTCCCATGCGATCACCTGTCCAATCAGCGGCGGGCCACGCTGCTCGCGCATGCGCAGTGCCGCTCGAGGACGCTGGCCGGGGAGGGGGGGAGAGGAGCGGAACCCCGGTCAGCGCGTCGCTGGAACCCTGGAGCAGGTAAGTGATTGTTTATTAAAAGCCAGCAGCTACACTTTTTGTAGCTGCTGACTTTTAATAAACATAAAACGAGGCTGGAACACCCCTTTAATCTGGATAAACGTGTCCCTAGCTGCTATAAGTGACGGGATGAATCTGGAAACACACTCCTCCCACTTCTCATTGTCCAAGTCAGGTATGCCAGCCTTCCACTTCTCAAAGGTGCGAATAAAGCCAGTGTCATGAGCTACTGTCAGATAGAGGTAAAGGGTGGAGAGAGGTCGCCCCATAGTGTGTGACGTCAAGAGATGCTCGACCAAGTCCGACTCCAATGTAAGCCTATCCGGGAACTGGGCCCCATAAGGCGTGCCTGAGCTGCCAATACTTGAACGTCCTCGCGGCGGCAATGAGTATCGTGCTCATGAGAGCACCATTGCAAACAATGTGTTTAAGGGTAGTAATCCCCTTCTCAGCCCACACCGAGGAAATGAGGCAACAAAGGATTGCCCCACAATGGCGTATGAGGGGAGACATGGGAGGGCCTAGCATAAACGGCCCTGGCATCCTTCCAAGCCTTGATTGTGGTTTGCATAGGAACTGTGACTGAGGGGGCCGCTCGGTAGCCTCTAAATGCAAGGTTGCTGAGGGCGGCATACGAACCTAGGATAGCGGCCTCCAATGTGACCGCCGGGTGTTGTCTAGGTTGGGCGAACCACCACCGGGCAGTGACCAATACGGCCGCCCAATAGTACAGCTGGAAGTTGGGGAGTGCCAAGCCTCCACCAGAAAGGGGCAAATATGTTTTCTTGACAAGTCTGGAAACCCTGCCCGCCCACACAAAGGTCCCCAACTGCCCATCCCTGGGAAGATGAACCGGGGTATTCCTAAAGCAATACAGAAATTTGGGCAGGAGCACCATTTTCATCAGGTTGATCCTACCTACTGGGGTCAGAGGGAGCGTACACCACGCCGCACACTTGGTGGTGACCTGTCGCAGTAAAGGATGGGGATTGCGGGCCACAAAGTCCCCCAGCTGCGCAGAGACCTTGAGAATGTATGTTTACTTCCCCTTTTTAAGCTGGCCGTACACTAGGAGAATTTCTTTTAGAATTGTTTTCATTTTAAGAACGTTCAAACTTCTAATGGTTAGTGTGATCAAATTAATGGTCCTCTTTGACTGCAGTAATGAGAAAATTTGAAAGAGCGGGATGGAAGTTTTCTAAAAAGAACCCATCTCTGACGTGTGTGTGTGTGTGTGTGATTTATTTTTTATTTTTTTGTTTTTAGGGAAAGTCCATATACTCCAAAACCGTTTTTTGATGATATCATGTCATCGAATGTACTGATGAGAATTTCCATGTGATGTTTTGGTATAAATATTGTTTGTAAATCTACTAGTGCATGGCAGTATATCTGATGCTAGGTCCTCAGCATGTAGACTTTCAGTTCCTCCATAGAGATGTTATTTCATCCATTTCCTGCAGTCACTCCAAACCCATGATTATACCCAGAGCATTCAGTAATGGGTATTGAATAATAACCTCCTCTAGTCCGCCTTGTCTGTAAAGTAATGGACAGCTCCGATTGCCTGGCGTCTTCATGGGATTATTAATCAATAGAATTTCTTGTAAAGACTATTGGAATTATTCATGCTGTTTTCAGTTTAAGACACTGTAGTAAGAACCATAGCAGTGTGTACCATGGAGCCCATTCATACGAGCTGAAAGAGGAGCTAAATCTCCAATCTGATGCTTTAGCTAGCCCATTCCACAGTGGATCCCTTTTCAGAGTTCTGTCAGGAATTCTGGAGGTGATTCCTAATGCACAGGTTATGTTGTAGACCCTAGCTGGGAGTTTGAGAGCAGTAAAACTGCGCCTTAACCACCTGATTTTACTGTCCCCCCAGCTGCCCTTACTTAAACTGGCCATTCATGATTTTTTCCATTCAAACAAACCCGATGAAAGGAGAAATCTCCCTTCCCACACTGGGACATTGTATTCTGATAGCGGGAATGTCTCGATGCAACAGCTGATCAACAGTTTTCCAGGGTGTCATTTCCACAAATGTCGATCTAGCGAATGACTCCATACCATTGCGGGGGCGGAAGCGAAGTCAAAACATCACTTCCGTCCATAGCTCTTAAAGGGACTTTTTTTTAATTATTATTGCATTTTAATGTAAATATGAGATCTGAGGTCTTTTTGACCCCAGATCTCATATTTAAGAGGTCCTGTCATGCTTTTTTTCTATTACAAGGGATGTTTACATTACTTGTAATAGGAATAAAAGTGACACTTAAAAAACAGTGTAATTTATTTTAAATGTGCCTTGTCCCACCTAACTCGCGTGCAGAAGCGTATGTGAGCAGCACCCGCATATGAAAACGGTATTCAACCACACAAGTGAGGTATCGCCGCGATCCATTAGAGCGAGAGCAATAATCCTAGCCCTCATCTGTAACTCAAATCGTGCAACCTGTAGAATAATTTTTTTAAACGACGCTTATGGAGATTTCTAAGGGTAAAAGTTTGTTGCCATTCCACGAGCTGACGCAATTTTGAAGCGTGACATGTTGGGTATCAATTTACTTGGCGTGACATTATCCTTCACAATATAAACAACTTTACTGTTTTTTTTTTAAAAAGTGTATTTTTTCCAAAAAAAAGGGCGCTTGTAAGACCGCTGCGCAAATACAGTGTGACAAAGTATTGCAACGCCCGGCATTTTATTCTCTAGGGTGTTAGAACCCCCAAACCATTTTTTTTTCTATGTACATTTTCTAGCAATAAAAAAAAACACACCAAATCTCAGAACCTTAAGTGGTTAACTCGGCATTTAGGCAATCCCTGCAGTTCTTCAGGGAATCCTATTCTGCCTTTGCCTAAAAACAAAACTTTTACCTTCTCTATCAAGTCTAGCTGAAATAATTTGGTTTCTCCAGTTTGTTATGTAAAATGTATCATTTTGTTGTTGCGGCCATTATTAACAAAAGGCAGAAGAGAGGGCGTTTTCCAAGCACGCGATTGCTTTGTGAACTGTGTGATCATGGGATTTTTTTTTTTCACATGCGGCAGAGTTTGGAATTATGATAATGACACTTGAGTCAGGCTTCTTGCAGAATGGTGATGGTATTAACACCTACGGTAGGATTTTCTAGGGAATCCTGATGGGGGAGGGTAGACTGCTGAGAGAATACTACTTCATAAGCTCTTACAGTAACAGAGTTTTCACGCTACCTGCTTTAATAGGAGCCTTTATTTCACGCCTAACTGTAGGGTCATTCATTTAGTTCCGCTACTTTTGGAAATAATTTTATGATGTATGTGATAAGTTAGTGATCCTAAAGTTTTTTTTTTTTTTTTTTTGTTATTTTTAAATAAAAAAAAAAAAAATGTTTTACTTATCTGCCCTGTGCAGTGGTTTTGCATAGATCCTCCTCTTCTCGGGTCCCTTGCCGGAGCTCCTGGCCCTTCCCTTCTGCCGATTGCTCCTACAGCAGGCAGATTGCTATGGTGGCACCCAAGCCAAGCCGCTGCTGTGTTTCCATTCAGACACAGAGCCATGGCGCGGCTCCACCTAATCTCTCCTCATTGTCTCACTGACTTTGACAGCAGCGGGAGCTAACTGCTGTCTCAGCCAATGAGGGGATGAGGCTCTTGTACAACATTGATGTATTGAGATTGGGCACAGGTAAGTATTAGGGGGGTTTTTCCTTAATGCGAAGAATGCAAAATTCTTCTGACTTTAGAACCACTTTTTTGGATTTGGGTCCAGCATTCAAACCATTAGCATTTACTTATTTACTCTGAAACAGACCGTTCAAGTTCCCTACAAGCTAAAACATTTAATTTCATGTTGTTTATAATAACATTAAGCCACACGTTATCTTTATGCACATCCTCATAATTAATAAATCCTTATATTGCGAATAAAACAGGAGGGCTATATGCAATGTTGGTGTATTCTATATTGATGCCAACTGTACAATGCGTTTCGAGGTTCATACGCTTCCTCAAGGACAATGAGAGAGGGCCTTGATATCAAAGACCTAAAAGCAAATGAACCAAAGTTCACAATCCAAGACCATAAAGTGTAGCCGGAATAACTGTGTGGATATGTGGCCTGTGATTATATATATATATATATATATATATATATATATATATATATATATATATATATATATATATATATATATATATATATTTTCTACTTTTGTTCATGAACACTTTTTATCCTTTTGCTCATCTTCTTCTATTCAGCCTTGATGGAGGCCATTCTTTTAATATCCCATTCCATAAAAGCTAGTATCACCACTGTTCTAATACTAAGTGTGGTCTAGGCTCTACAAAAAATAAAAAATTTCAACGCACAAAATTCCAAGCATGCTCTGAATCGAGTATGAGACGTAAGCGTTTGGTCTGGTAAAACTAGCATTCGTAAAAGAGATGGCACATTCGCCACGCTTTAACGGACTGAAAAGTACAAATCGACTCACCAAACTTCTACTAACACGACCGGTATTTAACTTCCCTTTAATGGTGCCTTTGTACGTCTTGTACGTCACCGCGTTCTTGGCGTTCGGAATTTCGGACAAAATTAATGCGACCGTGTGTGTGCAAGACAAGTTTGAGCGAACATCCGTCGGGGGAAAAAAAATCCATGGTGTGTACGCTGCATTCGGCTGTGTGTTGCGGTGTAAGTGTCTGAAGGTGGGGTTGCCAGGGTATGTAGAGTCAGTTCACCACCTAATTATTTTGTGGAAAGGTGAAAAGTAGGATGCAGCTAGTTTTTCCGTTCGCAAGAACCAGCTCCAGCCTTTCCTCTAATTTTATAGAATGCCCCCAACTATGGAAGGAAACTAGTGTAGACCTACCCTGATTTATTTTATGTGGAATGTGAACGCACCTACTTTTAGATGATAACTTGATAGATATTTTTTTTTTCCACGACACTCACATGAGAGCATGCTGGCTAGGAAATTCCCCGAACAACCTGAACTCGGAACATCATAAAATAATTGACTTTCTTGCTCTAGGCTGCATGAAACATGGTGCTCAAGAGTCTGCAATCCAATCTCCCATTAGCTCTTGGGGAAATCGAGGAGAATGCTGCAGGACACTTTCCTTTTGCGTGCATTGCAGATATACCGTCTACTCCTTCACTCATTTGTCTAAAGGGAAAAAGAGAAAAAAATTGATTTATTATGCATTTAAATGAATGTGACTCTCGCCAGTGGCAAGAGTCCTCATTTCACAGAGCTGGCGGTACATCAGTAATTAGATAACTGATGGATAGCTCCACGTGCCAAACACAACAGCTCCATCTGAGCTTTCTGCTTATTAATTCAGAATTTCTTACCCGTCTTTGGGTAAAATGTCCCCGTAGGTTTTAGATTACAAAGGCGCAACTGCTTGAAGGTGTATTTATTGGTTACGTGTGATGAACCTTCTTTATGGTTACCTCAGCTTGTATTTCTGTAAGTCTAGACTAGAGCAAAGGGTTTCTGCCTCTGAGGTATAGGAGTCCTCAACTGCAGCCGTTGGTATCAACAAAGGGCCACATATTATGTTCAGTACATACAATGCTAGAAAGGATTCTGCTGCTCACATACTAGAAGGAATGATGCTTAGAGACTGCAAACATTCTACAGGTTTGGTTGCACACCGGAAATCTAGACAGACTGTTTTCATGGTGGCTGAGATATTGCAACGGACATATCGGACTCTTTTGACACTATTTTGGGACCATTTACAATTTATACAGTATAAATGTGACTGTCAGGGAAGGGGTTAACACTAGTGGGCGATCAAGGGGTTAAATGTGTGTCCTAGGGTGTGATTCTAACTGTAGGTGGAGGGGACTCACATGGGGAGGAGACCGATCGGTGTGTCTCTGTACTGGGAACACACGTCGGTCTCCTCTCCTCTGACAGAACGTGGATCTGTGTGTTTACACACAGATCCACGGTCCTGCTCTGTTACCGGGCAATCGCGGGTGCCGAGCATGCGCATCTGTACCCGAATCGCGCGGTGGATCCGCATGTGTGTCCCCTAGAGGGCCGAGGACGTCGTATGACTCCTGGCCAGAACAAAAGAAATAAAAGGCCAAACATTTGTATATAGATATAAAAATAAATTAAATACCCCCCCCCCCATACACACAAATAACTTAGATACCCCCCCCCCCCCCACACACACACACACACACACGCTTTATTTTTTATAAGTAATCATATTTCCTCTGTTCTCAACCACATAAGGATCTTGGAGAGCTGGGGGAGGAGAAGTAGCAGCACACTGGTCTTCCCAGTAAATGGCTGTGCATTGGGGCAGTGGTTATGAGGACAAGTCTGATCATTGGAGGAGAGCTAGAGAACTGACCACAGTGTGTTCTGCTTTTGTGTGGTCAGTTTTTAATAGGAAAGCAAGGGGACTGGCAGGAGCACCAGGGATTTCACACAAAGGAAGCAATACAAAGAGAATAGGATACTTTTTCATATAAGTACCGGGTACAGCAGGCACATATCAGGAATATGGATCATTTTGGGTTTACTTATTCATTGCGGTCTGGAACCAAAATAAAGTGCTTCACTTTTGTGCATTATTACACCTGGATGGGAACATAAGCCGAGAGCAGTAGGTTGCGTCCCCTGTCTGCGTTCCAATGCTTCGACTAGCAAGTACCTGACGTAGCATTTTTATATAAATGTCCTCGGGTCACTTTAACCATTTTGCTGCAAGAAGTCTTTGCTGTTAATGAATGTATGTTTAGCCCATAACGGATTATGTGAAGTCCTACAGCTGTGATCATGTCAGACGAGGGAGACTTTGAAATGTCTTTACATACAGGCAGACCTGCTGTATTAGAAGACATTTAAGCTGCTTTGTACTGTAGAAAACTGATTTGTAGGGACCCTGCACAGATGGCAGTTTACTCCCCGTCTGAAATGTGATTCTTTTTTAATTTCCCCAGGGCTCTCCCTGTGAAATGCGTCTCGCTAGGATCTTTGGGTCTTTCGATCTCATTTTCACTGATTTTCTTATCTGAAATCAAATGAAATCTGATTAGAAAGCTAAGTGGTAGCCATTCGATGTCAGAGGAGGACAGATATTCCCCTGTCTCTCAATACGTGCCATAACGTCGCTGTTATTACAACCTACAAGATAAGTCACATTGCTGATAATGTCCATAGGACACATTCGACACAAGACTTTGTGATTCCAGACACCGTGTCCTTCACTTTGACCTTCCCATCTAGAGATTTGTCTTTTCTCTTTCTGTAGAAGCTGAATTTAAAATTCAAAGGATCTTAAAGTTCTTTCTTCTTTTAGGTTTTTGGTATAAGGTATACAAGCAGAACAATGTTTCATGACAAGGAACTGTTGAAATAAAGTACTACCAATTAAAACTTTTTGACCTCAATCCCTTGCATTGTAAGGCCAGCCAGTATGCAATTCACAACCTGACACACTGAACCATTCGGTGTCCACATCTTTTCAGCTAAATAGACACACTGAACCATTCTGTGTCCACGTCTCTTCAGCTAAATAGACACACTGAACCATTCTGTGTCCACGTCTCTTCAGCTAAATATTTACATTGTCCCTTCTATTTCTGTATATGGATGATGCCAATGTAATTATTTTAATAATAAAAAAAAATTCTAAGTACTGTATATACTCAAGTATAAGCCGACCCAAATATAAGCCGAGGCACCTAATTTTACCACAAAAAAACCTGGGAAAACATATTGACTCGAGGTATAAGCCTAGGGTGTCCATCTGCATGCCTCACTGTGTCCATCTGCATGCCTCAATGTGCCCATGCCTCAATGTGCCCATGCCTCAATGTGCCCATGCCTCAATGTGCCCATGCCTCAATGTGCCCATGCCTCAATGTGCCCATGCCTCAATGTGCCCATGCCTCAATGTGCCCATGCCTCACTGTGCCCATGACTAGACTGACGTTTAACATGGGAGTCTATGGAAGGTGTGTCTGTCTTTGAAAAATCAGTGCACCCCAGCTGTAGGTCCCCCAGACAACAAACTTTTCGCACTTGTAGAGGAGAAATGGGGCTACATGTGTGCCAAGTTCCGGATCCAGTGGGCCTACGACCGGCCGGTACCGGGTCCCCAAAGTCACCAGAGAAATTACCGTTTAACATTGGAGTCTATGGAAGGGGTGCCCGGCTTTGAAAAATCTGTTTCCCGGCCGTAAGTCCCTCGGACAAAAAAATTTGCACACTTGTAGAGGAAGTGTGGGGCTACATGTGTGCAAAGTTTGGGGTCCAGGGGACCTACAGCCGGCTGGTGCAAAAAGGTGACTTTAGTATAAGCCGATGGGGGCATTTTCAGCACAAAAAAATGTGCTGAAAAAATGTCATGCTCCTCCAGACCACATGTATGACTCTACATTCATATGGGCGGCTCAGATGTGATAGAGAGGAAATGCTCAGCATAGAAACTCATTAAAAACTGAGCATGTGCAGAGTTGCCACTACAGCTGCAAAATCCCTAGCTGCATTGGGGACAAACAGTGCATAATAGAGAGCAGCAGGCTCAACCAGGCTTTTTGCAGTATACAGAAAATGAATTTCATACTGAGTGAGTATGAACAGCATGTAATATAGCATTTATTGCTAGTTTTTTGTGATGTGGGTTTAGTGACTTTGTTTAGTTTTTCTGACTACACATTATACTTATGAACATTCGAGATTTTTTGCTCATAGAGATATTGACCTGTGAGATTTCTGCAGAAAAAGGCAAGTTCGGCCAGTAAATTGGCCCCAATTTAGAACGTTGATGAAGCAGAAATGTGCGGTTCTCATGTCATTCACCTTTTACAAGCAGGTATTATAGATTTTAGTGACTGCTGTGTAAATGGAGTTATCTCTTTCCCGCAGGCTTTTGGACAAGTCCATAGTAACAATAAGAAGGTGGCAGCAGATGGGGAGAGTCGAGAGGAAACGCTGATACAGGAATCTGCGACCAAGGAAGAATATTACATGAAGAAGGTCCTGGAACTGCAGACGGAGCTGAAGCAATCCCGGAATGTTGTTGCCAATACGCTGTCTGAAAACGAGCGCCTCAATTCACTGGCTCAAGAGATGAAGGAGGTAGGAACACAGAATTGTTCGGAATGAAAGCAAGCAGGGATAGAAGCACTACGATTCTATAAATGTTACTTGTTTGCTATTTTTAATGCTTGTTTTAGGGCAAATAATAAAAGCCAATTGCAGATGGAACAATGCCTACAAAAAATAACTAGCCAAGCTGGAAAGAAGAGTGGGTCTTGTTCTTTGTCCACACAGCATCCCTGTGTTGTCACTGCCATCTCTAAACAGGATTTCTCTATTTCGGGCATAGACATTCCTTATATAAATAGCATTTTTGACTCTTAAAGCTCAACTCCAGGCAGATATTAAAGACACAAATTAATTCAGCTTTGTATTCAGATTTCAATACATTTTTTATTAAATGCACACACTGTAAATAATTGGGTTCGACTTGGTGTCAGCCTGTGCAGCAAAGCTCAGACGAAGAGGAAGAAGCAGCAAAAGGAGCCAGTCAGCTGTGCTGCAATTCTCAAATGCTAAAAACAGGAACACTGACAGTTGACATGGCAAAATAGGTTGTATGCAGAGCACACTGCCATTTTGCCTGAGATAAATCACAGATTTTGTCTTATTGATATAATGCATCTTAACAAAAAGTTTACTCACCATGCATTCGATTTCCCATTCATTCAAGTCCAGAAGCATCACCAGATTGTTATGCTCTCATATCAGCTCCCCAGCATGACTGGTTGCCCTTTTATTGTCACAAAAGATCTCGCAAACCGTAAGTGTGAGCTGCAGGAGCTAATCACCTTCCCCATGGAAGTGGTCATCACAGGATGTCCCCTTCACACAGGAAATGTCCATATAAGGGCATTCCTCCAACAGGATGTCCAATACAATACATGAATTTAACACAATACAATGCTGGCTAAAGTCTTATGGGCGTGTCTGGGCAGGGAAAGCATGTATGCTCCTAGCAAATGGAAGGCGTATTGCTTTTAAAACATGGACGCCTTTCCCTGACTCTGAAAACGCTCACAAGCTCTCATATTACTGCTGATAGGAATCCTTATTTCTTGATCGTACATCACGGGACACAGAGCGCATAGTCATTACATATGGGTTATATGGGTACCTTCAGGTGTGGACACTGGTGTAATCAACTTCACAGGAAGTTCCTCCCTATATAACCCCCTCCCACTGAGAGTGCTTTAGTTTTTTCGCCAGTGTCTTAGGTGTTGGTCACGTCTAGCTGTCCCTCGGAGGTCTCGGGACCCAGGATAGCTAGCCGGATCCGTCCGAAGTGCTTCAGAGCCAAGATGTACGGTACCCGGGCCCTGCTGGAGTGGGGTTTTGCCTATAATGCCTCTCCTTGGAGGGCTGGATTCTGGGCTCCAGTGCCTTAGTCTCTTCCAAGAACTAAACGCTACTGATGCCAGGATGCTATATAGGTCCAGGGGTGTGGGTTCCTTAACACAGGACCCCGGTCCCTGAAGGTCCAAGACAATACCCACGGAGATGGGGGAAGGCTGGGCCTCTTGCATTTTGCAATACCCTGCGGCGTGGAGCAGGTAAGAGGGAACCTGCGGGACTTGGTTCGACAGTAGGTATCCCCCTGGGGGTTCTGGGTTGGCTAACAGTATGCTGGGGCATCAGCCACTATCTCCACTATGTCTGTTGAGGCAGGATGGGATTCTAATGTTTACCCAGATAATATGTAAATATATGTATACTTGTGTAAGTTATATATTTTCTACTCACCCCAGGTCTGCCTGTTAACACTGATACTGCAACCCCACATGTTTTAATGAGGAAATTGCTGGTAAAAAACTCCTGTTTCTTAGGAAGCCCATGGGGACAGCTTCCTCGCTGTGTGTGCACTACAATAAGATTAGTGCTTACCTGGTGTCTGTTGGTGCTGCATAACGCTGGTCCATGTTGTTCCTCTGCTCTGCTACCTCCATGTGGTTTCAGCGTGGTGCGCGCGATCGTGCGCGCGTGTGTGCGCGCGCGCATACGCGCGCGCGTGCACGCCGCCTTTTATAGCGTCGGCGTGCGTCGGGGGGGGCGGGCCAGCAGCGTCAGGGTCTGTATAAAGGAAAAACTTTTCTCTGGCTGGTCTTTCCCTCCTGGAGGCAGAGGAAGAAAGGATACAGAGCGTGCAGCTGGGTCTTTTGGCCACACAGGGACACCTAGTGGCGGTTTTGTGGATCTTCAGGTCTAGGACTTAGGTCCACTATTGACCAGAAAAAAAAAAAAAAAAAAAAAATTTTTTTGCTTAAAGGGACTCAGCCTTAGATCCAGCAGTATCTGAGTCTACCTTGGACTCCGGCTAACGGGCATTGGTGTGTCAATACTCACAGGTTTCCTCGGTATTGCCACCTCCCAGGCGGGTAAAAAAAAAAGAGAAATATAAAAGAAAAAGAGAGAAATTAGTTCTTTTTCATTTTTCTCATACCTGCCCTCATATTGGTTACTCCTAGCTGCAACAGTCAGGTGTTGGCTATAGGGGTGACCCAAGGTTGTACAATGGCTCCAAAGGGATCTGGACCAGCCAAGGCTGCTAAAGGTGCCAAAAAGCAAAAGGGGTCTCCATCGGGGTCAGAGGATTTGGGCCAGGTTTCTACGGCCCCACCCTCGCCAGTCAAGACACCGAGTGGCATAGTACAAGAGCCATTGGGGGTGCTGGGGGCAGAGGCGGCCCCCGATCCACCTATTCCCGTTTACGTGACGGAAGAAATGCTAGCAGCCACCATGTGTGGGCTAGAGAAAAGGTTAACTGCGTTGCTTTCCCGTCCTTGCCCAAGTAGCAAGCGGGCTAGATCCCCCTCACCCAGTGTGGGGTTTTCAGATGCGGAGGTCTCCTCTTCAGAGGAACGGGACCCACAAGGGGATCAGGCAGACCCAAGTCCCGACGGTTCAGACAGGGAAAATTCCACTATAGATGAATATTTTTCGGCCTCTCAAGCGGAGGGCCTGTGGATCCAGTCTTTGACAGATATGGTTCGCACTGCCTTTAAACTTCCAGTGCCAGAACTAGTACCCCCGGAGGTATCCTCATTGGGGTCTTTAAAGGCTCCATTAACTGGTGCATCTTTTCCAATGCACCCCCTTCTGCGGAACGTGATTTACCAGGATTGGGCTCGACCTGATAGAATCTTTGTCCCTCCTAAAAGATTCTCTATTCTCTACCCTATGGAAGAGGAATATGTAAAGAAATGGGCTCTCCCTACAGTGGACGCAGCCATTTCCTGCGTGAATAAATCCCTGACTTGTCCGGTTGAAAATGTCCATATGTTCAAGGATCCGGTCGACAAGAAATTCGAGACCCTACTGAAAGCAGCTTTCACCTCAGTAGGTGCCATGGTTCAGCCAGCAGTAGCAGCCATTGGTGTTTGTCAGGCCCTGAAGGATCAGGCAAAACATATATTAAAGGACATGCCGGCTCAGCATACTCATGAATTAGCAGAATTCCCTAGGGCTCTCTGCTTTGCAGTAGATGCTATTAAGGACTCCATCCAACAGGCATCCCGTGCATCTCTACTGATGGTTCACATGCGTCGTCTTTTGTGGCTAAAGAACTGGTCAGCAGAGGCACCCTGCAAAAAGCTTTTAGCAGGGTTTCCCTTTCATGGGGGAAGACTATTCGGGGAAGACCTAGATAAATATATCCACACCATATCAAGTGGAAAAAGTACTTCCTTACCGGTCAAGAAAAGACCGCGTGGGCCCACGTTTAAACGACAGGCCATTGCAGGCTCGGCCCCTTCGACTTCCCGTCAGTATCGACGGCCTCCCGGGCGGTCAGCAGTTAATAGCCGCCCACAGGGACAAGCCGCGGCAAACAAGAGGCCCTGGTCTCGCAAGCCGGCTAAACCAGTCATCAAATCAGATTCATGAAGGGGCGCCCCCACTCTCTTGGGTGGGGGGAAGACTTCAGTTTTTCTCCGAAGTCTGGAAGGCCAGAATTCCCGACTCTTGGGTTCGGTCCGTAGTAGCCTCAGGCTACAAACTAGAGTTTCGAGAAATCCCCCCTCCTCATTTTCAGGGGTCAAGTCTTCCAAGCGACCCGTTAAAGAGGGCCTCTCTCGTAAAGGCGTTGGATCGCCTCTTGCTCCAAGGAGTAATTGTAGAAGTACCAACCCAAGAAAGGGGTCTGGGATTCTACTCCAACCTTTTTGTTATACCAAAACCAAATGGCGACGTCAGGCCTATATTAGACCTCAAACGCCTAAATCGCTTTCTAAGGATTCAGACCTTTCGTATGGACTCCATACGTTCAGTGACAGCCAGCCTACATCAGGGCGACTTTCTAGCATCTATAGACATAAAGGATGCATATCTGCATGTGCCGATTTACCCAGCACATCACAAGTTTCTTCGTTTTACGATAAACCAAAGTCATTACCAGTTCATAGCCCTCCCTTTCGGGTTGGCAACAGCTCCACGGGTATTCACAAAGGTGTTAGCCCCGGTACTAGCCGTCCTAAGGACAGAAGGCATCTTGGTCCTAGCATACCTGGACGATCTCCTGGTTATCGACAGTTCAGCTTCCAACCTCAATCATGCAGTAGTCCGCACAGTGCGGCATCTAGAAGAGTTCGGGTGGATTGTGAACCAAGAAAAATCAAGGTTACAACCCACAAGACAGTTGGAATATCTAGGCTTTCGGTTAGATACAGAATGCCAGAGGGTATTTTTACCTCAAGAGAAGATCAGGTCGTTGATTCAAACGATTCAAATAGTCTTAGGCAAAAAGAAGCCGACTATTCGCCTATGCATGCGACTGCTGGGGAAGATGGTGGCCGCCTTCGAAGCAGCGCCCTACGCCCAGATCCATACCAGAATTCTGCAAGCAGCTATTCTCTCTGCTTGGAACAAGTCCATACAGGCATTAGACCGTCCATTAGTTCTTTCTCCAGAAGTCAGGCACAGCCTGTACTGGTGGCTGATCCCTCAAAAATTATCAAAAGGGAAAACCTTTTGCCCCATCTCGTGGAAAATAGTAACCACAGATGCCAGCCTAACAGGTTGGGGGGCAATCTTAGGAAAACGGACCCAGCAGGGACAGTGGTCAGAGGCAGAAAGTCTGCTTCCCATCAATGTCCTAGAGATCAGAGCTGTTCGGTTGGCCCTGGTCGCCTGGACTCTCCCCCTGCAGGGTCTGCCAGTAAGGATACAGTCCGACAATGCCACGGCGGTGGCATACATAAACCACCAGGGGGGCACAAAGAGCCTGGCGGCTCAAAGGGAAGTAAACCTAATTTTTGCATGGGCCGAAGCCCATGTACCCTGCATCTCAGCAGTGTTCATCCCAGGGATAGACAATTCTCAAGCAGATTTTTTGAGTCGTCAACAGTTACTCCCGGGAGAGTGGTCTCTTCACCCCCAGGTATTCCAAGAGATTTGCCAAAGATTCGGAGTTCCCGATGTGGACATCATGGCAACAAGATTCAACAAGAAATTGGACAAATTCGTATCCCGAGCCAGGGACCCCTCGGCCTACGGGACCGATGCGTTGGTTTGCCCCTGGCACCAGTTTTCTCTCCTGTATGCGTTCCCTCCACTACAGATGATTCCCCGCCTTCTACGAAGGATCAGGGTGGAGCGCAGGCCGGTGATCCTGGTGGCCCCAGCCTGGCCCAGAAGGGCTTGGTACGCACTCATCGTGAGGATGTCAGTAAGGGCACCGTGGCCACTCCCCCTGCGCCCAGATCTGCTGTCTCAGGGCCCGATCTACCACCCTGCTTCACAGCAGCTAAATTTGATGGCTTGGCGGCTGAATCTCTAATTCTTAAGGGCAGAGGCCTCTCTGCCCAAGTCATATCTACGTTAGTTCAAGCTAGAAAGCCAGTCTCTAGAAATATCTATTACAGAGTCTGGAGAACCTATGTGGAGTGGTGCGAGTCTCAAGGAGGGCATCCTCGCAAGTTTTTTATTGACAGGATCTTGCGATTCCTCCAGGTTGGCGTTGACAAGGGGTTGGCTCTTAGTACTCTAAAGGGGCAGGTGTCTGCCTTATCGATATGGTTTCAAAGGCCTTTGGCCACACATTCGCTTGTGAAAACCTTTTTGCAGGGGGTCTTGCATGTAAATCCCCCTATTAGAGCTCCCCTCTGCCCCTGGAATTTAAATCTGGTCTTGTCAGCTTTACAAAAGCAGCCGTTTGAACCTCTGGCAGAAATCCCTCTTGTGCTGCTAACCCGAAAGTTGGTTTTCTTGGTGGCTATAGCTTCGGCCAGAAGGGTCTCCGAGCTGGCAGCCTTGTCTTGCAGGGAACCGTACCTTATTCTGCATAAGGACAGAGTGGTTCTGCGGCCTCAGCCTTCTTTCCTTCCTAAGGTCATATCCAGTTTTCACTTGAATCAGGACCTAGTCCTACCATCCTTCTTTCCTACTCCCCAGTCCAGAGAGGAAAGATTGCTTCATACTTTGGATGTAGTCCGAGCCATGAGAGTTTATCTCAAGGCTACAGAAAAGATTCGGAAAACAGATGTGCTTTTCATTCTTCCGGATGGCCCCAAGAAGGGTCAGCCGGCTGCCAAGTCTTCCTTGGCTAGGTGGATTAAGCAGCTGATTTTTCAGGCCTATGGTCTGAAGCGTGTTCCACCGCCCTTATCAGTTAAGGCCCATTCTACGAGGGCCATGAGTGCCTCTTGGGCGGCACACCATCAGATCTCTATGGCACAGGTTTGCAGAGCGGCAACCTGGTCTTCCGTACATACGTTTACTAAATTTTATAAGTTGGACGTCACAAAGACTGCGGACGCAGCATTTGGGCAGGCGGTCCTACGGGCAGCAGTATAGAATCCTCTGGCCCGGTTCACGCCCCCTTTTTTCTGTTGGTGGAGCTATTTTACCTCCTGATATAGTTTCTGTTTGGCTATTTTTGGCCTTACGGTCTCCCTCCCTTCATGGAGCATTGCTTTGGGACATCCCATATGTAATGACTATGCGCTCTGTGTCCCGTGATGTACGATCAAGAAAAAGGGATTTTTAATAACAGCTTACCTGTAAAATCCTTTTCTTGGAGTACATCACGGGACACAGAGCTCCCACCCCTCTTTTTGGGAACATTGTGTAACCTCAGAGAAATTGCTTGCTACAAAACTAAAGCACTCTCAGTGGGAGGGGGTTATATAGGGAGGAACTTCCTGTGAAGTTGATTACACCAGTGTCCACACCTGAAGGTACCCATATAACCCATATGTAATGACTATGCGCTCTGTGTCCCGTGATGTACTCCAAGAAAAGGATTTTACAGGTAAGCTGTTATTAAAAATCCCTTTTTTGCGCCATTCCATAGAATACAGCATATTCAGATTATACTATTATTGTAGGTGGAATGAAGGCTGTCTGCAGGCGTGGGCTACGAATCCCGACCATGCTGATCAGACACAGCCGAGACGAGAGCGCACATCCGCCTATAACCACTAATGTACTTGCGGAGCGAGCATATCCCCCTTCTCAATGATCGTCCTCGCTAATGCACAGAGGGCTCCTCTTTGGCAGACATATCCCCACGCTGCAAACATCACACTCCAACCTCAAGACATTTTCCACTACCAGGCGGGATTCAACCAGCCCCAGACTGCCCCAGTCAGCTCTTTAGAGACTAACACTGGGTGACACTATGACAATAAATATTAAATACATCTTCATAAAATGTCCACAACACAGTAGGAGAGAACAGAGCATCAGAGATGAGGTATAGGTCTGCTGATTTGTCTTTCCTTGTCCATTTACAGGTAGGAAGAACAACAAGTTCTGTAAGTTTTACTTAAAGGGTGAAGGTTTTTTTTAGTGTGCAGCTTCCCGCTCAACCCCCCCAATACTTACCTGAGCCCGATCCAGCGATGTGCACAAGAGCAGATGTCATTCACAGCCAGTCAGGCGGGTGCGGAAATGGGCCACACTCTGTGTCTCTCATAGGCACACAGGCGACTTGGGAGCAAGCATGCACGAGTGCCCCCAGAGCATGCAACAGGGAGTGTGGGTGGAGCACCTGAGAACAGGAAGATCGGGCTGCTCTGTGCAAAACCATTACCATATGATGTGTTTATAATTTTAAAGAAAACAAAATTAAACTTTTTAGAACCACTTTAAGGCCCCTTTCACACGATAAGCCTGATCTGATCCGCCTGTCCGTTTTTTCACGAAGGTCCAAGCGAGCCATCCATTGACTCCTATGGGCAGGTGGATGTCAGCAGAGATGTGTTCGCTGACGCCTGCCTGCCACCTGATCCGCTAAAAATCAGACGTATGGTGATACATCCAGCCACATCCGTCTGATCTGATGAAAACGGACATCCGTTTTCGCCCGATCTCCCCATAGGAATCAGCGGGGCTTTGGCAGGTCCCTCCCTGCTCCAGTGAGCGGAGACAGACCTGTCACCTGCTGGCTCAGCGGAGATCAACTGAGCGATCCCCCGCTGAACTAGTGGAGTCCACTGAGCGGACGTAACTCGTGTGAAAGGGGTTTAAATTGGTATTAAACTCAAAACCAAAAATGAAAATATATTGCAGCTTGCCAATCATCAGATATTCTGTGTTCAGCTGGTGATCTGGCCCAGCAGAGTTAGATGGACTAAACAAATTAAAGCCAAATCCCAGCTCCCACTGTAGTTACAGCAACAGATTTATTTTTTATTTTTCTCTGATAACGTTTTTTGCATACATAAATATATGAAAGCTGACCATTGTGTAAGCACCCCTGTCAGTGGTATACGGTTTGTCTCAACACTCCAACTGCTAAATTTTTTGCAGAAGAGCTTGTTCTGTTGAAAAACGGGCTTATTGGCCAGGTGACAATACAGGAAAATAAAAGAAAATAAATGCAGCTACCACATCTAAGAATTGGTTAGCTGCAATATAATAAATGTTTGCTTTTGGGATCAATACAGTTTTTAACTAAAAGAAAAATCAGCTGCTAACCAGTATAAAGTGTTGGCACTTTGAGGTGGAGATATCTGCAGCAGCCTCCCATCCTTTTTACTGCAGCTAACCCTGGCTGCTATAGTGAAGCCAGATTCACCAGTGCAAATTCAAATTTTGGGTAACATTTTACTCCTGTCCTATTTTATTCTTTATAATGGAACATAAAAGTGATGCCCAAGAGCAGCTCCCCAAGATGTCTGCTGTTGCCTTCCTTGCTTTCAATTTGCTAAGGGGGCCGTGACTTCAGGCCTAACCTGCCCAGCCACTGACCCTTCGTGGGTTGGAAAGTGCACTTGGAATGGGTACAGTGGGGCTTGGCACAGGAGTTGTGCAATCTGAATAACAGGATTGCATTTTATTAAATTGCTCCAGTACTACTGCTAACAAACAGTTTTCAAGCAGACAAAATATTCACATCGCCATCATATTATGCAATTCCTTGCAGGGTACATGGAACCAATTACATCTCTCAGCCCCAGATGGTCATAACATCTGTCTAATGACCTTACCACAGTCACATATTTGCTGTAGAGGCAGGTTGATCGTAAACTAATTTATGCACCAAGCAGTGGATCATAAGAAGCAAGCTGGGTATCTAGTGATGCCCACACTTACAAACGCCATGCAGGTAGTGTCTTTGCTGGCAATATAATTCATGACTCAAGTCGTGCAAGGCAGGAGCACGCACCACATTACACGGCAATATTTGCAGTTGCTGGCTGGCTGATTATGTCATTGCTATTCAGGCCCTTATTAAACGGGAGCAGTCTGGGTTTCTCACACCACATGATTCTCTGCAAACACAAGCCACTTCAAGGCAGCAGGAAGGTGACATTACTTAATGAAGTGGAAATGCAAATAGTGCTTGACATGAATTCTTGTGCCACGAAAATTTAATGCAAGCTAAAATTGTTTACTGAAGGGAGACATTGGCCAAATCCTTGGCTGCTCTGACCCATCTGCAAACATCTTCACTTGCGCATTCAAGAGGCTGGCTGCCAGCTAAGTGAAAAGTACAGTACTCTATGCTTGCAATCGTGTGCCTTAGCTGTGTGTTGCTTCTCTGGGTGTGCAATATCCATACCTGTCTGATGAACACATCGTGGATGTTCACAACTAATGGTCACCATGTAAATGGTGGCAGAGTAGAGACTAAAGTAAATACAATTTTAGCTGTGTTCCTTAACCACTTAAGGACCCCTTCACGCCGATATACGTCGGCAGAATGGCGTGGCTGGGCACATCCACGTACCTGTACGTGGCCCTTTAAGCCCAGTCGTGGGGTCGCGCGCGTGCCGCGGGCGTGTGCACGCGACCCGGTGCGAGGCTCCGGGACTCGCGGACTCGATCGCTGCTGGAGTCCGGCGATCGGTCCCCAGAGCTGAAGAACGGGGAGAGCCATGTGTAAACACGGCTTCCCCGTTTTTCACTGTGGCGCCTGCATTGATTGTCATTCCCTATGTAAGGGAACACACAATGACGTCACACCTACATCCACACCCCCCTACAGTTGGTAACAAAAATGAGGTCACACATAACCCCTTCAGCGCCCCCTTGTTGTTGACTCCAAAACTGCAATTGTCCCTTTCACAATAAACAATGCATTTTAAATGCATTTTTTGCTGTGAAAATGACAATGGTCCCAAAAATGTGTCAAAATTGTCCGAAGTGTCCGCCATAATGTCGCAGTCACAAAAAAAATCGATGATCGCCGCCAATAGTAGTAAAAAAATAAAAATTATTATTTTATAAACGCTATAAATTTTGCGCAAACCAATCGATAAACGCTTATTGCGTTTTTTCTTTTTAACCAAAAATAGGTAGACGAATATGTATCGGCCTAAACTGAGGGGGAAAATGTTTTTTTTATGTATTTTTGGGGGATATTATAGCAAAAAGTAAAAAATATTGTTTTTTTTTCAAAATTGTTGCTCTATTTTTGTTTATAGCGCAAAAAATAAAAACCGCAGAGGTGATCAAATACCACCAAAAGAAAGCTCTATTTGTGGGAAAATAGGGCCGCCAATTTTGTTTGGGAGCCACGTCGCACGACCGCGCAATTGTCTGTTAAAGCGACGCAGTGCCGAATCGCAAAACCTGGCTGGGTCCTTTTAGCTGCCTAAAGGTCCGGGTCTTGAGTGGTTAATAGCAGTGACCGGTGTTTACGCTGGCTGATATTTCTATGTTTACATCCACCCTTATAAGTTACAGCTTGCATATAGCGTCTGGGTGGTCTCCGCACCAAAATGAAGAAAATGCATTATACAACTAGGAAGTATTCTTTAAAGGCAGTCTTCCCAAATTGGATATTTTATTTACGGGTGAAGCTGTCTGGTATGTTTTCAATACTACCAACAGCAAGATCCCTCTCCCCCTCCCATACACCTGGGAATTCGGGGTGTTCCCACTCACTTTTTGTATGTTGCATTGGTCACAATAGATGAGTGATAACCCTTTTATAATGGGCACAGCAGGGCTACTACCCATAAATTCAATGGCAAGTAGCCTCCAAAACACTCCCTGAGAGACATGAACTGTCAGGTGATTTAATGGCAAAATATGATCAGAGCTTATTTGGCTATACTTCTCCATCTCCAAGCTGCCACCTTTGCCCCTGGGGAAATAGTAACTTGCACAGTCGCATTGCCCTTGGCACCTGATTCCTTTTGTCAAATGCTGGGCATAATCTAGGGTCGTAAACCTCACTATGCAGGGTACAAACCAAAAACACAAAATTGCTAGGACCAAGAACTGACGGTTTGTTTTTATTTATTTATTTTTATTAAAGGGGTTGTAAAGGTACAATTCTTTCCTAAATAGCTTCCTTCACCATAGTGCAGTCCTCCTTCACTTACCTCATCCTTCCATTTTGCTTTTAAATGTCCTTATTTCTTCTGAGAAATCCTCACTTCCTGTTCTGTTTGTAACTCCACACAGTAATGCAAGGCTTTCTCCCTGGTGTGGAGTGTCATGCTCGCCCCCTCCCTTGGACTACAGGAGAGTCAAGACGCCTACTAACACACACCTCCTTTCTCTATCTGCAACGTAAAGTGCGTCCTGACTCTCCTGTAGTCCAAGGGAGGGGGCGAGCATGACACTCCACACCAGGGAGAAAGCCTTGCATTATTGTGTGGAGTTAGACAGAAGAACAGTGAAGAACAAGTGAGGATTTCGCAAAAGAAATAAGGACATTTAAAAGCAAAATGGAAGGATGAGGTAAGTAAAGGAGGACTGCACTAAGGTAAAGGAAGCTATTTAGGATTTTTTTTTTTTTTACCTTTACAACCCCTTTAAATTAAGAACCTTTAAAAAAAATTGAAATCCAATGTACTCCTATCTTCCTGTTTTGGGCTGTTTCCGCACATTGCCTTTTCCGTACTGAATTTGCAATCCCCCCCTTTCCCCTGTTGCACTTCACATGTATATTCATTTATTTCTTTATAAAACCATGCTGCTGCTCTGATTATTTATGTACTAAAAATGGAAATTACAAAATCTAGTGCAGCTCTGCGTAGAAACCAACTTGCCGGTTTTATTGTCAAAGCTTAATTAAACAAGCTGAAGTTATAAGCCGATTGGCTACCATATAAGCCTGCACCAGATTTTGTGCTCTTCATTTTTTAGTAAATCTACTCAAGTTTGTGTAAGAAAAGGGCTCTTGGAAGACATAATTTAAGGAGCATGCTTATGCCAATAGGAACTGACCTTCCAGCAGCTGCCACTGCTGCCAATTCACAAGCCTGGTAATGTCAAAAGGAACTTTCTGTCACTACAGGAAAAAAAAGGCCTGCTTAACTTTAACATAAAGGCACCCTTGAAGTAACATTTGCGTCTCATTAATTTTAAGAATAAGGAATGTTTCATACTCAAAAAAAAAAAAAAAAAAGCAACCCGGGTTGTTAAATGTATTAATTATCACTAAAAATACATTTATTAAACAAAAAAGTAGTAATGGCCAGCAAAGAAATGCAGATAGTAAAAATGGTAGTGTTCCCTTAAAAATGGTAATCGGTGGAGAAGGGTCCCTTTTTAGATTGGTGGTCAGTGGGTGAAGGGTCCCTTTTTAGATTGGTGGTCAGTGGGTGAAGGGTCCCTTTTGGATTGGTGGTCAGTGAAAAATAGACCATCTTACAGTGGTAATCATTGGGAGAGGGGCCCCCTTACACTTGTAGTTGGTAGGACCCCATTCCACTGGTGTGCATTGGGAAGAATGTTACTTGGTGGTCAAAAGGCTAAAAAGGTAACCGTTGTCAGTGGTTACTGATTTTTAAGGAAGAAATTGCTAATTTCTCAAGGAACCCATAGTAACATCTGGAGGAACCCTAGGATTCCACCGATTCCTGGTTGAGAGAGCCTGCTGTAGAGAGAGAGAGAGAGAGAGTTTTGTAGTCACAGTTGGGTAATGCCGGGACATACCCTTTTTAGAGTCTCTTCATATTGAGTTTATTTAATTTTCCTAAGCTGAAGTAAGGATGTTTGGCTACATACAGACAGTCATTACCAGTCATTATAGCGTATACAATTCCATTCAGTGTAACAATGATTCACAGCTTGATCCACTCCCTCTAAAAAAAATAAAAGACCCACAGATGTTTTTACCATCTTTATTCCCAATGTATCGCCCCCTTTTATAAATATCTCTCCATAAATCTCTATTCACATTTTAACTTTTTTATTATTGTGGCTAATTGAAGAGTGTTTTTGTGCGATTTTTTTTTTTTTCTCTCGTACGCCTGCATTTTCATTTAACACTTGTTATGCAGTTAATACTCTTTCATTCGGTTTTGTAATAATTGCCCTAATTATCTGGGAGGCTGATTGTCATGGTAATTTTGGTCTACATTCACTGGCACTCAGTCACATAGCCCTGCACCGTCTTTTATGCATAAAGAAATCCGAAGACTTCATTTGTAAATAGAGTAGAAAGCCACATCGGCTTTAGAAATGTTTTTGTGTTTAAATTCATAAAAACTGGAGCCATTGCAACTTGATTGGTTGCTATTGACAAAGCCCCAATTTTGTGCACCTTTTTTTTCTCCAGTGTTCTTGTATCTACCACATTCTATTCCATCATCGGAATATATACACAAACGGGTTATGGAACAAACAAATCTTCTTAAAGTCCCGTACACACGATGAGAATATAAGATAAAAAAACTGCATTCAGATCGATAATCTATTCGTTGGTACACGACTTTCAAGAGCCAATCCTGTCGGTTCATGTTAAAATATCCAAAAGAACAGGCACGTCAAATTTTCGATAACGGAACAAATGATTTTTGTGTAATTGGTATAGTATTTTTCCGAAAAAAATTGTATGACCAAGACCATGCTTGAAAACAAAAGAATACAATACAGTGGGCTTCACATTGGCTGGCTGGCAGAGAGGGTGGGCCCTATATGTGGACAATCTCTTGTTCCTTAATGATGTGGGTCATTCTTTGCAGAGGGCACTCCAGGTGTTAAACTTGTATTCAGATATAGAATATTTAGGTCTAAGGTCCCCAGACCAAAGACCCAAAAAAGGGGGAGGGCCACTTGGGACTATTTCGGTACCGGTATAAGGATGCAAATTGAGAATAAAATTAAAACAATAGGTACATTTTATTAAAGACACAAACAAGACAATTACAAAAATAAAATTGTGACAACCATCCAACAGCACCAAAACAGAAGTCCCCAGAGGGGTTGAGGGTTATAACAGTATCTCAACTAGTTTTGCGGATTGCTCCGCTTCATCAGGAGAAAATCTAAAAATAATTAAACAATGAGTCAATAATAGGTTAGAAGACAACAACATGGACAAAAAGGGGAACCACAGGTGGAGTTGCTCACCTAAAAAGGCCCATCACTGGGGTACAGCAGGCGGGGCCAGACAAGATCCCTGGTGGTGACCAAAAGGACACATGGGTGAAAGGACCTACTCGTCTGATACAGGATAGATATATAAATAACCATCAGTGAAGCCTGAGCCTAGCGTGGGGGGAGGGGGGAGGGAAGGAGGTGTGTGGTAACACATGTGATCACTGTAAAAAAAGGGGTGATGAGAGATGAGAAATAATGTGGATGTGAATGGTGCAGGCAAGGAGAGCAAGCCAGAGGGGGGGGGGGGGAGGAAAAGGGAGGGGGAGGGAACGCAAGCTGCGGGAAAGAAGGGAGGGGGAAGGACCTCCCTTCTTTACCGTCGCTTGCGTTCCCCTCCCCCTTTTTCCTTTCCCCCTCCCCCTTTTTTCCTTTCCCCCTTTCCCCTCCCCCTTCCCCCCCCCTCTGGCTTGCTCTCCTTCCCTGCACCATTCACATCCACATTATTTCTCATCTCTCATCACCCCTTTTTTTACAGTGATCACGTGTGTTACCACACACCACCTTCCCTCCCCCCTCCCCCCACGCTAGGCTCAGGCTTCACTGATGGTTATTTATTTATCTATCCTGTATCAGACGAGTAGGTCCTTTCACCCATGTGTCCTTTTGGTCACCACCAGGGATCTTGTCTGGCCCCGCCTGCTGTACCCCAGTGATGGGCCTTTTTAGGTGAGCAACTCTACCTGTGGTTCCCCTTTTTGTCCATGTTGTCTTCTAACCTATTATTGGCTCATTGTTTAATTATTTTTAGATTTTCTCCTGGTGAAGCGGAGCAATCCGCAAAACTAGTTGAGATACTGTTATAATCCTCAACCCCTCTGGGGACTTCTGTTTTGGTGCTGTTGGATGGTTGTCACAATTTTATTTTTGTAATTGTCTTGTTTGTGTCTTTAATAAAATGTACCTATTGTTTTAATTTTATTGTCAATTTCTATACTTATACCGGTACCGAAATAGTCCCAAGTGGCCCTCCCCCTTTTTTGGGTCTTCGGTCTGGGGACCTTAGACCTAAATATTCTATATCTGAATCTTAAGGATGATGGTACCTCCTACTACAATTTAAATATATCTTACCCCTGAGGCTTTCAATTTCAAATTAAACTTGTATTCATTGGTCACAGGGCTAAGGGTGTACTGAACAAAGTCCTTGCTGTTTCCAATTGACCTTACAGCTTTCCCGGACATACCATTACCATGGGTTGAGGATTTGGGCGTACTTATTTTTCGCAAGGTATCTGACTTTCTCCCCCTCAATCTAACTCCAGTTTTACAGGGCTGTCAAGTTGAAGTTGAAAGCATGGGAAACTCTGACATCTCTGCTAGGGCGGATAAACCTATTGAAAATGAAAATTTCTCCCCAAGTTCATGTAATATTTTTTTGTACGTTTTTGAATCTACTTTTTTCATTCTGTGGGGCCTGAAAATTCTAAGATATAAACCACCCTCATGCCCCCCCCCCCCCAATCTCTGGGTGGCTAGCTTTGCCAGACAGTAACAAATACTTTTTGGCCACCCCTATTAGTTACTGCTGCTTGGTGGTTATGCCCAGGCTAACCCCCACCACCATGTTGGAAGGTGCAATTGGAGCCCTCCAATGTCTTTTGTTTTGGGGTCCTCAAGCTCCTCATCCTTCAATCCCCCTGCATGCTTACTACCCTTTGGGCTTGGAAAGGAGAATTTTCCCAAACTTGCGGTGTTGCCCAATGCTCCCTTATGGGGTAACCCCTCCTTGTCACATTTTTACAGGGGCCTGGGCCAAATATAAGATTAAAGCATTCTCCCAGATAGTCATACGTGGATCCCTAAAGTCCTTGGCCCAATTCTCCTTTGAATTTAACATCCCTGCCACTTATTTTTTCAGATCTATGCTGCTCTCCGATGCTTTCCATAGACCATATCCTCAGGCCTCACTTCAGTTGTCCCAGCCGGCTTTAGAGCAGGTGCTTAGAGCAGACTGTGCTGAGAAGCCCACACCCATTTATATGCCCATATTCTTTCTGTATCCTTACCTGA
The DNA here is from genome assembly GCA_029574335.1 of Rana kukunoris. Lineage (NCBI taxonomy): Eukaryota > Metazoa > Chordata > Amphibia > Anura > Ranidae > Rana > Rana kukunoris. The sequence continues at coordinate 41,119,857 of CM056055.1, forward strand.
GCTTGATGGCCTGCGGGGTCAGTGGCTGCGGGGCATTGAAGATTTAGATACTAAATGGAAGGATATTTGGGATCTTTCTTTTTCATGTTTTTAGTTTCCTTGCGAGAACGGCTCATTCAGTTGAAGATTGAGCTTAGGGCTTCACCCCTATAGACTAGTAAGATGAACTTGTCTCATCCAGTGCAAGAGTGCTATAGGTGTGGCTGTTTCTCTGGAGATTTCTTCCACATCCAGCAGTCACTTGGTTTTGGGAGGAGGTATTGATGCGTTGACTAACACACTGAAGTCCACTACAGTGAGACCCACTATGATGATATGTGTGTTAGGTTAGGTTGAAAACTTAATTCCATCAGCTTACATGAAGATCGAACCATATATCCCATCCTCTATATCGGGGGGAGACCACCTTCGAGCGATGGAGATGTACTTGAAGAACAATGATGAAGTCAAAGATCACCGGGCACAGTGTCCTGTTAGGGCCAGTTTACACTAGAACTTGATGCCAGAAAGGCATGTTCCATGTGTGTTTCATGCATAGTGTTCAAAACACACTGCCTTTATGATCTACTGCAGGTGATGATACGTTAACCCCAAAATAGGTCCCAAACACCGTGCACACAAAGTATTACAAGAGAATTATGGGATCAGGGGTGCATTGCGCTTGGGATGCAGGGATTGTGGGGGTGAAGTGTGGTAGAGGACACTGCTATGAGGGTGGCCCTGCCCATAGCCATGTCCACTGCCCCCTTCACATCACATCACACACGTGTGTGTGTGTGTGTGTGTCCGTCCTCAACCCCCCTTCCCTCCCTCCCGCGTTCTGGGAGGAGGTATTGGCGTTAACTAACACACTGACGTCCACTACCTTGAGACCCACTATGAGGATATGTCCGTTAGCGGTAGCAGAATGAACTCTGTATAGTCTTCTGCTCTTTTATGCCAGGAAGACCATCACCTTACATTGGAAAAAATCTGTTCCCCCATTTTCTCGCCTTAGTCATGCTCAGCTGTGACTTAATTTGTGATCTTCCAATGTTCTATAGATGGTTGCAAGCCACACCTCATTGTTATTATGCATCATAATGTAACCACTAGTAAGAGCTAGTAAACAAACATACCGCCCCTGCACAGGTTTCCTCTTGTGTGGTGTTCTGTTTAGTTGTTTTGCCAAAAAGCTTCAATAAACAGATTTTTCAAAAAATAATACATTACATCACTTCTAAAGGTGTATTCTGTTATACGAGAATTTTTGTAACTTTATTAACCGATTAATTTTTTTTTTATATGAGACTAGCATGCCAAGAAAACAGACGATTGTTCGTCTGATATTCTCATTGTGTGTACAAGGCTTTAGAACAAGCAAGATTACTGCCCAATTATTTTCTGCTCGAAATTTCCACGGCTGGGTATAAAATTGGGGACTGCTAAGAATTTTTTTTCTAACCAGGGATGCCAAAATTGTTTTTAATTGATTTTGCCTTATAATTTGACGTTCACATCTTGGAGAGCAATTGTACTCGCAGTTTTGAAGATCAGTTTGTATTTTGCTTTTATTCCTCCATAGATGTAAATTGATGCATGGAGCGATCCCATCAGACTCGGAGCTCCTAACCAGATGACAATCTATAGCAGCCTATCCCATCCAGTGATCTGTGGAATCCTAGGGTTCCTCCAGAGTTAGCTGAGGGTTCTTCGCGCTCAGGCTGGTTGACCTGCCATTTTATGGTACCTGCAAAGTTCTGCAGCCAACTTGCTGCATGACCCTAATGATGTTTAAGCTGTCTGTAAGTGGACATTTTTCCAATTTTTAACCAAATGAATAAAGCAAGCCACAGATTAATCGATTATTTTCTTTCCTTCCAACTCTGGTGGAAGGAAATAAAATGGCTTGATTTTCCCAATCAGCATATTTGGTGTTGATGGGTGAATCCTTCCCGCAGCACTATTGTATTATGCTAGTAGGGAGCCTTCCCAGCTGGCAGAATACAAGGATTACTGTTAGCGGTTATAACTGCTGACAGTAATCATAAGCTGAAAATCGGACAGGCTGGTTGTACCCAAGTGAATTAACTTTGGTACCATCAGCCTGCCTATAGAGGGATCGAGTCTCTACCTGCTGAAACAGCTGAGATTTGAGCCATCAATGGCCATCTTTTGGTCTTAGCAAGGATATTCCCAAAACCTGAAAATTGTTTTAAGGTTGATGTTTATATCCAGGAAACTTTAAAATGATCCCTTGCAGTGGGGCTGCATCTGCACTTTAAGGATTAATGGCTTGTTTAAGCTTTGGGAACGTAGAAAAGTAGATTTACTTACCCACTCCTCCACGCTCCTAGACCGGTCCTTGCAGTTCCTTCTTCCCCATGCTCCGAAGGTCTAAGGTCATAATGTCATCAAGACTAATTCAGGGTCGATGTCTCTGCACTGGACGTGATGATGCAGAGAAACAGTCCACCATCGGCATTTTGTGGATCACCGTCTGCTGGGAAAGTGGAGGAATAGGTAAGTTAAAAGGGCGTCTCCTCTCCCCTAGACAAAACAAGTGGTTAATCCTAGGCAGTGTGGGCATAGCCCCATTGCAAGAGGGGATTATTTTAGTTTCCTGGGATTGGACTTTAAGACAGGTTATGTAGGGAGAGTGGGACAGAGGAGCTGGACCAGCACAGAAAGGACTATGATATGGCAGCAGGGAGGGCACTATGTTGGAGAATTTACTTCCTCTGGAGTTGTCCAGTTTCTTAGCAGATTCAAAGGCTTATTGAAAGTGAATTGGGGGAAAAAAATGCATTTATTGAAGAGATATGGTGCAAGTAAGCATTTAATATAGTTTTATTTTCCGTGCCGTTACCTGTATTTCTTTTACAATTTGGTGACGGGGTCACTTTAAGCCAGTTTTATCGAATCTGTTTACTGATGATCTTAGCTGTACTTGTTGGCGTCCCCACCCCAGAGACTGCAGTCTGGAAAGTCCTGGCATTGTAAAGTGTTTGCTTCTCATCAGACTTCAGTAATGAAGATCTGCTGGGCTTCTCATAGATTTCTCCACAAGAGGCAGAAAAGCTGATTTCTTTTTTTTTTTTTTTTCCCTCTTCTTTATTTCTCTGACAAGAGAACGCGGGAATTTGGCTGGCCATTGCTGGGGAATGATGTCATATAGCCTAAAGTTGAGCGCTCATCTGCAATCGTTTCAGGGTGTGAGTCATCTGAGCCATGCAGCTGCATAGTCCTGTGATTCCTATAAACACGGAGGGGTATTTATGAAAATGTCACACAGACTGTAGTGAAGTAAAACATTTGTATACAACCAAGATGGCTTTGCGTCAGCTCTCACCTATTACTAGTCTTCACTGCATTTCTGTTGCAGGCAGTTAACTATTGTTCATATTAAAGTGATTTTAAACCTTCTCTATATTTATTTAAAATGACAAACATGTTATATTTACCTGTCAATGGCTCCTTGCACTCCCTGCGACTGAAAAGTTTCATACTTATGCTGGGATCACCAATGAGATATTTGTATACCGCTATCATATCTCCACTCAAGTGTCTCTTCTCCAAGAAGAATATTGTTGGTGCTTGTAGTAGTTCCTCTTAATTGAGGTCCTCCAGTCCCCATACTAATTGCCTTTCTCTGGACTCTCTCTAGCTCCAGCACATCCCTTCTGTGTATTGGTGACCAGAACTGAACTGAATACTCCAGATGCGGCCTTACCATAGTTTTATAAAGTGGTTGCGCTCCTGGTGCAGGGGGTCGGGAGTGCGTCGCGCTCCTGGTGCAGGGGGTCGGGAGTGCGTCGCGCTCCTGATGCAGGGGGTCGGGAGTGCGTCGCGCTCCGGATGCAGGGGGTCGGGAGTGCGTCGCGCTCCGGATGCAGGGGGTCGGGAGTGCGTCGCGCTCCGGATGCAGGGGGTCGGGAGTGCGTCGCGCTCCGGATGCAGGGGGTCGGGAGTGCGTCGCGCTCCGGATGCAGGGGGTCGGGAGTGCGTCGCGCTCCGGATGCAGGGGGTCGGGAGTGCGTCGCGCTCCGGATGCAGGGGGTCGGGAGTGCGTCGCGCTCCGGATGCAGGGGGTCGGGAGTGCGTCGCGTTCCGGATGCATGGGGTCGAGAGTGCGTTGTGCTCCGGATGCAGGGGGTGATGTAAAGTGTAGTAGAGGACACTGCTATGGGGGTGGCCCTGCGCCTTCACACGTGTGTGTGTGTGTCTTCTTTCCCTCCCATAGCATCCTACCTATGCGTACAGGGGGTGAGGAGCAGGAGCTGGCAGAGTGACTTTTTTAATATTACGAAGCTGGTGATTGCTTGTTTAGGACCTAGCAACCAAATGGCCTGCGGGTGAACTTTGTCAGCTCCTCCCCAGCCCTCTGTCCTGGGCTGTGCTGCCTCTCTCTCTCTGCTGGAGGAGGCTGGGGGGGAGGAAGAGAGAATAACCAAAGGCGTGACGGAGGAGGCTGGGGGCGGTAAGAAGGACCGGCACAAGCAGTAGCGGGGTTGGTGGCACAGACCCGATACCTGTCGCCTACCAGTGGTTGACAGGTAGCCCGTGATCGACTGGTTGCCAACCCCGGCTCTATATCATTTACAAATAAATTTAAACGGAATTGGTCCCAGGACAGAGCCTTGGGGTACCCCACTATCCACTCTAGATCATTTTGAGTACCTTATTTATCATGACACTTTGGACACGCCCTCGTAGCCAGTTTTCTATCCAAGAACAAACCTAATGGTCCATGCCTGCAGACCTCAGCTTGCAGATTAGGCGTTTATGGGGAACTGTATGAAACGCTTTTGCAAAATCCAGATACACCACATCCACTGGCCTACCTTTCCCCAAATGGCAGCTCACTTCCTCATAGAAGGTTAATAGATTGGTTTGGCAAGAACGACCTTTCGGAAACCCGGGCTGATTACCGATAATTATGCTGTTTTTATCAGATAATTCTTGGATATGGTCCCTTATCCCCTCGAATAGTTTACAAACTTACCAATGTTAGACTGACAGGCCTGTAGTTTCCAGGAACAGAGCTCTGCCCTTTTTTGAATATTGGTACTACTTTTCGCCAATCAGTTGGTACCAATCCTGTCAGTTTGCTGTCCATGAAGATGTCTAATTTATTAAAGCCAGGAATGCTTCTCTCCATATTTTTCTCATGACCAGATTACTCCTCTGTCCTTGGTGCATTTTATCTTGACGTGATCATTGCCTCTATTGATTTTTGTTTTGCTATTACAATAATGCGTATATTGCTTGGACCAAATCCAGGCGAGCTGAATTTTCCCACAGATTGTTTGTTTGCTAAAGGCGTGCCTAGTATACGGTTTTCCCTGTGCATTCAAGTGTGCAGCCCTAGGAAGTTCCTTTTATTCGTGGAACATCCAGGCCTGGCCAGACGGCTCTCACTTCTCTGTGGGAAACAAAAACAGAACTATAGTTCCTTGACTTCTATACAAGCCTCTGTCAATTGTTAGTAGTTCTAAAGCCAAGACATTTTTTACCTTTATGCATTACCACTTATTTGCCATGCTATAGCCGAAATATGGTTACAGCGTGGCTCTATTCTGGTAGGGCGCATTCGGTGCACTCTGTGATTGCTGTGGACAAATCCTGTGGTAAATGGCCAATCACAGCGGCCCTTAAGCACATGATGACCTGTGTCCAATCACAGCGGATTTCATTGTAAATGGACTTAGCGGTTATCGGCAGAACACTCCTTATGTGCTGTCACAGCATGAGGAGAGCAGAGCCGGTAGCGGTCAATCCTGACAGGGGACATGCACACAGATAATCGGGGCACTGATGATCAATGCTGCCCCATCATTGCAGCCTCATTTGTACACATTAGCGAAGGTAAAAAATTACTTATTTTTAAAATGTTATAACTTGAACAAAGTTATTTTTTCGTTAAAAAAAAAATAGAAAAAATCAGTGGTGATTAAATACCACCAAAAGAAAGCTCTATCTGTCTTTAAAAAAAAATATATGAAAATGTCATATAAGTAGTGTTGCAGAATTGCTCAATTGTCATTCAAAATGCGACCGCACTGAGCTGAACATTGGTCTCGTCAGGAAAGGGATATAAGTGCCCAGTAAGCAAGTGGTTAAGGTAAAATGTCCCAACACCTGTCCCCCCTTCTCAACACTTGCCTACTCCTCTCTCCATTCTTTGCTGTGCAAGTCTGCAGCGCCACTGCTCCCTCTTCCTGGTTTCATAGGAGAGACAGGCAGCAGTGGGAGCCATAGGCTCCTGCTGCTGTCAGTCAAATCCTGTGAGAACTGGGGTGTGGCTGAGCCACACTGTGTGTGTCTGTGGAAGGGAACGTGCACGTTACTGGGTGCTCTGAGAAGAGCTGGAATGGAAAGTTCCAGAGGTGGACTCCAGAAGACTAGGTAGGTGTAAGCAGGTCTCAGGCTACCTCACGTGTGGCCATAGCAAGCAACTGGGTCAGTAGTACCAACATCCCAGGGCATTCAGGGGATTGTACTTCCCTTTGTGAGGCTGGTGGACAGAGACCAAACCCCTTCACTCTCCTGGCTGTGCCTGTTCAACTCCCCTCACTTTTAGGGGTATCCACATGCTATAACTCTAAATCCTCATACACACGATCAGATTTTCCCGACAGGAATTGTGTGATGACAGGCTGTTGTCAGAAAATCCAACTATTTGCATGCTCCATCGGAAAATTGTTGTTGGATTTTCCGCCAGCAAATGTGGGATAGCATGCTTTAAACTTTTCCGACAACAAATGTGTGTTGTTGGATTATCCGATCGTGTGTACAGTCCAAAGTACAAAAGCGCATTCTCAGAAGCAATGGTAACCATAACACAACATTAGCAGAAGTTGCCCAAAAGGGTGGTGCTAAAGAGCTGAAAATCCACGTAGTTTTGTGTTTGTTGGCTTACAATTATTTGCAGTTTTTGTATGCAAGACAAGTTCATGACCAACGCCCTTTGAACAAAAGTCCTACGCTTTGTCCAGAAAATCTGATTGTGTGTACCAGGCTTTAGGCTCCTTTCATACGACCAGTTTGTTATGGCTACCAGATTCCTGTGGCAAGAATCTGTAGAGTAATGCGATCGGCAACGACCACATAGCCCATTTAAACGAAAAAAAAAAGAAGAAAGTAGAGTACGCTCTATAGAGTAGAGTGGGCTGCCATCCACCTGCTCCGCTCATTGTTGCCTGCGACCAGTTACCAAGTTGCCTAAGTGGCCCTTGATCTTCAAAAGGTTGGGCACCCGTGTTGTAGGCATTGGTATTATTTATTCTTGTGTGAAGGTCCACTTTCACCTACTAAAATGTTTTCGGTTTATAGGAGAAAACTGGTTGGCAAAACCAATTTCCAGAAGAAAAGCCCAAAAAATTTCAAAGGAAAATCTAAAGACTTCATGAAGAATAGTATTCATATGGAAACTGAACAGGGACCCTAAGCTGTGAGAAATGAGTAGTAACCACCAAGGTACAGCGTTGGCACTTCTTGTGGAGAAGGAGTGAGATTGGAAGAGATTGTACTGATTTCGAATATGTGCCCCCCCCTAAAGCGAATTGTCCGGAGATATTTTCTCCAAGGAAAGTTGTGTTTTGCTGGATTCCCTGTACTGATCACCTCCTTTCATCCATCATCTCCATGTGCAGCAAATGTTCCCTCATTAGTGCTGGGTGTAATAAGCTGGCATCTGTCACTTTTATATTTACTGCCACGCTTCCCAGGAGAGAATGACCCCATTGTTGCCATGTGAATTACTAGCCAGACTGAGGCCAGGACTGTATGTAAATCATTTGCATGCAAATCTGCCTCTTTTGTCTTCAGATTACGTGGCACATTGTGAAATGAGACGCATTTCATGGTCATTGTCCAGATCTTGTATGCCTGGGATTTTCAGCATTTAGATGGTCCATGTACTGTACAGAGGACAGATTTTATTTTTTTTAGCCATTTTGAAATATGAAGGATAAGCAAGTTTTTTTATTCAACCTTCAGATGCATATTAGGCTCTGCCTTTGCGGTAAAGCAAAACCGGGCACATGGTAACCTTCAAGAATCCGTCATGAGCAAATACTTTTAAGAAGCTAGCAAATTATTGGTGCTCCCTGGTGTCGTAGGCTGATGTCCCCAAAATCAGCAGGTATGAACACAAATGCCAGGCTTGGCTGCTTATAATCCGCTCTCGTCACAAAGGACTCTAGGGGAACATATGTACGTTTCACCTCTCCCCGCTGAGATCAGGAGTGACTGGGTAGCTTACACCATCAAAAGTGCTCATTACCACCTTCTAGGAGTGCCTCCTAATGGTCTGATCCTTCTCCAAATATTGCATTTTGTCTTTGGACAGCCTTGCATTTTTAACTTTGCCTTGAATGACATTTCCAGTTTAAACTACATCTATACCATATCTGGAATTCTGGGATTGCAAAGGCATTTGGTGAACACAAAATAGATTAATATCAGTTAGGGAGTATATTTAGGCCTCCAGGCTGTGCTCGGGCTGGCTTGGGAAGATCCTGTCAGCAAATCCTACCCTAGATTACATCTATGCTGTGGCTGGTACTTTACGGAGTTACTGGGGAGAGGCCCGCTCCAGACTGGAGGCATAGTTTTTTGGACTTGCCTTTGGTTTGGGTTTTCCCTGGTAACTCCCACTTTGATTTTTTTTATGGATCAAATGGAAATGATCCGAGTGATTCTTAAAGGGTACACACCTCATCCCAGTATTGGTTAATGAAAAGGAAAGGAGTGGGATTGTAATGGTGCTAGAAGCGAATGGTACATAGAAACAGTATGCTTAAAAATGTATTTTTTATTAGTGCAAACGTATACATAAGGAATAAATTCAAATTTGTTATCATCCACTTTAAAGGGGTGTTCCAGACTTTTTTTTATGTTTATTAAAAGTCAGCAGCTACAAAAAGTGTAGCTGCTGGCTTTTAATAAACATACACTTACCTGCTTCACGTTTCGGCCTCCGCTCCTCTCACCCCCTTCCCCCACCGGCATCTTCATTCCAAGTGTGGGCACCCGGCCGTGACGAGCAGCACTGTGCATGCACGAGCGGCACTGCGCCGTCCTATTGGACGGGCGATCGCCTACAGGGAGGGGCTGCAGTAAGGTGTTTAAGCTTAATCGCCTTACCAGCCCCTCGGCAGAGGGAGGAAGTGGGACAGGAAGTCCCACTCCCCCCCCCCCCCCCCCCAAAAAAAAATTGCATGCCAAATGTGGCATGTAAGGGGGCGAGGAGTGGATTAAGCGGAAGTTCCATTTTTAGGTGGGATTTTGCTTTAATGACTGTTTTAACTTGCATATGAAATTGATGATCATTATCACCTGTTTGGTATAACTAGTTAATCACACACCTGACTATAATCCTACAAAATCCCTGACTTTGTGCAAGTGTACAAACTGAGCAAGTATAAGGCCTCTTACACACAGATCAGTTTTTCTTCAGGTTTTTCTCTTCAGTTTACCAAATCCATCTAATATGAGGTCAAACCTCAAGAGTCTCAATTTGTATGCAATCAGGCAGGCCCTTGTACTACATAGTTTTGGTAAACTGAAAAGAAAAACCTGAAGAAAAACTGATCTGTGTGTAAGAGGCCTAAGAATTGATGTTTGTTTGAAGCCAAAAGGTCACAGCAAATATTGATTTAGATTTTCTTCACTTCGCTCACTTTGCATTTTGTCAATTGATAAAAATAAACAATTCTAATATATATTTTTGAAAACATTCTTACTTTTTGGCATTTATTCACCCCTGCCTAAAGCTTTTGCACAGTACTGTGTGTGTGTGTGTGTAAATATATAATATATTGGAATTGTATAACTGATCTCTCTCTCTCTCTCTCTCTCTCTCTCTCCCCCCCCCCCCTCCTTTTGGCTATACCTGATAAAGTATTGCGTGATGTTTCTCCTATTACTGCAATCAGACCATACAGCAGTTCTGAGATCCTCCTGTTTGTAAAGCAGCTGTGGGGTATAAACAGATTTAAATTCCAGTTAGCCTTGGAAAAATGCTTGGAGCGCTTTTTGGCGTGTATTATCGGCAGATAGCTGATTAACATGTTACAATGTATACAACATTATCATTCAAACATCTCTGCAGAAAAGGAAAAACAGTAAATCGATACATTTTGTACAATGTATTTAGTTACTGTATGTTAAACGTATTGATGCATCTATGACACAAGCTTGCCAAGGAGAAAGCTTGGTACTACATGCACCCCTGACGCATGTAGATTTGTGTGTAATCTGATCTCTCCTGCTCTTTAATCTGTTTTGTGCAGCAGAAATCCGGCGCTTTTTTTTTCTCAGCTAGCTACAAGTGGTATGTAATCAGTGTGTGTGTGTGTATGTGTATAGTATATAGTGTGTGGGAGTAAGGGGAGGGGGTCCGTTATATCAGCATTATTGTAAAAGCAAAGAGAGTGTAACATTTTTGCACCAAGGATGTGCATGTGAGATTGATCAGATTCTCTAATGACTGATTAATAAACAAACAGCCTGAAGCCCTCATGTATGGATACCTTGGCACAGGGCTTGACAAAATCTGGGCCCCCGGTCACAATTGCGACAAGAAATTGTGACCTGGCGCCCGCACCCACCGGTAATTGAGGCCACGGCTTCAATTACCGGCTGTCACAGGCACGCTGCGATCACGCGGCGGGGAGGTGGGGGCGAACGGAGGCACAGGATCCTGTGGGCCCGCGACGGCCAGTAATTGAGGCCACGGCTTTGCGCCTTGTGAAGGCCCAAGCTTCCTTCTGTGACCTGGCGCCATCTGGTGGTGGCCGTTGGCATTACAAGTAAAACAGCAGTTCTAATGTGTTTTTTTTTTTTCACTGCCATCAGTCGTGGCGGTCGTTGCAATACTTTCTGACACACCGTATTTGCACAGCGGTCTTACAAGCGCACTTTTTTTGGGGAAAAAATACACTTTTTTTTTTTTATAAAAAAATAAGACAACAGTAAAGTTATTCCAATTTTATTTTATATTGTGAAAGATAATGTTACGCCGAGTAAATTGATACCCAACATACCCATGGCGACAAACTTTTACCCTTTAAAATCTCCATAGGCGACGTTTAAAAAATTCTTCAGGTTAAATGTTTTGTGCTCCAACGATCGCGGCGATACCTCACATTTGTGGTTTGAATACCGCTTACATATGCGGGCGCTACTCACGTATGTGTTCGCTTCTGCGAGCTTGGCGGGACGGGGCGCGTTTTCTGGCTCCTAACTTTTTTAGCTGGCTCCTAGATTCCAAGCAAATTTGCCAAACCCTGGCTTAGTAGAGCTATGCTGTTTGTCTATGTGAGATGCATATATCTGACAGCTGCCTCAGAACAGGCCCTGCAGTGTTTAGTGGTGACATCATCACATACCAAGTAACCAATTGCTGCTGCACTCTATAACCATTCTAGTAACTTGTAGATGTTTGCCTATCTGAAATACTGGATGTGTTAAGAGCTTAACATAATCTTTAGCAGAATAAATCGTGATCTACATTTCCAGTTTACATTACATTTGGCTTTGCAGACAATACCTTTTGTCAAGCTTATTAATCAGATAATGACTTCAAACAAGTGTCGTCTGTGTTTCACGGCTGAGTAAATAGTAATATTCCCTGCAAACAATATTCACCCAAGGTGCAGTCAGGTGAATAGTGTCTGTAAGAATAGTGCCGTCAATAGAGAAGCAGGTTTTCTGCTGATGGGTGATGCTGCCATCTAGGGGATGAATACCAGAATGCAATAAATAGCAGTATAGCACTATTCAACTGTTTGTTGTTTCAGCAGGCGTTTGGGCCTCTTGTGTTGCTGAATTTTCCTAGAAAGTAGAATAAAAAAAACTCCTAAATAAAAAAGGTATTCAATTTTTACACCACATATAAAAAGCCCAACAGATTGATTCAGAGTAGGTTGTAGAATAGAAGCATATTTTATTAATATAACATTTTTAGATGGGTCGGAGCTTTTTTCAACCTCACCTACTATGTAACTATAAAGATGTTCTGATCAAGTGTTTAGGTAGTTGCATATAATTTGAGCTTTAGGGTGCCATTCAAAATGAATGGTACAGCAACAATTCACAAAGTCAATGCAGGTCTGTCACAAAGTCATCACCACGACACGTGGTAACGCACTACTAACGTATTGTGGTGCAACGCATCGGAAACCTATTGTAAGTCCAATATTTTGGCTCATTAAAAACAAACGGACAACCTTTAGGCCTCATGCACACTGGACGTCATAGGCATGTGCCGGGTGTGCCTGGGCACACCCTAATCACCCCATGTGCATTAGCATTATCCATGGGTGGCACCAGGTGGGTGGTTGGGGATGCCGGTGGCCAGTATAAATGCCCCCATTATATTAAAGGCTAGGTTCAACTGTAGGAACACATTACACCTATACTTAGAATGTAAGGTAATATTCTCCCAATCAACTGTCTCCTACCATCAGAGTCTCCTCCCTGTGACAGCAGGAGGCGTTCATGTGTGTTTGAGCTTTGGGATGCACGCCCTAATGCAATAGGCTGCGCACACCTATGCTGGACGTTAAAAGTTATAAAGACCCAAGTAGCTTTGACAGTTTATCGGCATTTATCAGCATTTTTTTTTTTTTTTTACATGAGAGCGTTTTTACAGCTGAAAACTGCTAATAAAGTCCTCTCAGAACCCACTAGTGTTTTTGGCTTAAAAAAAAAAATGCCACAGCCTATGTGTGTATTATGGATACATAGGATAACATGATGGTGAAGTTTGACTGTAGGAAAAAAAAAAAATCTGAAGCCAAAAACAGCTGCTGTAAAAATGTCCAGTGTGTGGCCTAAATGCAGTGATTGTTAGCATGAGACTGAGGGTTAGTTCACACCACTTTTTTCTGCATTCATATGGCATAGAAAGGTTACATGGTTTTTAGTGGCATAGTTCACACCAGTGCTTGCAGTTCCAGAAAAAAAAAAATGCTGCGTTTTTTCCTGCACAGAACTGTACTGGAACATAGTAAGCTACATCAAAAAACGCACCGGACCACAGTACAGCAAAATGAGAAAAAAGAAATAAATCTGGAACTCATTTGGAAATGCATCAAAAACACGCATGCAGATAAGCATCCGGAACGGACCTGGAGGACTTTTTTGTGGTGTGAACTAGCCCTGAAAATGTTAAGTAAAATCGGTCTGTATAAACAGTAAAGCATGCTTGTTATACTCACTGTGGAACCTAAGGTTTGACCCGGTCTTCTCTGATCCTCCCCTTCTTCCACAGTTCGTAATCTATCTGCTGATAGTATAGAGCCCTGGAAGGCACTCTGCACATGCTCAGTTTGGTGTGTATTGGTGTTTTTTTTGGGGAGGGTGCATGTGATCAGCACAGGGCCAATCGGCGCTGTCCAGACAGAGGGTCAGGAGTCATGCTGCTTCATAGGAATAGAATAAAAAGTCCTCCTAGAAGCTTTAACCAGACACTGATAGAAGTCACAAGACTATATATGCTATATGCTGCTGATGAGAAAAGGTATTTGGTAGTTTATATTTACTAAAATAATCAAGTTTCCATGTTCTGTGTACTATAGTGAATGCAGGGTCCTGGGTTTAGGGATACTTTAATGTGCACATGTTAATGTACAATGACATAAACACTCAAACAATAGTTCAAATGTTATTCACATGTAGGCTTCCCATCCTCTGCCTGTTGCCTTGTGAATAAACTGCCCTGATTAGCTACTCAAACCATTAAATTTGAATTATTTCTTTGGATTTGGCATATAATTTGCATATGTCTTGCTGGGTCGATGCGCTACTCCTCCTTCTGTGAGAGGCGGCTTGTCCTAATCCGATTTGAATCATGTTAGAATTTTCATGTTTATCAAAAAATATTAGTAACTTTTAGAATACATTTTAATCTGTCCTATATCTTAGTGATGCAAACCGTTAAGCTCAGAAGGCGAGTATTTATCCCATTAATCTGCGTTGTAATGTTAAATAGTCCCCGTCGCAATTACTGTCTCATCTGCATGCTCAATTATATATTTAAAGTGTTTAATAAAAGCCATTCTTCTCACTCGGCTACATTTTGCCAGTCTAGTAATTTATGCCTGAAAGAGAAGCAGGCCGACTTGAGCAGCTTTGTGAAGAATTGCCTATTGTTACACGCAGCCTTGTTCCCTTGCCACAGTCTCTTGGTTTATCCGCGTCTGCTCTGTGCCCGCTCTGTGCCCTATAATTTTATTTTATTGCTCATTCAGTCGCACAGCTGCAGGTTACAGTATAGTAGGAGAAATGCTCAATATTGCAGGGTTTGTTCATTTTATTTATTTTCAGCTCTGTATCCTTCATTTAGCCCCCTTTTATGATGTCTTTAATTTGCCATTTTCTTCTGACCACACCCACTGCTTTTAATTTTACGGCTTGTTGGCCATTGCCGTACATGCGGAGCTTTAAGGTACGCTTCAGTCAAAAAAAAAATCTTTAAAAGGAACCGGTCGGGATAGATGTAGAACACCCGCTGTTATGTTTTTAAATCGGAGTTCCAGTCAGAGGTGTAAATAAAAAATAAATTAAAAAAATGCGATTTACATAGCCGTGAACACCACCAACAGTGTGTGTTTTTATTTTAACGGCCAGTTCAGACTACAATTTCTGTGATTCAGGTGCATTTCTGCATTCACATTTTTGATGCATTCTGCTGCATTAGTGCGTTTTTTTTATTTTTATCCTTTTTTTATTTATTTTTCTTCTTCATTGCAATTCAGGACATGTGCGTTCTGGTGTGTGTTTGATGCATTTTGCTGCTTTCCATACAGAGAAAAATGCAGCGTGTTCTACTTGGAAAGCACTGGATGTGCTTTTGATGCAGGTTAACTACTTCAGCCGTGAAGGTTTTACACCCTTAATGATCAGGGAATTTTGTACTTATTCTTTTGCGATACGGCGCTGCGTTACTATATCTGACAATTGTGCAGGTGTACAACACTGTGCCCAAAATTAACCCCCCCCCCCCCCCCCTTTGGTGATATTTTATTTTATCACCTCCTGCGGTTTTTATTGGTTGAACTATAAACTAAAAAACAGCAACAATTAAAATAAATATATAAAAAATGTCTTCATAAATTTACGCCAATATGTGTTCTTCTGTATATTTTTGGTAAAAAAAAATCCAATTGGCGTATATTGATTGGTTTGCGCAAAAGTTATAGCATCTACAAAATAGGGGATATATATATATAATATAGCATTTTTAATTTATTTATCCTCGTAATGGGATTGTGGCAAACAGATCGGACACCTAACTTTGACACCATTTTTTGGGAACCAGTGACATGATTATAGTGATCGGAGCTAAAAAATATGCACTGTATAAATTACACTGGCAGGGAAGGGGTTAACATTAGGGACGATCAAAGGGTTAAGTGTGTTCGCTTTTTGTACTTTCTTACTGTGGGGGGGGGGGCTCATTGCATGGACACAGTGAGCTGTCTACCTGATTGGCAGGAACACCAATACTCGGTGATTAAGCACTATGTTTTAGTGTGAAATGCGTCGGCTTGTACCCGGTTTGCTGTGGCATGTATTTTTACTTTTACAATAAGGGCTCATTTCCATGGACGTTTTTACAGCCACTTTTTTTAGCCTTTTTTACAGCTTAAAAACGCCTGTCCATGTTTATTTTGTAAAAAAAAAATATATATATATATATTTTTTTTTTTTTGAGAGCTGGGGCTCAAAAATGCAGCGGTAGCGTTTTTGAGCGTTTTTAATGTCTGGCGTTTTTACAGCTCTAATGCTGGAGCTTCAGAACGCACTGGTCCTGCGTTTTTTTTGCAGCTTAAAAAGTCTCAGCCATCTACAGCTCAAAAACGTCATGGTGGGCATGAGGCCATAGACTAACATGGAGAGCTGTTTTTAAGCTGCAAAAAAACGCTCAGAAAAGTGGCTGTAAAAACGTCCATGGAAATGAAGCCTTTTGGACAGGATCAGTGGTCATGCCTGAAAGAACAGCGGTCTGCCTTGTTTACGTTGGCAGACCGCTGTTCTCTCTCTGTGGGAAGCAATTGTGGGTGGCCAGCAGACATTAGGTCTGCTGGACCCGCTAACTGGCTCCCCCTGTGTCCAATCAGCGCATGATTGTGCCTCAGGCGGCACACACGTCCCTAGTGGCAGTTGCACAAAATCGCTTACTTGTACATGATTTTGTGCAGTCAGGGGCCCCCCTGCCACAGTATTTGTACGTGTGGCAGTCTGGTACTGGTTAAAGGCACTGGACTGCATCTAGTGTGAACCAGTCCTAAAGCTGAAATTTAATCAAATATTTTATTTTTTATTTTTTCTCTTTTCCCCATCAAATGTTAAAGCAAAACCTTGCTGTTTTTCATTCTGTATCAGATTTTAGTCTTGTGACATTACAGGGGCTCTACTTTTCTATGCAATGCAGGTCGATCATGGCTGGTGGAGGCACGGTTCTGTACATGCTTTCTAAAAATAGGAAGCTGTGGTGATGACCACGTGGCTGAAGAAACTGCATGTGTTAATGTCTTTCTTGTGGCACGAACAAGCCCTAAACTAAAATCTGGTTCCACCTGGTTTTATTAGTCATGGAGATGCAGAATAACGAAATAACCCGACATTCCTATGTGGCGTCTCCTCCTGCACCCCCACTTGGTATTGCTGGCAATCTATGTTGTGCACAAATATTTGAACCCCTGACTTTTCCTGAGTCCATGTGCTCTGTCGTTGTTATACCTTTCAACCACTACATGGTGCTGTGCATGTAACAAATATACAGTATGCAGCACCAAAGGCAGAGGACTTTGTATTGGGGATTCCATCATTTACAGAACTCTCTTCCATGTTTTCCAAAGGGACATGTCGCAACGCATTGTATACAACATGCATTGACAACTTACTACCTATGTGTTAGGTTTGCCAGAATAACCTATTTGCATATTCAGGACTTGAGCAGATATTAGCAGGTATAAAAAGTTTGCTACATAAATAATTATACATATTTACAGGGAGATATATATGTACCGTATATACTCGAGTATAAGCTGACCCGAATATAAGCCGAGGCACCTAATTTTACCACAGAAATCTGGGAAAATGTACTTTACTTGAGTATAAGCCTAGGGTGGGAAATGCAGCAGCTACTGTAAGTGGAAAAGTGTCAACAATGCCCATTTGCAGCCTCACTGTTGCTATTTGCAGCCTCACTGTGCCGTCACTCATTTACCTTCGATCTCCCGCTGTGTCATGCTGCAGTCTGAGGCCATCCATTGTAACAAAGCCCCGCCGCCTCCTCGTCCGTGATAGACGAAACACTGATCCCAGCATTGTATCAGTGTTCTGTCTATCACGCACGAGGAGGCGCAGAGCTTTGTTACGGCCGCCGACTGCAGCCTGATACAGCCAGTTACTCTATTATGGACGAGGAAGAGGCGGGGCTTTGTTCCAATGGATGGCCGCCCACTGCAATGTGACGCATGCACAGTGAGTGCCCTGCCTTGAAGCCAAAAGCTGTCACGGCCGGGTGCCCACAGTTAGATTGGGGGGGGGGGGACGAGCGAAGCTCCAGGCGGCCACGTAGCTGGACAGTGGAACAGGTAAGTGTCTGTTTATTAAATGCCAGCAGCTACAAAAAGTGTAGCTGCTGGCTTTTAATAAACAGACACTTACCTGTTCCACTGTCCAGCTTTTAATAAACACAAAAAAGGCAGGAACTCCGCTTTAAGTCTAAACATTGTCCTGCTCTCCAGGATTGAGTCTGAAAGAGTGACTCCTCCCCAGGGCTAGAACTGAGCTCCAGTAGTAATCGGCGTGCGCTCCTAGCAGTAGGACGTACGGCTCCCGGAGCCAGACAGGCAGGGCTTTCCTCCCCCAGCCTCCGCTGTCAGACTTGCTCTGACTCATGATCCACCTCCCCTGGTTCTCCCTTCCTTCCAGGAATCACCGGAGCCTCAAGGTAAGCCCCTGACACAGGGCACTGGGCATTTCTTCCACCCCCTTGAACACCATTGGCGGCCGTCCTTTTCAGGACAAGCCGCGGCAGCGGCCCTTGCGATCCGTACCTCCTCTTTTGTACCCTTATATCACCACCCCAAACAAGGCATCCTTCCACCACCTCTCCCCTCAATTTCCGCCGCTTCTGGCGTTTTTCTTGCACAACCGCGCCGGCCTGGTTACAATCGCGGCAGCCGCGAACTAGGAAAGGCCGCGGCTTCACCCGCGGCCTAGCGCCGCGCCGCTCCACACCCCCCGCAATCCCCACTAAACAGCCTAAACTGCCCAGCAAGCCCCCCCTACCCCAGAAGAGCACCTGCTCTCCCCGACTATCATCCCAGTCTTTCCCAGCAGCACCAATCCACTTAGGGGCACAGCCCCTATCCTGGATCCTGCTGCAGGATCGGCAGCCAACTTGCTGCACCCAGCCCCACTCTCCCCCTTCCCAATACTATCAGTACTTGATCCAGGGTTCGTCCGATCGCCTCCCAAGGGGTCAGGAAGGAATTTTTTTGCCCTACAGCAGCAGATTGGCCTAGCACTGCTAGGGTTTTTTTTTTGCCTTCCTCTGGACCAAGACTGAAAGAGGATTCAACGAATCCTTGAATATCCCCCACCCCCCCCCCCCCCCCCCCGGTGTTTGGCGACCATGGCTAATCTGCAATATTCTGCGGAAACCATTTGGGATCTGAGGCGATTTGTCGCAATATTGCCAGCCAGCACCAAAAAAGTCCTAGAAATTGAGCGACTATTGAGAAGCGAGCGACGATCGACTATCAAAAATTGCAGACGTTTACCCCAATCTAAGCACATATCATGTGCTCTGATCAACACAAGATCGGCAGTAAAACACCGACTAGAAATCCAGGATTTCCTTCTACAACACGATTTAGACTGCCTCTTTATTACAGAGAGCTGGCTCACAGCCGACTGTAACACCATTCTAGGTGAATTGGTGCCAGAAAACTACCGTATTATAACGGAAAACAGAATAGGGCAAAGAGGAGGAGGACTGGCGGTGATCCATAAGACTCACCTTGCGATCACTAAACCAGTACTTCAAAACCCTCTTCCATTCATGGAAACCCTTACTCTGCAATTGCAAGTAAACTCCCAGGAGACCGTCCGGATCTTACTCTGCTACAGACCACCTGGCCCAAAATCGCAGCTGCTACCATCATTGACGGAGTTTATCTCCACTTATACCCTCAACAGCAAACAACTTTTGCTGCTCGGGGACCTAAACCTCTGGGCCAACTCCTCACAAGACCCTGTTGCCGACGCCTGCATCGACCACCTGGAAGGATTAGGGCTACAACAACTTGTATGTGGGCCCACACATGCTTCAGGTCACACACTCGATCTTATTTTCAGACAAAATCTGGAAATAAAAATTCTGGAAAATGAACCATTGCCATGGACAGACCACCATGCAATCAAATTCATTATTTCCAATATCCCCCCCTTAACAAATACATCAAATCCAGTGACAACACACTGGACCAGATGTCAGAAGAAGCTCCACTCGGATCTCTTCAAAACCACGTTAAGGAAAAAAATACAAACAATTCAGCCGCATCAAACGGCCGTTGTAACGCTGGATGCCATAAATTTGGCCATGCTACAGTCAGCCGACTTGGTAGCACCGAAACGTAAAACCCGCATCCGAAAAAACAACCGCAGCTGGTTTAACAACCAGCTGTCGTTATTGAAGCAAGAACGCAGAAGGGCAGAATCTGCCTGGAAAAGATGTTCTTCAGAGCTACACCTATCCATCTACAAGGCGGCGACAAGAAAATATCACAAAGAAATTTTCCAAGCCAAGAAAAATTATTTTTCGGAGGCTATCAACAGCGCCTTGAACCGCCCCCGCAAACTCTTCAAGATGGTCACTCAGACCATGAAACCAGGATGCATTGAAGCCCCTAGATTGGACACACAAGAATTTTGCAATGAACTATCGGATTGCTTCATTAATAAAATCGAGGCAATCCGTGAAAGCATTCAGCAAAACAATTCCCCCCTTGGCCCCCCCTGCAGCCTCTCACACAGCACCCATAGTAATTCTCCTATATCAGGTAAGTTTACCCTGGAACCCATCTCCATTGAGACCACTAAGAATGTCATTGGCGCTTTGCGTAATAGCACAGCGCCAAATGACATTATCCCCTCAAAACTGCTGAAGGAATGCGCCGACATCCTGGCTCCTCCCATCACGCAACTTATCAACCAGTCTTTCTTGGAGGGCATAGTGCCCTCACAGTTGAAAGAGGGTATAATTCTACCCATTCTGAAGAAACCCTCTCTGGACCCCAAGGACCCACTCCACCACCGTCCCATAACAAGTCTCAATGTACTCTCAAAGATAATGGAGAAAGTAGTGGTACAACAGCTGCAACAGCATCTGGATACCCACAAGCTACTTGACCCATTGCAATCAGGCTTCCGCCCCGGACACGGGACGGAAACAGCATTGCTGAAAGTATGGGACGATGTTCTCAAGGCCGCAGACGAAGGAGAATCTTGTCTTCTAGTTCTGTTGGACCTAAGTGCAGCTTTCGACACGGTAGACCACAAACTATTACTGACTCGGCTTGCTGAAGTAGCCAGAGTCGCAGAAGGCGATTTATCTTGGTTCTCCTCTTTTCTGGAAAACCGATCGCAAACAGTGAAGTTAGGACCTTTTACGTCTGAGAAACGCACAGTTACATGCGGAGTCCCTCAAGGATCGCCTCTATCACCAGTGCTGTTTAACGTCTATCTTCGTCCTCTTTTTGAGATTATCAGCAGCCAAAAACTGCTCTACCACTCATATGCAGATGATACGCAACTGTATTTCCGCATCTGCAATAGACAGGATCACCACCTCAATCTAGAGACATGCCTCTCTTTGATAGAGGATTGGATGACAAAGAGTTATCTTAAACTCAATGGAGCAAAAACAGAACTTCTTCTGTTTCACGCCAAGCGCAGGAATCAACTTTCAACAGCGTGGACCCCCCCGCCTATTTTGGGCAAACTCATCACCCCTAGCGCCAAAGTCAAAAGCCTAGGGGTCATTTTTGACTCCTTTATGACAATGGACGCACAAATAGGGTCAGTAGTCAGCGGATCTCACCATCTGCTGCGCCTACTACGTAGACTCACTCCATTCATCCCTAAAGAGGATTTAGCGGTCGTGGTGGGAGCAATTGTAAACTCCAGGTTGGATTATGCAAATGCCCTTTACCTCGGCCTCCCCAAATACCAAATCGCTCGTCTGCAAGTCGTTCAGAATACGGCCGCCAGACTTGTGACTGGGAAAAAACCCTGGGAATCCATCTCACCTTCACTGAGAGCCCTCCATTGGCTGCCAGTTAAAGACAGAATTGCTTTTAAAGCTCTCTGTCTTACGCATAGATGTGTCCATGGGAATGCCCCCCTTTATTTATGCGAAATAATAAAAGCGCATAACCCCAATCGCGTTTTGCGATCCACTAATCAGAACCTGCTCCAGGTTCCGAAAGCCAACTTCAAGTCCAAAGGAGAAAGAAGATTCGCGATCCAAGGTCCTAGACTATGGAACGCTTTACCAACCAGCATTCGGTTGGAGGAGAACCACCTAGCATTCAGGAAAAAGGTCAAGACTTTTCTCTTTTGATATCAAAGGAGACAGGAACAACAAGCGCCCAGAGGCGATTCAGTTCGCATGTGCCGCGCTATATAAGTTTTCATTCATTCATTCATTCACAATTTGTCCTTTTACAATCATCAAAGGAATTGGCTTCTGTTTAAACATCACTGAGAGCCGACGGTCTCTTCTGGGTTCTTTCACCTATCCCCCTGATGATGTGCACCAGATTCTCCCTCCTCCAGTATTGCCTTTATAAGCTGATGCCTCCTGGGAAATCGGATATTTATATCCCAGGAAGTTGCAGGAGACTGCCTATTGGCTACAGCCAGAATGACACAGAAATGGCGAGCCAGGATGCACACTGTGTCCAGGGTCGGTCAAAGGCTTTATTCCATGTAATGGTCAGATGAATGAGAACAGTGAATGTGTCAGGCATTGATATGTACTGTACAAATCTGACAGCTGCCGCTGTTTGCACAGTGTTTATTACTGCCAGAAATAATCTGTGGCCGTGTGAGCGTAGAACCAAGAAAAAAAGTCTGGTTCTTTTAGATTGAGAAGAGAATGAGATTTTGCTGCAACACTTGTTATTCAAGCAATTGAAGAATGTCTTTTATAAAGTACAAATCTGTATCTCATGGGGGCCTATAGTGTGAAGGGTTTGTATTCTTTAAGCCTATAGAATGCCACTTTCTCAGTCATTCCCGGTTTCTGTGACAATTGGAAAGGAATGTAGGGAACGTCACACGTGGTAGGCACTGCAGCTGAATTAATAAAGGGACCTCTGTGTCCCGCTCTGCTAATCTGCTTGACAAATAACCGCTCAAAAGGCCTTTTTCCTTTCTTTTCCTTTTCATCTGTGGTTGTGTATGGAAAAGAAAACTCACTATTGCTTATTAATTTTTATTTTCTAATATTAGAAATGAATATGGAGTAGATTTAGATGGTCCAACAGCTGCTATTCGGTGATTTTTCTTGGTTTTGTCAGTGTTCCCCATCAGCTGTTTTTTGCAAAGGATCATGGGTTACTCAGCTCATGTAACAAAACGTACAAACACTGAGCCTCGGGTGTACAGTCTGGAGCTAAATCTCACCTATAGCAGCCAATCACATTTCAGTAGTTTATAGAGCCGTTAAAGAGGAAGTAAACCCTGATGGGTTTTACTTCCTGCAAAGCCTGCAAATTAAAAGCATAATGGGCTAGTATGCATCGCATATTAGCCCATTATGTGACACTTGCCTGCAAAAGAATCCATCGATGTCCCCATCCTAGGCCACGGCTCCGTGATTCGCCGGAGCCGCGTGGCGTCACTCCCGCGCATGTGCACTGGAGCCGCCATTAACGGCACAGGCTAGGGAAGAAAGCGGCACAGAGTTTCGTTTCTTCCCACCACATGCGCTGTTTACATTATCGGCAGACTACAAGTAAAATATCTCCTAAACGACGCATGTTTAGGAGATATTGCCACTACCTTTTCTTGATATGAACTTGTAACGGTCACCACCGTTTATGATTTTCCTTCCACCGACCCAAGACAGCTTATCCGACACTCCACAATCAGGAAGACACGACACATTCCATTTCCCAGAATAAACGAGACACGCACAGCTCTGTTCTCTGGTTCCAAAATAAATGAATGCTTTAATGGTACACTCAGCTGGTTATATTCAGTTACAAAGCATGCTGCAGTAATCGCAGGGACAATGAAACACTCCACCTAAAACATCACACAATGGGTGCTTAACAAGTCCCCCTCAATCCACATCCCACAGACTTTTCAGCACCGGTCTGACATAATTAACATGAACTAATTACTACAGCTGACAAGAGACGTCTGACCTTTTAGACTGCTAACTCGCAACACATCTATCATCGATAGTATTTTCACACAAAACAGTGTCATTAGCATACACAATGAAAGGTCTTTCAGAAGCCAGACTTAAATAACACCTCACAGTATGTGTCCCCACATTGAATGAGTCACAACTTGTAATATTCTAAGATATCCTGCAATACATGAAGTATCATTAATGTCCCATCTCATGTAATTTATGATATAATTTCTCAGTCATCCTATGCCCCTAAGGGACATAGGATGACCCAAGAGTCATTGGTGAAGCTGGCACAGGAGTACACCACATCCTTCAAAAGTCTGAGTATCACAGGTCATTCCGTTACAGAACTTTTTGTACCAGGCACTCCTCAATACCCACCCCAGAATTTCAGCTGTCATTATTCTGCTGTGGGTTCAAAAGTATTTTTTTTTTCTGAGTATACTACTGCTTTAAAAACAAAATTGTCTTGATGTTCACTATGGTCACTTTTTGTACAGTGGTTGGTATATAGTATATCACTGTGGCATAGGGTGGCTCCTCTATTCAGAATGTGTCTGCAGAATTATAACAACCTTTCTTCACCAGAGAATGCCATCAAGGGTTCACTATACTGTGTTTCCCCAAAAATAAGCCCAGGTCTTGTATTAATTTTGGCAACAAAAGACACAGTAGGGCTTATTTTCGGGGTAGGTTCTAACATGTAATGTGCTGTCACCTCTCCCCCTGCCTGACAGGAACCCCCAGTGTGAACGGAGTTAAAATGCTTGTAAAATCCTATAATCCACTCTATTACAGTAGAATATAATATACAATGTGTGTGTTTCTGTAATATAATTGTTTCAAATACCTTCATTATAGCACCGCTCTGCGCTTCTGTGACCTGCTGGAGCTCTCTTCCCCACAATTTATATTACAGAAACAGACACATTGTACATTATATACTACTGTAATAGAGTGGATTATAGGATGTTACAAACATTTTACACTACACTATTTTCGGGGTAGGGCTTACCGTATATACTCGAGTATAAGCCGAGGTACCCAATTTTACCCCCCAAAAAATGGAAAAACGTATTGACTTGAGTATAAGCCTAGGGTGAGAATGCAGCAGCCACTGTAAGCGGAAAAGAGGGTCAACAATGCCCATTGCAGCCTCCCTGTGCCCAAGTCGGTGTACCTGAATTTTTTACAGGCTGCGGGCGTCCATTCATTGTTTTAAAAGTCGCGTTCTCCTCCTGGTCCCGTTCAATGATAGGCGTTTCCCAGCAGTTAATCACAGACATCTTCTCATCCTCGGACTCGGTTTCTCAGCAGACACTGTGTTCAGTGTTCCGCCAATCACGGACATTCTCTTGTCCGAGGATGAAAACACGTCCGTGATGGGCAGAACACTAAACACAGTGTCTTCTAGGAAACTCATCACGGAAGGGACCAGGGGTAAGCCGCGACTTTTAAACAATGGACGCTCGCACCCCTCCAGGTACAGACTCGCGTATAAGCCGAGGGGGGTATTTTCAGCCCTTAAAAAAGGGCTGAAAAACTCGGCATATACTTGAGTATATATGGTATATTACAGCCCTCCTGGAAAATTAAGGCTCGGTCTTATTTTCGGGGTAGGTCTTATTTTCAGGGAAACACGGTAGACTCAAATGGAAATTTGTATCTCTGATGTAGTTTTATCACCATGTGCTTAACCCTTATGTCGGTCACTCTTTACACCCATAGGAAAATGATACAATTTTTTAATATTTGGACTTTAAGTAGGTGACAAATGTTCTTTCTTCAATGAAATCTGTAGTGTATTTTCAAGAAGTACATATTTGTTGTAAAGCACACATTTTTTCCTTTATTATTCTGTACATGAAATAAAATGCGATATACAAGTTCCCTGTATCGATCATCTGTACATCCGCTTTAATGTGCTCTGTATGGAGAAGGAGGTTTTTGATTAAGTCGGTTGCTTGACTCATAAACTTGCAATAAGCGAAAGGAGCCTTGAAGCAAAATGTTATATTTATTTGGGTATTGCATTGAACAAATCAATATTTATTTTAACACCACTATATTTAGCGATAGATGATTTCAGTGTTTTGATTTTTATGTATCTCCAGCTGAATCAGAATGTGGAAGTGCAGCGGGCTCGCCTTCGCGATGACATCAAGGAGTACAAGTTCCGTGAAGCGCGGTTGCTCCAGGATTACACCGAGCTGGAGGAGGAGAATATATCTCTACAGAAGCAAGTCTCTGTTCTCAAGCAAAACCAGGTGGGTATATTGGGATTGACTAGAAGTACCTTGAAAATATTTTTAGGTTCTTTCCCACCTTTCCCTCTTCTCTCCCCTAACTTCACTCTCCTTTTTATTTCTGTTTCTACGCGCCTTCTACAAGATCCATCTAGATGGTGGTTAGCAGGTTATTCATGCTTTCTGAGCAGTAATTGGCACTTGTTTTTTTTATCTTTCTGCTTGGGACTTGTTCCCCTCAATCAGAGTGCACTTGAAATTTAGGTTTCACTACCATTACACGTTACGAAGGCACCGCTCTGCATTCATGTGTTGGATTATGTAAAATTGCAACTACTTCTCATTAGTGTTCTTATTTGTTTGTCAGTAGCACGCTTTGCATTGCTCTACTGACTATTCCATGTTTCCATAGGCAACCAATGCCCTTGTGCCTGTTGGGGTCTTTTACAATGGACCTGTATTGAAGCACACACAAGTGTTGTAGTGTACAAAAAAATAAAGCATGCAGTTTTTTTTTTCTTTGCATGTGTTAGGGGGCTTATTCAAATGAATGAGCTGTCCTAATGCAACAGGATTTAAAGTGTATGTAAAACCTATTTTATACCCATTGAAGTCAATAGCCTCAAATGATACACAAAGATGAAACAAAGCTCCCTACAGATGTTTTACATGCATATCTGCTGTGTTCAGCTTTCTGTATTCTTTGCACTTCATGTTACAAATCTTTCTTCCTTGGTTGGTGGAGACATGGTGAATCTTGCATTCCAGAGATAAAGATTTTACATACTACTCCCCAATACATTCATCATACTCCAGAATTGATTATATCCTATTAGACCATCAGTTCTTAGAAGGGTTAAGGAGGCAGCCATAAAATCAATAACTCTCGGACCATGCTTCAGTGGAGATAGCCCTGGAATTGAAGGATATCCCGATTGGACAGAGGTCTTGGAGATTGGATGAATCTCTCCTAACCCTAAGATAATGGGGGAACTAGAGAAAGATGAACTTATTTTTCAAGGAAAACAAAGAAAATATTGCCCCCACTATACTTTGGGAAACACATAAAGTATATATGAGGGGACAGTTGATTGCAGAGAGAGCGAAGAGGGGGAAATTATGGCAAGCCCAAAAACAATCCGTATTGCAAGAAATTCAAGACTTAGAGCAGAGGCATAAAGGGCTACAGGAAGAACAAATTATGGTTATATTAAAGGAAAAACTGAAGGACCCGATGGAGCAGGATACTAAACGGATATTTGATGGGAGGCGTAAGAGACATTATGAAATGGGAAATAAGCTGGGGAAATTGTTGGCCCAGATAATTAAGCCTAGAAATAAGGTAAACTATATAGCACAAATAAAGGATATAAAGGGGGAATTAAAATACTCGACAAAAGATGTTACAAAGATTTTCCAAGACTATTATCAAAAGCTTTATAAAGTAAACAGTATACAAAATGTGGAGGAAATGGGCGATTAAAAACACTAATACAGGGAAAAGTCCATGCCCAGATGGCTACACCTCACTATATTACAAAAAAAAAAATCTGGGACTTTAAATCCCATTTTTTCAGCAATATATGAATGCCATAGGGAAAGAGACGTGGCTACAGGACAGCTAATAGACAAACATGCCTTTCTCCTAACATGTCTGTAATGTATTAGGCCCTTTTCACATGGGGGTCGATGCGCTCAGCGGAGCCCACCAGCTCAGCTGGAGAGTGCTCCACTGAGCTGGCGGATAACCGGTCCGTCTCTGCTCACTGAGCAGGGAGGGACCTGTCTGAACCCCGATACATCCTATGGGGGGATCAAACGGACAGATCTCATCTGATCCGCCAGAAGGCTGGCTGAACGTATCGACATAAGTCTAAATTAAGCGGACAGGCGTATTGGGGCCGGCTTGTCATGTGAATTCTTTACAAGGATGTTTAAACCCCAAGAAGAAACCTTTTCTATATTGCACATTTCTAGTCCTTAAATGTGGTCGCTGTTCAGGCGAAGTACGTTTTATGCAAGTACAGAAAAACACTTGTTGATTCTGATAGAATTCTAGTTCCCTTGTCAATTCCTGAATTAAAATGTCAATCTTATCAGCCTTCCCATCTGTCTTCTTTCATCTACAGATGAGGAGAGGGGAAGGTGTTTGTAGTCCAAATCAGGAGGTTAGCCCAGTCTAAGCTGCTTATCTGTATGTACTGTATAGTGCATCAGTGTTGTCACCCTAGGACAGGAATTATGTTACTGGCAGGATCACCAGGTGACAAAGGAAAACAAACTGAAGAAAGGAAACAAATGCAGCCCCCCTCATCTATGGACTGCTAAGCTGCAGTATATTACATTTTAGTTTTGGGGTTAAGATGTACTTTTAGGGCCAGTTCACACCAGTCGCAGTTCAGTTTTGTGTGCATTTTCTCTGCACAAAATGCATGCACAGCATTTTCCATGTATTCCAATGGCTCTAGTTCACACCATGCAGTCAGTTTCTGCACCAGAAACTGACCGGAAACTGACTGCATGATGTGAACTAAAGCCATTGGAATACATGGCAAACACTGTGCATGCATTTTTAGTACAGAAAAAATGCACACTAAACTGTATGAAACTGCGTCTGGTGTGAACTGGCCCTAAAGGAAAACTTTTATTTTGCTGTGTCCACCATTACCAATGTGGAGTGGAGATGAATTGGAACACCTGTCCGTTTTTTATTGATGCCTGTGTCCCCGTTAAGGAGATTCACCCTCTGTGTCCTGTTTTACCATTATCGTTAAAGTAAAAAAAATCACAAATTTTGGAGAGGTCCCCAGAAAAGTAATGGAGGAGAAATCTTCCACACAAGTTCTGGTGACCTGGGGGTCCCCAAAGAATTCCCTTTTTAATTTGTAGGGATTTCCTCACTTCCTGCTTAGCTATAGGACAGGAAATGAATGGAAATCTCCGCAATGTGACACAGATAGTAAAAAGACTGACAGGGGTTATTATCCCCTTTACTCCACCCAAAATGAAAAAAAGAAAAGGTTTTGCCTATAGTTCTACTTTAATATTTCTGTAGGCATCAGTAGCTGTCAGTTACTTTTGTTGAACCCTAAAGAGGGTCATTGGGAAGCATTTATTGTAGGCTACAGATTTTCAATTTCTTATACATTGTTTCCTTTAGGTGGAATTTGAAGGTCTTAAACATGAGATCAAAAGATTGGAGGAGGAGACAGAATTCTTGAACAGCCAACTTGAAGATGCCATCCGGTTAAAAGAGATATCGGAGAGACAGTTGGAGGAATCTCTAGAGACTTTGAAGACAGAGCGTGAACAGAAGAACAACCTGCGGAAGGAGCTGTCCCATTACATGAACATCAATGACTCCATGTACAGCAACCATCTGAGCTTCTCCCTGGATGGACTCAAGTTCAGCGATGAGATTACAGAGCCGAACAATGATGATTCCATGAATGGTTTTGAGCATAATGGGATCATCAAAATGAATGCTGACAACAAGATGTCCACCCCCAAAAAGAATGACCCGGCTCCAAGCCTGGTTTCTGATCTGCTAAGTGAGCTAAACATCTCTGAAATCCAGAAATTAAAGCAGCAGCTGATGCAGGTATGACAAAACGGGGTTTGATGGCCAATATCCTAAAAGGTTATAAGGGAGTGAGAAATTGAAGTTCCTCATTGTGTAATGATTCACTGCATTCCATTTTATGTTAAAAACACTACTCTCACGCATATTTTTTAATAGTTCCATCTCTGATCTCTACCTGTCAAGGCTCCATTAGTGACATTTTCCCTGTAACTGCTTGTGTCTCCACCCCCTGCCCATAGGGCCATAGTGTGAGTGTTGCTGCTAGACCGCCCAAAAATGTGTACTAATCCATCTGTGGAACATCAGAATTGTAATTGGGCAGACTTGGACATTTTGTTGAGGGTATCTTGCACCCACATCCAAATAAAAAAAATAGTAATGGGAGATTAAAGCTACACAGAACCTGTTTAGGGTTGCACCGATATATTTTTTTAAACAGAGCGTATAAGTACCGATACTTGTGCTCCAGTACTTGCCAATAACAATACCGCACCGTGTGATTTGAGCCCATACAAAATGCATGGGCTAAAATCACACTGCAAAGAATCGCATATGTTTTGAACAAGAGTGCAGTGTGATTCCTGTCTGAATCGCATGTAGTTTCCCACACTGCATCAGTGTCACTATGACAAGCCTGGGTTCACACAGCATAATGGGAGCTATTGGCACACAAGATGATCAGCCCCAGAAACTGTCCTAAAAAGTCCAATAATGGTAGTCTGTAAAGTTCAGTACCGGAGGCTGCTTAAGAAGCAAGCTCTGTAATAAGGCAATATGCAAAGCCAGGTAAGTGCTATCCAAGTGCAGCAATGGGCAGCTAGTTTCATTAAAAGATAAAACAACTCACATTTTAAAAGAACATATCTCGCATGTCAAACACAAATCTGTGCGATCATAGTGTCCACGTCTTGCTGGATGCGCCAATTATTGAAAACCACAGCCGCTTGCGTTGCTCACAGGGCTGGGGGAGATGTGTAGACATGTCTGGATAGGCCTGTAGAAGGAGCTCACAAGCTCTAAGCACGTAGCCTGTTACTGCAGTGATCCCACCCCCCAAGCTGACGTCACTTCCGCCCTATACCTATGTGTGCCCTCCAAGCTGGTTTACAGGTATCTTAGAACTTCCTACATCTCCTCTAGCCCTGTGAGCACCGCAAGCAGCCATGGTTTTCCATCATCAGTGGGTCCTATGACCGTGCAAGATTTGAGTTGTTACCATTTTTCAAATGAACTGTTTTCCCACTGCTGCACTTAGATGGCACTTCCCTGTCTTTCTAAAATGGGTTCACACAGGAGCGGTGGGGGAAACCCACATATGATTCAGATAGGAGTCGCACAGCAATTCTGTGCAATTTGTATGGGTTTTAAATCGCACTGCAAAGGTGCCGCTTTTAGATATCATAGGATTTACTCAAGTACAAGTATCAGCACCTGGTATTGGTGCATCCCTACATTATGTATCACTGGCTTCTGAAAAGTAAACTTGCATCTATATTCGTATTTAAATATTGTCAACCAAAAGTCATTTTGAGCTTTCGTTCTTATTTCACTTTTATTAAAATGTTGTTTTAGGTTGAAAGAGAGAAGGTTGGTCTTTTGTCGACTCTTCAGGAGTCTCAGAAACAGTTAGAGAACACCAAAGGAGCCCTGTCTGAGCAAAGTGACAAAGTCAGCAGGCTTACTGAAAACCTAAATGCCATGAAGAAGCTCCATGCCACTAAGGAGCGTCAGTCTGCCCTGGACAATGAGAAAGAGAGGGACAGCCATGAAGACGGGGACTACTATGAGGTTGACATTAATGGCCCTGAGATTCTGGAATGCAAATACAAACTTGCCATGTCAGAAATCAATGACCTCAAAGAGGAACTGAAGACTGTAAAGTCCAAGTACGAAGAATGTGAGCTCAAGTACGAAGAGGATAAGAACAGGTTTGAAAGTGAAACTCAGTCTATGGCAGAAAAGATCTCCTATCTAGAAAAGACCACACGGCAAGATAGAGACCAAGTTGTCAGACTGGAGAAAGAACTCAAGAAAGTGAGTGACGTGGCAGGAGAATCGCAAGGAAGTCTCACAGTGGCACAGGATGAGCTTGTCACATTTAGTGAAGAATTGGCCAACTTGTACCACCATGTCTGTATGTGCAACAACGTGACACCCAACAGGGTCATGCTGGATTACTACAAGGAGGGAAAAGGTGGCAGAACCAGTCCTGAGGGTAAAGGGCGCAGGTCACCAATATTGCTTTCCAAGGGTCTATTGACCACAGAAAATGGCCAAAGCGAGTGCGGATCTCCAGTATCTCCAGTTCCATCGCCTGTTTCCGACCACAGAAAAGAACCCATGAACATTTACAACCTCATAGCCATAATCCGTGACCAGATCAAACATTTACAAGCTGCAGTGGACAGGAGCACAGAGCTGTCTCGACAGCAGGTGGCCAGCCAGGAGCTTGGACCAGCGGTGGACAAAGACAAAGAAACCCTCATGCAGGACATCTTGAAGCTGAAGTCTTTGCTCAGCACAAAGAGAGAGCAAATTGCTACCCTGCGCACCGTATTGAAAGCCAACAAACAAGTGAGTAGCGATTGGCTATGGAGCTTAAGCAATTATTTAAATGTATAATTTATTCATTGGGTGATCTGCTCCAAAGAAAGTAGGTTAGGTTTCATTATTGCAAATGGAAAAGTGTATTTTGAAATGAATCTCTAGAGCAGCTGAATCTTTATATTATCAAATCAAAGCTATATATCCTCTTTTTTTTCCTAATTCAGTCTTATCTTTCCTTTAAGAACTGTGTTGTCTGCTGTGCTTTAACTGAATTTGAAGAGCCTGTACTCCAGATTTTCGAAAATACATGTTTTTGCTAAATACTGTAAAACAGTAATGGCATTTTTCAAGAATTAAGACCACAATTCAAGAAAATTAATTTAAAAGACACATATGAATCCCTTTTCTGGGGAAATGAGTTCCATGCACAGTTAATATCGCCAAATTCTTCTTCTCTTTGTCCTACTTCAAGGAATACGATTTTTTTTTTATATAGGATGTAATTATGAGAGTTTATTAGTCCTCAAGATAACATTTTACACACCCCCGTATTTAGGGTGTAACCTGCTTTTAATCACCTGCCCCCCATGCCTGAGCCCCCTCCCAGTGGGTGGAGCTTCCTCTCCCCTGCAGCTGCCATCACATTTAAAATCAGCATTCATTCACAGGGATCTGTGAATAAACTACAAGTCCCATCTACCACTGTGGCAGATGGACTTGTAGTTTTAATGGGCTGTGAGCATGTGCTGATCAGCACGCTTGTAGTCCATTCACAATTCCTATAGCTCTGAAACTGACAGCCCGTACAGAGGTACAGGTACAGAGCTGTGGGTGGTGTCTGCAGGATCCTGACATTGCATTCCCAAGCCGCTGATCATGGATGCAATGCTCTTCAGGCTCTTGAGGAAAAAAACACCCTTTTCCTGGAAAATTTTTATTATAATTTTTTTATAAAGGTGAGCTAATCCTTTAAAATTAGAGAATGTTGTCAGTTTGCTACAGACAACAATGGGATTATTTTACCATTAAGTTTGTGGAAACTGCTTTGGCCTGATCTGTGTGAGACAATTCAGCCCAGGACATACTTGATTGTGTCAACTGTGGGCCTGCATCCTAGTTCAAGTAGTAGATAAAGACACTGAATGATGCCAAAGGCAGTTCATACACAGAGAGAATTTCTTTCCGCCAACCACTGGTTGCAGGAAAGGATTTGCTTGATTCCCCCAACACAGACAGTGTTGACACGGGGGAATCGCTTTTAGCCAGGAAAGAGGTCCCTGCCGGGAGAAGACGTGTTTTTGTTAGTGGCTAGCAACAATTATATGTAAAATCCGGCAGGCTGGTTGTATCCAAGTTGTTTGATTAACTTGATCAGCCAGCTCATACATAATACATACTTTGAATCTCGGTTAGTTTGCGCTGAACCGTCCAAAATTTGAACCGTCTATGGCCGGCCTAAACAAAACTGGAATTGACCCTCTGGGGAGCATGGAAGGCATTTTCGGGGGGGGGGGGGGTACTGAGCTCTGTTTGAATCATAATACCTTCATATGCTATGTTCAAAATTAATTTGCATGTATAGGTCAGCTGGAGACCTTCATTTAGTAAAGGCTACATGTTTTGTCCAGAGAAGTGCAGCAATCTGAAATTGCTGTTATCAGAAGAATCTCCTTGTTAAATGTTTTTTTAGTATGGAACACCTCCGCATACAGTATACTCGAAGGAGATCTATGGTCACAGCATACATTTTCATTTTGAAACATCAGCATTGTAATAGCAATACAAACATTAGTTATTTTTCAAGCCACAGAAAAAAAAAATCTTTCATGTTGTAAGTGCTGCCTGTCTCCTGGACATCTATTTGCACCTCTTTCCACAACCTCCTGGATCCCTTTTATGCTTTTAAGCTTCTCTGCTGCTTACTTTTAATTTCTATGGTCTACACTACATGTCCCATGGTACTTTACTTTTTGCCAGCAGTGATTCCTGTACTAACTCCGCCTCCTGAAACTCTCGGCACCTCTGTAGCTTATAAGACAGGCTATGTGAAATGTGTGACACAGCACAGGACATTGTAAATGCATGTCATTGAAATCAAGGAAATGTGTGGGTATATTAACAAAGTAAATTTATAAACTTCATGATCAATTAGATTAATAATTGTAGCCTAAAAATAAATTAAATTTAAGGAGATAATATATTGGTTTTATATTTTGACCATAGATGCACTTTAAAGCTGAACTCCAGGGAAATAATTAATGCTCCCTTGAAGTGGTTCTGCCATCGCACTGCAAGCATCAAATGCTCATTTAGGTTTAGGGCCCCAAAAAACGATTTACCCATCTTCCACTACCGGAGGGTCCTTCCAGGCTGTAAAGACCAGTCCCTCTTCTCACCTATGCTCCAGCAGTCACAGGTCATCTGACATAAAGTCCAATGTAGAGCTCATAGCCCTGCACTGGACGCAAGACAATGGGGGATAGTCTACTGTCAGAGTGTAGGAAAGTAGAGGAAGGCACCAGATGCGGTTGGCCCCCTAGATATAAACTAGCATTTAAACCTTGCAGTGCAGGGATAGCCACACTGCAAGGGAGCGTTTCCCCTTCCCTCTGAGATGGGCTTTAAAAGATTTCACTTTTATTATGTGATGGCAAAACCCCTGTTATTATCCAGTAGTGTTACCAAGTTAACATTTTCTTGCTGCAAAGCTTCTCTTAAATATATGGCTTGGGATGGTCAACTGGCTTAAGTGGATTGTTTTTTTAAAGAATTTTGACCATGCAAATTTGAAGAATCCTAATATTTCTTCATCTACTACCATCCTGGCTGTTATCTTGGCATATCTTCTGGCCACTAAACTTGTCTACCCGTATCTCTGTTAAAAAAAAAAAAATTGTATACCCGTTTTATATGAACAGATTGAGTCTAAAAGGAGAAGTACGGACACAGCTTTTTAGGCTCTACTTCTCCTATGGATCACAGGAGTTCAGTTCGTTTTACATTCCTGTGACCCATTTCCAGCAGAGGATTAAAGCCCACATGTCACCCAGCTAGTCCAGACTCTGGATCACTTCTGACTTTACAGTCGGGATCCATCCAGCAACCTGGACCGGCAGCTAGCTCACCCCTCAGCGAGCTACTGGGAGACTGAGCCAGATGCTCCCGCCCCCTTTGCAGTCTGTTGTTTCAGTGAGCGCTAGAGGGGCAGAGCAGAGAGGCAGTGACTGGCAGTCGTGGCTCTCTGCTCAGAGTGGAGGGGAGAACTGACCGATTGATTATTGGTGTTTGATCACTCAGCTCTCATAGTAGAGGCGGTGGGTAACAAATGCAGCATCAGATCAATGCTGTGTCCACCAAGGTGAGTACCGTATTTATTGGCGTATAACACGCACCCTAACTTTAAGAGGGGTTTCAGGAAAAATATCTTTCACAGCCCCCTGTGTATAACACGCAGACACAGTTTACCCTCTATTTTGAGAGTAAAAAAGTGAGTGGTATACGCCAATAAATACAGTCATTTTTTTATTTTATTTTTTTGGGGAAACCCCATACTTTTAATGGGCTAAGGCCATTCTTTCTATTTTATCGAGCAGTACCTTTAAATAGAGGCTGTTTTAAGTTCTTTTCTGGGGGTGCGTCATCTCACCAGCCTGGGATTTAAGTGCTGCTGCATTGAAGCTTTAGCTGCTCCTAACTGCAGCTTAAGGGTGCTTTGAAGACTCAGTGAAGTTGCTAATAAAAAGTTTGCAAATGCTGCCCTAATGCAAGCTGAAGCTTGTGAACAAGGTTTAAAAGAACATGCTGAAATGAAAGTATTCTT
Organism: Rana kukunoris; assembly: GCA_029574335.1. Lineage (NCBI taxonomy): Eukaryota > Metazoa > Chordata > Amphibia > Anura > Ranidae > Rana > Rana kukunoris. The sequence continues at coordinate 41,155,490 of CM056055.1, forward strand.
CAGTAATTCCATGTGCTGGATGGAAACAAATTGCAGAGCCTGTTACAGTCAGAGAACTCTGATGGATAAAACAGATGACCCCTCACATTGAATTACCATTAGTGTGTATTTCTATTTGGCAATTAAATAATTGGATAATGATAAATATACAGATATGGTGCCTTTTATAATATTTTTTTTTATTTTTCCAGTAAATTGTGTTGAAGGATCGGGGAAGGAGTTATGTAACATGCAATATTACACGTTTTTATTACAAGCATAGTCCTGAGCTCTCCATGGTGCCATCCATGATTGAACGTTCTCTGGTCTCTCTCTATTTGGTGTTAAAAGCATCTTTGATCTGTCTTGCTAAAACTGACTTTCAGATAAAAACCAATTACTGCTTTTCCTTTTCTTCAGACCGCAGAAGTCGCTCTTGCCAACTTGAAGAGCAAATACGAGAACGAAAAAGCTATGGTGACCGAAACCATGATGAAACTCCGCAACGAGTTGAAGGCCCTCAAGGAGGACGCTGCTACATTCTCCTCTCTCCGAGCCATGTTTGCCACAAGGTATATATATATATATATATATAGATTTTTTTTATTCCATATTAAAGGTCCCTGCAATAGTAACACATTTATACTTGCCTCTTTTCCACGTGCTATCCTTCAACCCCGCATCACTGCAAGGTTATTTGGCAAAGGTTTTTAAAACTGTTATGCATCTCCCTACACCCAGTGCCTTAAAATGGCAGTATGGCATTCTGTTTTTAAGGGGGAATATTCAATGGTGTCTAGTGGTACTGGTCTTTTTTTTTTTTTTTTCTTTTCCTGGCACAGCATGACTTTTTCCCTGCCCCTTTAGGCACAAGTTTTTAGCAGTTGATAGTTTAATTTATAATTTTAAGGTAAATCGGGTAAAGTCCACCTTACAAATTCATATTGTTAAACAGTTCAGTGTGAAACTATTGCAGGTTTGGCAGAACTATTAAATCCTTTCATGTGGGGTCAGCAGCCTTTAAAGGGTCACTAAAGGAAAAAAAAATGTTTTGCTGAAATGACTGTTTACAGGGTATAGAGACATAAAAGTTAACTGATTCCTTTTCAAAATGATTAAAAATAGATAAAAATCAATCATATAATGTGCCTGCAGGTTAGTTTCACTTTTGAACTGGCTTCATGTTTCTGTGAAGTAGAAATAGACACACAGAACAAAAACAAACAAATCCAGGGCAGTGTTTTGTTTTTAAAATGAATCTGATTGGTTCTGGGAAGTTTTAGACACACAGTAATGACAGCTTAGACCACCGTGAGAAAGCTCCCAGCACTGTGGTTATAAGGAAACAGACAAGCAGGAAGTGTGGAGATCAGAGCAGGATTACAGCAACTTCAAAGCAAAAACGAACAATAAGGACATGAAACCAGTACTGCAGTAAGGTAAAGGAAGCTATTTAGCTAAAAAAATAATTTCCTTTAGTGATCCTTTAACGTGCCGAGTTTCCCTCAGCCTGAAAATCTTGATAAGGTTGTAAAGCCCCAGAGAGAACAATTCACAATATGCGTTATAAGTCATACTCCGATCTCCTCTATATCCTACAAAAGGCAGCAACAGGAATATTTATTTTCTCTGCTTATATTCAGGATTATTTCTAAATAACTTCTTACAGTTAGCATTGTTTTGTTTCCCTTTGATGTTCACACATATAGAAGGCAATAAAACACACTGGAGAGTGCACATTGTAAGAATATGCAACATGAGGCATTGTTTATTATGTAATCCAGTTCAAAGGTTTCTTGCAGTAATTAGATTAGTGGCAAATATATATAAAAAAAAAATGCTCTGAGAAGATCTCAGTCTTCTGCCACGTACACACGACCGTTTTTCGGGTTGTAAAAAAATGACGTTTTTCAAAACAGTTTTTTTTTCAACCCGATCATTAAAACGGCCTTGCCTACACATGATCATGAAAAAAAAAATGCTCTAGCAAAGCGCAGTGACGTACAACACATACGACGGCACTATAAAGGGGACGTTCTATTCGAATGGCGCCACCCTTTGGGCTGCTTTAGCTGATTTTGTGTTGGTAAAAGACGATTCACACTTTTTCAGCGTGATGAATGTGCTTACTCCATTACGAACGGTAGTTTTACCAGAACGAGTGCTCTCGTCTATAGCTTCTGAGCATGCACCGATTTTTCCCGTCATTAAAGCCCACACACACGACCATTTTTTACAACCCGAAAACCGTTAACCTCGTTAAACAATAGAGCATGTTCGAATTTTTTTTGCCCGTTTTTCAGAACCCGAAAAATGCTCTGAAGCCCACACACGATCGTTTTTAATGAACGTAAAAAACTAGGGCTGTGACTGATTAAAATTTTTGTGTTTGATTAATCGTTTTTTTTTTTTAATCGATTAATCGACTAATTTCGATTAATTAACGCACATACAGATACAACTACTTTTAGCTGATCTCCTTGCATTGCAACTCTGCATTAGTCAGTGGTAAATGTGGTGGGGGCAGCATGGGGGCAGATGTGTATATTCTTGCAGTATGGGGGCAGATGTGTATATTAAAGCATGGGGGCAGATGTGTATATTACAGCATCTGCCCCCATGCTTTAATATACACATCTGCCCTCATACTGCAAGAATATACACATCTGCCCCCATGCTGTAATGTACACACATTTGCCCCCATGCTGTAATATAGTTTGCCCCCCTTACTGCAAGAATATAAACATTTGCCCCCATACTGCAAGAATATACACATCTGCCCCCATGTGTACATTACAACATAGGGGCAGATGTGTATATTCTTGCAGTATGGGGCAGATGTGTATATTCTTGCAGTATGGGGCAGATGTGTATATTACAGCATGGGGACAGATGTGTATATTACAGCATGGGGGCAGATGTGTATATTACAGCATGGGGGCAGATGCTTTCATATACACATCTGCCCCCATGCTTTCATATACACATCTGCCCCCATGCTTTCATATACACATCTGCCCCCATGCTTTTCTATACACCTCTGCCCCCATGCTTTTCTATACACCTCTGCCCGCATGCTTTTCTATACACCTCTGCCCGCATGCTTTCATTTACACGATGGTTGTCCTCTTACCTACTTAAGGCAGGAGGACCCGTCCGCAGAGTAGCTGACACCGACACGTGCTAGGGAAGATACAAGCAGGCGGGCGGGTGATGATGACGTCAGCGCGACGCTACTTGGTTGGCGCCGGGTGGACCAAGATGGCCGCGGCTCCGGAGCTAGGCCGAAGCCACGGCCTGTCCTATCGGCGAGACCGCGGAGCTCACTCCGCGGATCGTCGATCAAAATTATTTTAGTCGATCAAAGAAATTAACGATTAATCGAACAGTTAATCGTTAATTTCCGCAGCCCTATAAAAAACGTAATTTTTTTACAACCCGAAAAACGGTCATGTGTACGCGGCATTCCACATCTTTATGTGCAATTCTGTTTTTTACCTTCGTATCCTCAAATCTGTCTAAGTAAAAAGTATGTGTTCAGCTAGTTGAAATAGCTGACGTTTACGGGTCACTTCTTTATCCAAATTGAGCCAATCCAGGTTGGAACCGGTTTCCCCAATCCACTTGCAGGATAAGTTCACCTTTGGGAACATGTTACACGTTTTTAGATTGTAATGTGTAACATGTTCCCAGTGCTGCAGCTGCTGCCTGATCCCCGTACTCCCTGTGACAGCAGTATGGGCTAAAGTTGCCCATACTAGCTAACACTTTTTTTTAAATCAGCAGGGCTCTGCCCACATGGCCGCTTTGTTCATTCACACAGCTCTGTGTGTGAATGAACTACAAGCCCCGATATTTTTGGCGGCTGTTGGCTTGTAGTTCTCAATGAACTATCACAGTGCTATGGAACGCTGTGATAGTTCATTGATCTTTCCCGTCAGTGTATCTGCTTGCCCATACGGGATGTATGGGCACACAGAAGATCTGCAGGAGACCTACATGGCTAATCGCTGGTGCAATACTTTACAGGCTCCCAAAAAAAGCATCATTTTTTTTTTTACCTGCAAAAAAAATGCTTTTTTTTTTTTAAAGTGAACTTATCCTTTTAATTTCTATTAGAGAGGATTCATATGATTATGTGTGGTAGCTTGCATTGCAATAAGGGAGCTTGTTCATTATGAATTGGTTCTGCCACTACTGCATAGTGCAACGAAATGGCAATCACAGCAAATGAATGGCACATCAGTACACTGTGGTACACACGTTGCAGTAACAAATGGTAAAAGACAAGTTTTACCACCTATTACCACAATCCGAAACCTGAATGGGTCTTTAATGTTTGAGGAATCATTTGTTCCTTATTTTGTTACATTTTAAAGGACCTTATCCGCTAAATTGCAAAATCTCACATTTCATAGTACTTTGTTAATCAAATCCTACGACACTGTCGGTGTTCAGCCACCAGTCATATTCTTCAGTTCAGGAAAAGCTCAGGTAGCCTATTTTATTGAGTAACTTTTACCAATGAATACATCTGGTTAAAGATGGTCTTTGTCGAGGGAATTGCGGGAGACCAAATTTCTAAACCCAGCCCACCAATGAAGTCTCAATAACCTGAAACATGATGAGAGGGAACATGGACGGTGCCGCCTTTCTCCTGAATTTGAGCCAACAAGATGAGGCATGCAGCTGACTTTGCCTTTTATAATCTACATACTTGTTTCCGAGCACTGATTCAGCAATTATTTATTAAAGCAGCAGGGGTTGGCATGACAGCCAAACAACTAGCATTTAAAAAAGTCAGCAGTGGCGTTCCTCAGATTTCTCCCAAGACGAGATTACTTCTATTTATTCCACGTTGTTGACTAATTTTGACTGCACCAAGTTTGATAATACATGCTGCATCCCCTGTTTTTGTTCTTGCGTGTTCCCATTTAGAGGGAACCTTTCCAACTGGGTTAAGCTCCTGAAAAAGCAGGGCACCTGGCTTTCTGCGGATTTAGTGTTTTGTGAGTCACAGGCTTGGATTATGCATGCAACCTGTGAAATCTGCATGCTTGCTTTAGAACAAACTATTAAGGCCATTAAAAGAGCCGGACGGTCCAGCATTAAAGGGGTTGTAAAGACAAAAATATTTTCCTCTTAAATGAAAGTCTGACAGTAGCTGATGAAGTAAAAAGTAATGTTTTGCATTATAACTAGTTTGATACCTGTTGAAATCGAGCTGTTTTATTCAGCTCTGTCACTCCTGAATCATTATTCTCACTGACTTCCTGGTTTGCGGTGCGCATTCATTCTTGCTACATCACGGCCTAATGGGAACTACAGTTCCCATTAGGCTTAGCCTCCATGCCTGTGAGGGATAAGAGAGCATCTTCATGCAGGGCTGTAGACATAGGGAGGGGGTGAGCACATTCTGCTTTCCACCATGCATAATGTCTGAGGTGCTGGTGGAAAGCAAGAAGAGGAGAGACAGGAAATGGCATTTTCAAACCTGGATTACTGTATTTTGGAGGTCAAAAGGAAAAACGAGGTAAGTGATATTTAAATGCTCTAGCTTACAGCAATCAATTGATCTAATAAAAAACGAACCTTTAGTGTTCCTTTAACAATTTCAGAAGAACTCCGCAATGGCAGCTTATACTTCTTTTGGCACAGGTTCCCTGTGATGTGATGCTTGTCATTATAGTCCAACACTGGAAAGACCACATACAGCTGATTTACATGCGATTCTCAGGTGATGGTCATGTGTAGGGTTGTCCAGATACCGATACTAGTATCGGTATTGGGACCGATACCGAGTATTTGCGGGAGTACTTGTACTCGTGCAAATGCTTCCGATGCCTAAATAGAATACTTTTTTTGTATTTATCAACATGTTCTGTGAAAATTCTTTGAGTTTTTTACTACTGCGTGACAAGAAAATAAAACATTTGTATTCATTTTTACTCTTTTATAATGTCTTGAGTTAGAGTTCTTCATAATTCTAAAGAAAATATCCTTGGTCTGTATTGTGGTTTGAAAACTGTCACATGACATTTAAAAAAAGTATCGGTATTCGGTATCGGCGAGTACATGAAAAAAAGTATCGGTACTTGTACTCGGTCCTAAAAAAGTGGTATCGGGACAACCCTAGTCGTGTGCTGTGTTTTAGGAAGACACTATGGGGACGTCTGCTCCTGCCAGCTACATGCTTTCCTGCTCAACAGCATTAATTAAACCAAAAGCTTCATTAAGCTTTGTGCCCATCTGTGCTGAATATTAATCAGCTATAGCTAAGCAGTAGTTACTGTATATACAGAGAAATTGACACTGTACAGGCTGAATCTTGATTATAAAACCTTTTGGAATCCTTCTAATCCATTTACAAAGTTTGAATCATGAGAGAATGAAAAGGAAAATCGTAATAGTTTCTGTGGTCAACAATCAGAAAAACTCCCTACTTTACCTAAGCAGTAAGAAAAGCGCGGTTTTCCACCTTTGTAAGTAAGAGTTAATGTCCCTCAGTCTTGTTCCAGAGCCTGCCATACATGAAGCCACTCGTGTCTTCCACCCACAGAGTGTAAATGATTCCCAGTTCTGTATCTTGACATAAATACAGCAATTAGTCTGTGCTCTTTCCGTACCACCGAGACTGCAGAGTACCTGAGGCAGCTCGGGCACAGTGGGAACTATTAATCCATGAAGCTGGCTCCCTGGGGATGGCGCATTGTAATTACACTTTAGGAAAGCTGAAAGGTTCAGTATAAATAGAATAGGGGTCCTCGGGGACCCTGAATGTCATATTCAGGTCACCTACTGATGGAAAATGATTTCCACAGCCCAAACTGGAATAATTACTCTTATGTGTCAGGCATGTCGGCACGTGATAATAATACACGTCATGGTGATATTGCATGGAGGATTCACAGAAGATGAAATGAGCCTTCAAAGCTAGAAATCCTTGGGCTGCCCACACCAGCCTGTAACATCATCTTTATTTAAAGTGGTTCTAAAGCGAATATTTTTATTTTTTAACAAAAAAAGATCACTGCCCTCACTTATAACTGGCCTTCACAGCAAGGAGCACTGGAAGGGCAAACGCATTTAAAAAACAAACAAAGAATTTCCAAGCTCAACTTACCAACCAGCCTGCAACCAACCGAATTAGACCAGTCTAACAGTATGCGTTAAAAACAGGGGTTTAGTTGCACACGTTTGCAAATACATGCGTTGGCTGCAGGCCCCGCCAAGGCACCCTGTATCCTGCAGACCCTCAATTTTTTTTGCTTTTAGAACAGAGGATCTCGAATCTTTCGAAACAAAGGGCCAGATTATTGTCCTTCAGGCTTTTAGAGGGGCAGGACTGCGATCAGTGGGATTAGAAAATGCCTAGACATCCGTGCCCCATCATTGGTTTTAATGGAAGGAATAGTGGCCCATTTTTTATCAAAAAAGAATAGTGCCCAGTTGATGGTGTCGGCAGGGGGAATGGTGCTCCATCATTGGTGTCTGTTGGTGAAATGGTGCACCAAGGGCCAAAAAAAGACTAGAAAAGGGCCACTTGCCTCATTCCTGCGTCGATCCAGCATTGTGCCTGGCTGTAGTCTTCTCTCCTCTCGCCCTCTTCACACAGGGCCTAACGGGGAGCAGTGGGAGCCACTGGCTCCTGCTGTTGTCGGTCAAATTCAGTAAGGAGGGGGCGGGGCTAAGCAGCGCAAAGTATGTTAATATACACACACACAGCCTGGCTCGGGAGCAAGTGGCTTTATATGGGGGCACTCTGAGAAAAGGAGAAGCCTAGAGTGCCAATGGGGGACCGCAGAAGAGGTGGTTTGGGCAGTTTTGTGCATTATCAATTAACAGAACAGGTAAGTATAACATGTTGGTTATTTTAGAAAAAAACCTTTAGGACTACTTTAAAGCGATAGTAAACTAAACTGCAAAAAAAAACATAAAAACAAAACTTCTCCCTGAAAGTTTAAGGCATAATATGCTAATATGGAAGGCCTAGTTTAAAACAAAGCCATCCAACAGCGTGTTGTCATCATTGACAGGGTTTCCATCTTCACCTGGTTTTCCTTTCCAGGTTCAGGGGCTCCAGTCACGATGTCAATCCCGCACATGCGCATGGAGTTTAAGACCAAGGCACAGTGCTCTGAAGGGACAGCATGAGTGGGCTGGTGACATACCTGTTTGGGGGAAAAAGCAGTCGGTTTGTTTTAATGCTCTGCTTCCCAACAGAAGGCACTCCACTTTTATGTTTCAATATTCTTTATTGAAGTTTTCAAGCATAAGTACAAAAGTCTAAGATACTTTTGAAATTAGAGGCTACGTTCTCCTGAGCAGACTTAAAGTGGTTGTAAACCATTTTACCCAGTGACGTGACTGGTCTCAGGTGATACACAGAGATGAAACAAACCCTCCTACATAAATTGTACCTGTTTATCTGCAGTCTTCTCTTCTCTGTAAAAAGTCCAGAAGTTGTAAAACTTATCTTGGTTGTCAGAAAAAAAGGGTTGGAGGGTTGAAGTTGCACTCTGCAGAGCTCAGTGAGGAGATCTCTGGAAGATGATGGAGGAAAGGGACAACCCCCCTTCACACAGGATTAGGGCCTAAGTCTGTCAATCAGCTGGAGGTCCCTCATTTGTCACCATTTCTCTCGGTGTCAGGAAAACTTGTCAGAAGTGATTCATGCTGATGGCAGAGGAACGAAGCAGCAGACAGAGATTAAGTACACCCTATAAAGGGATATGCTTTGTTCCCATATCATGTCTGAGGTGTACAACCACTTGTGGACTACCCTTCGTACATTTGCTGTGGAAGGGAGGGCGCTCTGTGTCATGTACCTAGTAGATGATCTGACCCTTTCGGGTCTGGGGCGGGCCGCCAGCAACCTGCTCCCACTGTGGTTACACACGTTGGGTAGCACAGACTTGATGTCCACCAGCACCCACCGATTACACACCCAAAATGGCAATCTGCTTATGTAAACAAGGCAAATTGCCGTTCTGTCAGAAGGGAAGGTATTGATTCTGTGTTCCTGCAAAGCAAAACAGGAGCGCAGATCTTTGCCTTCCCCTAGTCAAAGCACCTCCCACACAGTGAGTAAGCACAAGCTAGGCATACAGTTAACCCTTTGAATCATCCCTGATGTTAACCCTTTCCCAGCCATTGCCATTGTCATTGGTACAGTGAATATTTTTGATCACTGTATTAGTTGCACTGATCCCCAAAAAATTCATGTTTTGTCCACTGCAATATTGCTAATTGCCACTATTACTGTACTGGTAAAAAAAAAAATATATAACTTTTGCGCAAACAAATCAATATACGCTTATAAAGAAATGTATTTTTTTTTTTACTATTATTGGATATGTTTTATAGCAGAAAGTGAAAAATATTGTCTTTTTTTTTTTGTTTATAGCGCAAAAAATAAAAACTGCAGAGGTGATCAAATACCACCAAAAGAAAGCTCTATTTGTGGGGGAAAAAAGGACAAAAATGTTATTTGGCTACAGTGTCGCACGACCGCGCACTTGTCAGTTAAAGTAACGCAGTGCCGTATCGCAAAAAATGGCCTGGTCATGAAGGGGAGTAGATCTCCCGAAGGTCAAGTGGTTAACATTCAAAGGCAAGTGTTAGAAGTTTAGTCATAAGATAAGTTCTTTCTTTGCTGTTCTTAAAGGGCTTGTAAACCCTTGCGTTTTTTAACCTTGATGCATCCTATGCATTAAGGTGAAACATTTCTGACCGTGATCACCCCCAGTTCGTTCTCTCGGTGGAGACGCGCTGTACCTCTCTGCCTGGGGTTCTTGGCTCTTTATTGGCTAGATTGATAGCAGTGCAGCCATTGGCTCTTGCGGCTGTCAAGCAGATCCAATGACGCGGGGTCGAGTCCGGCATTCTGTGTTTATGCATGCAAATGCTGGACTCGGGAGCGCGCCCACAAGGTAACCCCCAGGGAGAGCGCTTCTGCCAGGGGGTTTACCAAATGTGTGGAGGAGCCACGAGCGCCGCCGGGGGACCCAAGAAGATGAGGTTCAGGGCCACACTCTGCAAAACGATCTGCACAGTGGGGGTAAGTATGATGTGTATGTTATTTAAAAAAAAGAAAAGGGGGTTTACAACACCTTAGAGTACAGCTATAAAACGATGGATGTAGAAGATCCCATTCCTCGACGGAGAAGGCGTAAAAGCACCACAGACCGCATTATTGTATAGATTACAAAGATTCAAAAGGATCTGCTATAGAAATCAGTTGTGAAACCAAACAAGGAAGGGGAAGAAAGGTCCAGGAAAGAAAAGTTGCATCTTTTCCATGGAGTATATTCGGCTCCTTGAACATATTGTATCCAGGTTCCCAGATCTTCTCAAAGGTCCTCATCCTAACACTGAGGGTGACCAACAATTTTTCATTACTCATCAGCCAAGAGTCTAGCTTTATTGCATTCAAATGGAATGGACGAAGATTTCCAATATATCCGAATGGTGATTCTGGCTGTTAAATATATGAAAGCAATCCGCTTCCTAGTGTGCCTGGGGGCTTCATTGGTGGTTGGGTTCAAACCACTCACCTTTTCTTTGTTCCTCCCTGAGCTGCCAGCAGTGAATATCTGATACTTCTAAGGGCAAAGAAGCATGTGACTCGCTCCTCTTCTTATGTGATCGTGCTGGGCTTGGAAATGGGCACAACACTATGGGGGATGGGGGGGAGAGTCCTTCGCTCTGAGAAAGTTTCAAAGGTATTGACTCGGAGCTTGATGGAAGCTTTGTCAAAGCTTAATTGAACAAGCTGAAGTTAGAAGCTGTTTGGCTACAATGCACAGCTGCACCAGATATTCCTGTAATGCTGTGTACATTATTCTGCAGTATTAAACTGTAAATTGCTATTTATGTTGAAGAGAAGGGCAACCAAACTGATGAGGGGCATGGAGGAGCTCATCAATATGGTCAACATGTACAAATATATAAGTGGTCCATTTAGTGAACTTGGTGTTGAGTTATTTACTTTATGGTCATCACAGAGGACAGTAAAAGCTGTGAAAATGTGGAATAGACTCCCTCCAGAGGTGGTCCTGTCCAGCTCAGTAGATTGCTTTACAAAAGGCCTGGATACTTTCCTAAATGTACATAATATAACTGGGTACCAACCTTTTTTTATAGGTGAAGGTGATCCATGGAAAATCTGATTGCCTCTCGAGTAGTCAGGAAGGAGTTTTTTCCCCTGCTGTAGCAAATTGGATCATGCTCTGCTGTTTTTTTTTTTTTGCCTTCCTCTGGGGTATAGGATTGTGTATATGGGATTGTATTTTTAATTTTTTTGGTTGAACTAGATGGACTTTTTTTTTTTTTTCAACCTAACTATGTAGCTGTAACACCAGTCCTTGCTGATCATAGAAACCAGTCTATGCAGGCGAGCTCCTAAGCCATCATAATGATTGGTCTCTAACCCACCCCCTAGAAGTCTGTAGCTAGAATAATCAATTGCTGGAATTATTCTAACCTGTCTGTAGCCATCAATTGGCACATTTTAAATTTTCTAGGGATGCAGAGGGTTCATTGCTGGTTTGAATGTGTATATTTACCAACTTAAAACCTATATTTACAGCATTTGAGTGTGTATGTATAGAGCAAGGGTCTCCAAACTGTGGCCTGGGGCTAGATGCGACCCTTTGCTTTCCTTTATCCGACCCTTGGGGGACCATTCCTCCAGCTGACACCATTGATGGGGGACCATTCCTCCAGCTGACACCATTGATGGGGGACCATTCCTCCAGCTGACACCATTGATGGGGGACCATTCCTCCAGCTGACACCATTGATGGGGGACCATTCCTCCAGCTGACACCATTGATGGGGGACCATTCCTCCAGCTGACACCATTGATGGGGGACCATTCCTCCAGCTGACACCATTGATGGGGGACCATTCCTCCCACTCGTATTAACAGTGAGACACTATTCCTCCCATTAAAACCAATGATGGGGCATTGTCTACTCCCACTGACACTGGGGCATTTTCTACTTCCACTGTCCATAGTCCAGCCCCCCTAAAGCCCAAAGGACAGTAAACTCGCCCCTGTGTTTAGAAAGTTAGGAGACCCCTGGTATAGAGGGAGATGCAGACAACATACTTGGACATAAAGCCAGCAGGCGTTTTACCTGCGTTGATTACCTGGGTTTCAGGGGTTTGTCTTGCCCTGATATCAATGTCTGTTCTGCGGTATAACGCATAATATTTTTGTTTTGCTTTGCAGATGCGATGAGTACGTCACACAACTTGATGAAATGCAGAGGCAACTGGCAGCGGCAGAAGACGAGAAGAAGACTTTGAACTCACTGCTTCGTATGGCCATCCAGCAGAAGCTGGCATTGACTCAGCGCTTGGAGCACCTGGAGCTTGACCACGAGCAGACCAAGCGTGTGCGCACTAAATCTACGTCCAAAAACAAAACCAGTAACCCCAGTGTAAGTCACGTCCGCTCTTGCGCGGACAAGTCTGAGGGGTCCGTCCTTAACAACCAAGTGTTTTGCAGTGAAAAGTATAAGATCTGTTGTGACTAGAGGGAGGCATGACTTTTGTATTTTCCCTTGCTTGGATAGTCCGCATGAAGTCGCTACAGTTACTGCAGCCACTTAACACGTGTCGGTTCGTTGTTGGCCTGTGTATGCAAATGGCATTATTAAGCTGAGCTTGATTATATCTAACACTTGTATGGGGCTTTGCAGCAAGTTAACATGGGAAGGAGTCAGAGCAACACTTCCGAGGTTAACCTGTGAGGCACGTGTTTGCTTTGTGGGAACGTATACTAAACTGAAGCCATAATCACTGCTCCGGTAAGAGCGAACGCCTGTATATCCGCCTAAAGTCTAGAAAACTGAAATTTGGAAAGTTGGGATCTAGGGAAAAATTGAATTATGATGGATTCATGACACAGGTGGGCTTTAAATTAATAAGTGGAGTTCAGATTTAGCATCTGAAAGCACCGGGACTCGTGTATCAATATCTGAAAGAAGACCTGCCGCAGCTACCCAAAAGAGCCAGCGGCAGCGACTTCGTTCAGCCAATCATATGCACTAGGCCCACTGTATGTGCAAACGGATATCTGTAGTATAAAGAGTGATTACCAGTGATTTACAGCTTCAGTGAAGTGTCAGTTCTCTGATCTTTGGCTTTTCCAGGTCTGTATCGGCTGGTAGCCTGTTGTATCGCATGCGTCGATCTTTGTATCTTGCATAGCACAAATAGGCCTCTGCTTAAGGTGATGGCAATGTTCATATATATTTAGAAGTCCAGAATAGCTGTTAAGTATAAAGGCCTTGTAAAGGATTTTGGGATATTTGGTATGAAATAGGAGATCTTTCAGGTTTTTTTTTATCGGCTTGCAATCGCTTTACATTCAGCTTCGTTCTCTCACAAGCAAATGGTATTGGCCAAATTACAAGCTATGCTATTCAACATTCAATAACCCTGTCTCACAGACTGAATAGGATACAGGTTTAAGCAGTTCAAAATGACAACAGCCAATCAGAATTTACCATTTTACTAATCTGAAATCTGCTTGATATGGGTTTACTGCCCATTGGATGGCCTCATGGCTCCCTGCACCGTCTGCAGATCCAGATTATGGTTAACATTGAAAATAGTCATAATACAAGTATTAAGAAACTGTCAGTATCCAAATATTAACCTGGGATTCAGAAATACTTGATTCTACTCCTGGAAGTGGAGAAGAGACCAAAAACCTGAATCTTGCTGTAGAAATGGACACCTCGGCGGTATCATCGGCATCTGGAAGTGTCCAACCTTTTTCTACATGGCAAGCTAATATTAAGCATTCATGGCAAACTTCAAAAGCCAGTTACTTCTGCATATTACTATTAATATTATTATATTCTATATTATCATAGAATACTGTTAAGTTTGTTTTAATAAACAGGCTTTACATATGCAAGCACACAGTGTAACAGGGCTCTACAGTAGAGAAATGCTGCCCCCTAGGGGTCATCACATAAATTGACATTTGTGATGTGCGAATTGGAACTGTACATTTGTCCAACTTCAGTTCTATTAAAGCAAAAAAAAAAAAGTATTTTGTTTTAGAAATTGTGCCAGTACAAAAGGAAGGCTAATATTAGCTGACGGGAGGTATTAAAGGCACAATAAGGTGTCAAAAAAAAATACTAATAATTAAAGTGCCTGCTTTAAATACTATTGTATAGCCCTGTTCATCCTGTAATTTTCATACTCATTTTGTACACGTATAACTTTCCAGGGCAGGTCATGTAAAAATGGCTTCCGCTCCTCCTCTTTGTGTCTATAACACTTTGTCTGCCTGCTGTTTTCTATATCCAGTGACCCTGGCAATGCTTCATTCCCTATCACTGCCATTCCTTATAGATAATCAGCACCCTGCTTCCTGTGTCCAGGACCTCTGCCACTACTAAGTAGTCAGGACAAGCCCTCATTGTTACTGGAAGGTAATTGTGAGCTTGCGGCCTGCTTTTTGAGTGGAAGACGTGCATGCTAACAGGATTGCAGTTTTGCCCACTAACGGTGTTGTTAGACGTCACTCGGCTTCTGAAACGCGTGTGGGCAAGTCACAGAGCACTTTGCAAACATATATATCATTTTTTTTTCTTTTTATACCATTCAATGCAGCAAAGCTGAATCTGCATTTTTTTTGTTTTAGCCAGCAAGTTCACAAAAAGAAAACTCAATTTTGGGGGGGAAAATCTGTAAAATTAAATTCACGTTTTTTCTTTTTCACGCAGTTCTTATTTTTTTAATGGTAACACTTGAGGGCTTTTTTTTTTCTACTAAGAGCTTTCCTTTTTTAAATATGGTTGCGTTCTGCAAACAGAATATATTCAGCACAAGCAGATCTGCTCTTCTTTTTGTTTTCTTTGGTGATGGTTAAGTACAATGCAGATTCTAGGGTTTTAATAGGTTTCTGTTGTCATAGGATGGCTACGGCACTTCAGAGCGAGAGATATCAAGTACCATATTTACAAGGAAATCTGCGTCTTTTTTTTTTTCGAGTTTTTCTTTACAAAGAAAGTCATTTTTACCTAAGCAAAACCATGCAAATTCCTGATTATTTTAATTTTTTTCCACTTTTTTTTAACTGTAAGGTTTTTGTTTTATTTAAGGGTAACTCTCATTGTAATGAGCCTTCCTTAACCAGTAGACCTACTAATAATGATCTAATTATTCCAGCACTGTGAAAACAAATCCTCTTAACAATTATCGATTTCTTGTATTTTTAATATAGAAATGTGTTTTTTTAATAATTTTAATGAATAACTTGGATAAGGCATCCTTTCTATCCTGTTCTCCCCGCGTGGATTAAAGCTTTTACACTTGTAAAGCTTCGCTGCCTGTTGCAGTTCATTTGTTCGTGGGCACCTTATGCCCATGCTGGCAATCGCCCTGCATGACCACTGCATGGAGATCTATAGCTTCCCTTTTAAGACGCTTACAGTTTAGCTTAAAATGCCATAGCAGATGACTTTTTATATAAATGAAAGAAGTCTGCTACCTACAGGTAACCCACCATTTGAGATCATGGCTGAAAGCAAAACCTTTTCCTCTAAGCCTGACAACTAACAAGCGCCCGGTCTTGGCTCTTTTCAGACTAACGCACTCCGCACAGCTCCTTTCATTGAGTCACTTTTTATGATGCTACGTATCTAACATTTATTTTATGTTTTTCCAGTTGTAGATTAGATCCCTGGAGAAGAACGTGCGGACCGATGCATTGAAATGCATGTAATTCCAGTCCATCTTAACCTTGACAGTTAGAGCCAATGGCACAAAAAATAAAAAGACAAGAAACTACTGCACTCTCCTTTTATAATAAGTTATACAGTAAGCTGTCCTTCCCATTATTTAACTTTTCTTTTTCTTGGTATTCTCTCAGTAAATTAAAAGCTTTACCATGAAGTGCTGCTGGGGAAAAAAAAAAGCTCAAGTGCTGAACAAACACTACGATCCGCTCTCTCTGTGCTCGTATCAGTCACGTGGGATTTTTTCCTTTTTTCTTTTTAATTGTTATTTTACATCCGATTTATTAAACCTGTGCACTTTTTATACTTTAATAATTTTTGTTTCTTTATATTTGACATCGTTTTTTTTTGGGGGGGGGGGGGATATTAACGCTTGTGCTTGTTGATTTCCATATCAGCATGTTGCAGGTAATTTAACTTTTTTTTTCCGGTGTTTTTTTTTGTTTTTTGTTTTAAACACTCCTAGTTGTTGTTAATATATATATAAATATAATTATATATGTTCTGTCTTATTAGCTTTTTCACTATTATAATTTTTGTTTGTGTCCTAATTTACTGGTTTTAACTGCCACGTTCATTACAAAAAAAAAATCCAGGGTCTGAAAATTCTGGGCTTTTCATACTATATTATTATTCTTAGGAATAGCTTAATGTAACAAGGAAAAAACTTGACTTCTTTGGTTAAAACAGTAATAGGCACTTGAAAAGAAAAAAAAAGTTTAATAAGTAGTATTACCTAAAATGTCAGATTATCCTGGTTTTTAGGACATTCAAGAATTGCTGATGAACAGAATTTTATACAACTGTACCGATTTTTAAATTCCAAATTGGAATTGTTTGTTTTTTGCTTTCTTTATTATCGTGCCAAATTATGGTACACCTAGAAAGTTTAAATTCTCAACTCGATTACCAAGTGTTTGTAAGCCTTTGTTATGGATACCAGTAGTGCCTTTTATATTACAGAAGAGGGAATCTTAGACTAGCTTTGACAGGGCAAAGATTTAAAAAAAATGGTTCTGAAAGCATACGGAGCAATAAGTGCAAATGAAACATTTAAAAATAAAACGCCATCTTGCATATTTTTGAAGTAATCTAATTACGGGAAAATAAAAATTGTAAAAAATTCCGTTGGTCAGTGATTCTTTTTTTCAGCGCCGATCCTTGCTAATGCAGGGATTAAGGAAAATAAAGGTTGCAAACCAAAACTAATAGCTTTGATTTTTGTTTTAATTATGATTAACGCAAGATGTATTACTTATACATTTGTGGTGGCTGTCCACCAAATGGTGGGGTATGCGGACTCTGTCTTCTTTCCACAGTGGTGGATTGCGGCCTTGATATTCTTTGGCTGGCAAATGTGATGAACAACACATTGATCTTTGCTCTTTGCATGTCCTATGTAAGCTCTGTTGTTTGCAGGAAACAGAAACTGATCGCGCATCAACAAGCCCTGCCTGAAAGATAGGCGGCAGTTTGTTGAGGCCAAAGCAATTGTTTTAAATTGGTACTCGCTACAAGAATGTCATTTTTGTAAGATGACGGCTATAGTAACGTGAAATTCTAATTGCATAATAAGAGGGGGAAAAAAGATTTCTGTTTGCTGGAAAAACAGTATAAATTCTTGTTGTTGGGATTTTATATTCTCATCTTTTACAGTATTGATCCTTTTAAAATATTGTTACGGCAAATAATTTCATCTGTAAGTGGGTATTTATTTGAACTGATTTCATAAAGTACTGTATTATTATTATTATTATGTTTATGTGCATTACTTTTTAGTGCAAAGTGTTCTTCAGTTACATGTTATATGCACGTACTCTTGCCAAGTAACCTTTACACAGATCAGACAGCAGAAGTGGTCGCTATCCACAAGATTGGTGCTTCTTATAACGGTTTGTCTAGTGAATGAAAAGTGTTAAAGATATTAATACAAGGCTGTGTGTAGCAAGTTGCCTGTGTAAGGGTAGTCACATGTATCAATAAAGGTGATAAAGGAACTTGTCTGCTGTGTGTTTTTTTTTTTTTACAACTTTATTGGTCATCCTGGACAAAAATGTCCTTGACAGGGGTTGACTTTGAAAACTGGAGCAAAGAAAACGGGAACAACTGTGAAGCCACTTCTAATACCAACCATCCAGGAATAACTGGAGCTGATGGAGCAAATAAAAGCCGTGCCCCATGGCAACCACTCAGGATTCAGATTGCACCAGAAAAATAATACATAAGGACAGCAATCCTAAGGACAGCAATGATTATTTTGCTTTTAGTTTGTCTTGGTCTGATTTGCATTTATAATTATCCCTAAATTAACATGGCGAGTCAGGACAAGGACTGATAGTCATCAATGGGTGGATCTTATGCCTTGTTTCCACTGCATGGAACGATTCGGGGATGGGACCGGTCTATTCTCGTGAGTGTTTCCACTGCAAATCGGACCGTCAGGGACCATTCAGGTTTTAGAAAAAATTCCTAGCGCGTCCACCAATCGGTGAGATGTATTTGTAGGTCCGCCCTAATGGAACTGTTCCACTTTCTCTGGACCCACATGAGAAGCAGGACCCTTGCTGGTGCGGTACGGTTCGCTTTTATGGCACGCTTTCATAATGGAAATACCCAAAATAGCGAACCGTACCGAACCAATCTGCTTAGTGGAAACGAGGTATAACATATCACTTGCTGAAGAAATGTGTGTTCAGTTGATCCACAGTGGGAAGATGAAGAATGTAGGTTCATGTATTTCAGAGCGAGTTGCACTGAGAAAATCCTTATACTCAGTGAGTAGCAAGTAGCTGATGGAGGGGGAGTGATGGCATGCTTAGTGATCCACATACTAGAGGTTGAGGCTGGGTTCACACATGTGCATTGCGAATTTCAGGTCTGTTTTCACTGCAAATTTCCAAAGTAGCTGTTCAGCAGCAATTTAGATACATTTCTAATGTAAATTTTAGGAGCAAGCAGCCGCCAGCATCCTTAACAATAGCTGGTTGTTAGGGACACGGCGGTTGACTTGCTCCTTAACAACTGATCACTTGTCAAACGAAAGAATTGCCAGTACTAAAATTTGGGGGAAAAACAGAGTGGGGGTCCCCTTTCAATCCATACCAGGCCCTTAGGGTCTGGTATGGATTTTTAAAGGAACCTCATGCCAAAAAAAACAACCCATGGAGGGGTTCCCCCCAAATCCATACCAAACCCTTAGGTCTGGTATGGATTTTGCTCCCCTCCACAAATCGATACCAGTCCCTTATCTGAGCATGCACCCTGGCAGGCCAGGAAAAGGAGGGGGCAAGCTAGCGCTCCCAACCCTACCCACTGTCCTGGACTGTGCCAGGGCACGTGCCATCAAAATGGGGAGGTGTTTTGGGGTAGGGGTGTTCTCCCCCCCCCCCTCCCCAAAAGGTGACTTATTGCATTCTGGAAGCCCCCTTTAATACCCAGAAATGTATTTAACACAATGGGGTTGATTTTACTAGAACTTGAGAGTGCACTGTGCTATTTAACCTGCTATAAGAGAACAGGATATCGACACATAGTAGTTTCTCAATCTGACTGCAGAAGTGGAAAGCTACTTGTCCATCTAAGAATACCCTGTTAAATGAGGTGAAAATAAAGGATTTACTGGCAGGATTAATGGTTAACATAGAACATGTTCAAAGATAACCAGTGTACGTAATAAATTAACAATGATTAGTTGCCTTTCAGAGTGGCAGCATTTGTGGGAGTAAGCCACAATATTCAAAGTGCCTCCTTGGTGAAAATCCTCTAGTCTGATTTGAAGCTTAAATACGTAGTAGGGGTTGGCATAAAGTCTGTTTGTAAACAGGACGTCCTTTGCTTGTGGCCAATGAGCTCTCAGGTCAGGATGACTGTCTTGCAAATGTATAGGTGCGTGGAGACCTGTCAATCAATGTGTTTTAGAGAAGGGCTGTCCACCACTGTCTGTCTAATTCAGCTTCAACAAACCATCATATAGGATTTTTACTTTGGATATTGTGGATTACTCTCACAAGTGCTTACACTCTGAAAGGTAACTAATCATTCCATACTATTTTTCTTTCTGTGAACACATTGTTCATTCACGGTGAGAGCAGTTGTTTTGACCCTTCAGCTGCAGTTTTTTTTATAAAGCTGGCCTAACTTACAGCAGGGACCAGTCCAATTTTCATCAGTGTGTGGTTACCTCTGTGCACGAGAAGTCATTTAGCTAATCAACTTCTGTGGAAGGGATATGTCTGGGAATTTCTCAGTATTAAAACCTGCAGTTGATCAGCTGCAGCTACTGATCAGTGTATTCTGACAGCAGTGGCTGTTGCTGTCAGAATACAATGTCGCAGTGGGGTGGGATTCCTCCGTCCACCATGTTAATGTGGATAAGGAAATCTGCCCACTAGCTCAACAGAAAAAAATAACCCTGTATGGCTAGCCGAATGTAAACAACGTGTCTACTTTGAAATCCATATTCCTCTACATTTATATATCAACAGGTAAAAAGACTATTATGGGGGGGGACTCTGAAAAACAAAGAGCTACTATTATTTTATTTTTTTTTTTAAAGCTCTGTCCCCTATGTTCGTCCTGTGTTTCTACAATAACCTAAACCATCTTTAGGGTCTCGGCTGTGGCATCCATGTCCCCATTTGGTGTGTTCCACTGATGGTGCAGGTTAGGCTAGGAGTCTGCCCCGACTCATGTTATCCACAGACAGGGCAGCAATCTGACATTTTGGGGTGCCTTACACAGCTTTAGACCTCCTCTTCATCCCATGTTCTCCTCCTCCAATCCCATCTGCCCCATTCCACGTTGTTGTCCTCCTCCAGTCCCACATCCTCTACCAGTCCCATCTCCCTCTTCCCGCGTCCTCTTCCTCCAGTCCCATCTCTTTCATCCCACGGCTGCCTCCTCTTCTTCCAGTCCCATCTCCCTCATCCCACGTCGTCTTCCTCCAGTCCCATCTCTATCATTCCATGGCTGCCTCTTCTTCCTCCAGTCCCATCTCCCTCATCCCATGGCCTCCTCCTCTTCCTCCAGTCCCATCTCCCTCATCCCACGGCCTCCTCTTTCTTTCTCCAGTGCCATCTTCCTCGACCCACACCCTCCTTCTCCAGTCCCATCTCCCTCATCCCTTGTCCTATGTAAACATGCCCACAAGGACCTGATACAGTGTGAACCTTGCCTAATGTTAGTATGCAGCTTTCGAGAGCCGATCATGACAATTCATGCAAAATTATCTGATAGGGCAAGCACGAAAAATGTTCTTGTACAATACCAGATCATAAGATTTTTGTTTAATCCGTACAGTTTAAAAATACAATACATTACATCGCTTCTGAGTGTTTTTTTATTCTATTGTATTAATACTCTTCATTTACAATACTTTATTAACAATAAAAGCTGAAGAATAGTTGTTTCCAAAGCTATAACGGTGATATTAAGTCTAAAAGTCTATTACCTGGTGCAGAAGATGGGTAAAAACAGCTGATAATTTAGTGCCAACAGCAATAAAGTAACAGAGGAGAGAGCACTACTCATTGCCGTTGAATGTGGTGGTGGGCTAGAGAGGCAGGGGACTCGAGGAAGGGTACAGGGGAAGCAGACGGTACACAGAGGAGGAATGGGCTACAGTGACAGATCTTTCAGGACAGGCAGAGAGAAAAAACAGAGGCTTGGGGGTGGAGCTAGTGATGTCACACAGACTACATCAAAGACACTGTGAAAGAAAAATTAGCAGTGAGTGGGAATGCCTTTTGTAGGAAAGCATTGATAACAATGTCTTCCTATAATGCCAACCTTGTTGTCCACAGTGCAGAGATGGAACGGGTGTAGGGCTACGATCCACATGTGGGACCAAATCGGCGCTTTGTCTAACGTGATTAAATATAGTCTGCGCTGGTCACAGCAGTACCTGGCTGACTGTGCCCTTGTACCAGCCCTGGGGGAAAAGCCTTGGCCAGCCGCACATCTAAGTCCCAAGTCCCAGCTGTGGTCCGCTCTGGAGAAGGAAGTTACTCCTCTCTGACTTCTGGGACTGCTGCATGCACTTTATTGGTTGCTAGACAGCTCTAGTAATCAATTTGACAGAGGTGGACTGGGTGGCGGCAGTGGGCACCTGGAACTGAGAACTTGCTAATGCTTGGATACACTGCTGGGCTCCTCAGGAGGATAGGGCCCCCACATGTGTATGGGCTGTCCCCCACTGATGCTGGCCCTGTCCACAGCAACATTTCAGCATACATTTAAAAACATTTCTCCACTGTTACATTTCCTTCTTTACATATACAGTGGGGAAAATAACTATTTGATCCCCTGCAGATTTTGTTAGTTTGCCCACTTCCAAAGAAATGAAGGGTCTATAATTTGTTATTATAGGTGTATTTTCAGTGCTAGAGACAGAATATCAACTAAATATCCATAAAAACACAGGATACAAATGTTCTAAATTGAGTTGCAGTTCACTGAGTAAAATAATTATTTGATCTCCTACCAACCAACAATATTTCTGGCTCTCACAGATTGGCTACAGTATGTGCTCATGTGGTACACAGATTTAAGCTTGTCAATTTTAAGACGGTCCTAATGACAACTCCTTATGTGTATAAAAGGCTTCTGTCCATTCAATTCTCACCCTCATGTGCAAGGCCTAAGAGCTGTCAAAGGACATCAAGGACAAGATTGTAGATCTGCACAAGGCTGAAATGGGCAAAAATGGGGGAGGGTTGGGACTTTGAATGAGATGCGTTTTTATCGCAGTATGGGATTAAATATGGACTATAAAAAAAATGTTTCCATAGTGGCCAGGCTCAAGGTTGCCAAACAAAAAAGC
Source organism: Rana kukunoris (assembly GCA_029574335.1). Classification (NCBI taxonomy): domain Eukaryota; kingdom Metazoa; phylum Chordata; class Amphibia; order Anura; family Ranidae; genus Rana; species Rana kukunoris. Next base: position 41,178,059 of record CM056055.1, read on the forward strand.
ACTAAACCAAAGTGATCTGTCTAACTGTATGCAATTAAAAACAGAGATTTCGTTATTTAGTTAGTTTTTATATTCCATATTTATATATTTAATCGCATACTGCGATAAAACGCACGCATCTCATTCAAAGTCCCAACCCTCCCCCCTTTCTAAGACATTTGCAGGGATGGAGGCCTGTGGTAGTTGGTATCCCATGCCTCATTCAAAGTCCCAACCCTACCCCCCCTTTAACGGCTGAAATGGGTTACAAGACCATCAGCAAGAATTTTTGGTGATGGTGAGAGGGAGAAAACAGTTGGAACGATTATTCGCAAATAAATGAAATATATATATATATATATATATATATATATATATATAAAAACATCAATCGCCCTTGATCTGGAGCACCATGCAAGATTTTGCCTCATAGGGTAAGGATGATCATGAGAAAAAAGTGAGGGATCAGCCCAGAACTACACCTGAGGAGCTTGTGAATGATCTCAAGGCAGTTGGGACCACAGTTGCCAAGCAAACCATTGGTGACACAATACGCGGAAATGGATTGAAATCCCGCAGTGCACGCAAGGTCCCCCCCTCCACAAGAAAGGCACATGTACCGACCCGTCTGAAGTTTCCCAATGAACAATCAAAATCATTCAGAGAAGGATTGGGAAAAAGTACCGTGGTCAGGGGTTGTAAAGGTTTGTTTTTTTATTTTCTGAATAGGTTCCTTTAGAGTCGGTTCACAGTGGGGCAGCACGACTTCCAGAGCGACTTTCAGAGGTGACTCAGACACGACTTGAGCATGAACCACAGGGCGATCTGGGGCGATTTACAACACGACTTCCAGGACAGGAGACTTTCCAGTGGCCAATAAAACAACAATCAGCTCAGGGGGAGGGAGAGGTTTGCCTGTGAGAAATGTATGTTATCTTATCTGGAAAGTAGCTAGTGATCAGACTTGAAGTCGGATTGACGTCGTAAAGGAACCTTTTCTGAAGTCGGAGCGACATGAGTAGTGTGTATTAACACCGCTCCCATTCACTAACATTGTTTTTCTCTACAGCGCGACTTGAGGCGACCTCAAGTCGGATCCCAAGTCGCCCCAGTGTGAACCGACTCTAAAGATGCATTGTTGGGTTCATCTACTATTTTCCTTAAATTTTGGTTCTAAATGTTTTTTCCTTTGTCTCAATTTCTCACTTCCTGTTTCTCCTCAGTAAGTTGTTCTAAATGACTTTCCACCGCTCGGATGATGGTGGAAAGCTTACTGAGGAGAAACAGGAAGTGAGAAATTCAAACGGAGAAAAAAAACATTTAGAAGGTATATGGAAGGAAAAGGTAAGTGAACCAACAATGCACTAGCTTAAAGGAACCTATTTAGAAAATAAAAAACAACCCCTTTAACTCGACTCGCCGTGTTTGGAGGAAGACAATTCTGACTATGAACCTAAGAACACCATTCCTACAGTCAAGCACAGAGGTGGGAATATTACAGGCTAACTTTGCTGCATTGAGGGGCCAATGGATGGGGCCATATATTGTAAAATCTTGCATGAAAACCTTCTTCCCTTGAAGATGGGTCATCCAGCATAACAATGACCCAAAACATACCACCAAGGCAACAAAGGAGTGGCTAAAGAAGATGCACATTAAGGTCATGGAATGACCTACCCTAAACCCATAGAAAATGTATGAAGGGAGCCGGAACTTCGAGTTGCCAAACGACAGCAGAGAAACCTTAAAGTGCAAGTCCAGGGAAAAAACACTAAACCTGCTCTCTGCCACATTCTAAACCTAATCTATCTAACCCTATTGCTTTACTTGCCTCTTCTGCAGCCTGTCCGGTTTCCAGCGGCGGAAGCTCTGTGCAGGAGAGGACCTACAATAGCTGTGAAATGGCTGGGAAGTGGCGTCACCCATAGACTTACCATGGGGATTCCGTTGTCGGCTGCCTCTCCTGCACCCGCCTCCACAATGAAGCTGCTGCAGCCGATGCTGGGAAAGGATTGGCTGCAGAATAGGCAAGTACAGCAATATTTGCTTTACAGAGTTACATAGATTAGGTTTAGAATGTGGTAGAGAGCAGGTTTAGAGTTGGTTGCCTGAACTTACATTTTAAGGATTTAGAGAAAATCTGTAAAGAAGAGTGGACCAAAATTCCTCCTGAGATGTGTGCAAACCTGGTAACCAACTACAAGAAACGTCTTGCCCTTTGTGCTTGCCAACCAGGGTTTCTCCACCAAGTCATGTTTTGCGTGGGGATCAAATACTTATTTTTCTCACTCAAAGGCAACTGAATTTCTAACATTGGTATCGTGTTTTTTGGGGGGATTTTTAGATGATATTCTGTCTCTATCATTTATAATACACCTATGATAAATTTTCTAGGCCCTTCATTTCTTTGTAAGTGGGCAAACTTACAAAATCTGCAGGGGGACCAATAATTATTTTCCCCACTGTACATGGTCTTAAATAGTCTTCTTGTTGTATTTTAGAGTACTTGTACTCCCGCAAATACCCCCGATACTAAAATAGAATACTCCCCCCCCCCCCTATTGCAGCGATGTCCTGTCCCTCATACTTGTAGATATGATGCCGCCGCTGCCGCATACTTCCGTTATTCCCCCTTCATTATAACTAGCGCGCATTACAAGGTTTCGTTCTGAATACTTGTAAATGCCCGTGCCGCCGTGTATTGACACTCCCCTTCTTGGGATTGGATGGATCTGTTCAATCCCGAGCAAGGGGGAGTGTCTATGCACGAATCCGCGTATAGACACTCCCCCTTGCGTGGGATTGGACGGATCCCTCCAATCCCGAGAAGGGGAGTGTCTATACATGGCGGCGCGGGCATTTACAAGTATTCAGAACGAAAGCTTGTAATGCACGCTAGCTATAATGAAGGGGGATTAACGGCGGTATGCGGCAGCGGCATCATCATATCTACAGGTATGAGGGACAGGACATGGCTGCAATATGGGGGACAGGACATGGCTGCAATATGGGGGACAGGACATGGCTGCAATATGGGGGACAGGACATGGTTGCAATATGGGGGACATGACATGGCTGCAATATGAGGGACAGACATGGCTGCAATATGAGGGACATACATGGCTGCAATATGTGGGGGACATACATGGCTGCAATATGTGGGGGACATACATGGCTGCAATATGTGGGGGACATACATGGCTGCAATATGTGGGGGACATACATGGCTGAAATATATGTGGGGGGACATGGCTGCATTTGGGGACACATTTAAAAAAAGTATCGGTATTCGGTATCGGCGACTACTTGAAAAAAAGTATCGGTATTCGGTATCGGCGACTACTTGAAAAAAAGTATCGGTACTTGTACTCGGTCCTAAAAAAGAGGCATCGGGACAACCCTACTTGTAACTATTCTGCTCGTAGTAGACTTGGTTTTAGTTTAGGAATGTTTAGTGGCATTGTTTCAGGGCTACGTTTAGTGATTCTCCCTGTATACCCCGTTCTTAACAGTACGTTTATTTTGTATTATACAAATGTTGTGTGTAGGACTCATACCAGATGAACATAGATACGTATATAAATATGGTTTACTGAATTATCTTGCTGTTCCACTCACCTGGGTATGCAAATAGTTCTGTGCAAGTTGTAAGAAATATTATATTATCCTTGTAAATTGTGCCCTTTTGCTGTTACAATGCCAAATGTTTTGTCTGGTTGTTTGAATATTTGTAAAAAAAAAAAGTAAACGGCATGCCAGAATTTTTAATTTTCCCCACACTTCTGAAAAATGTGCTTTTTTGCCATTACAGGAATAGACAGTACTGTAGATTTATTTTCCCATTGAAAGCTAAAAATATGCTCTGTACAGATATTTGTCCACTAGATGGCAGAAAAGTCCCCAATATGCGCTATACATATATTTGCCCACTAGATGGCAGAACAGTCCCCAATATATCAAAACTAAATCATAACCTTGCGAAAGACTGACAGCTAGCACTTATTTACTAATGTTTCTGAAATAAAAACAATTAATTGTATGGCCCAGCAACCAGATTCTGACTTTGTATTCTATTCATTTATTATTTTCCAGTCCCATTGCTTTTGTGGAAATAGATATAATTCTTATGTCACACACCAAGGCTGTTTTCTCTATGTGGTTTGATCTACTAGAAGTGGATAATTCTTGGTGCAGAGAATGTTAGGAATAATATTTGGGATGAGGAGCATTTGGAAAGGAATATAAATTGCATCCTTGACTTCATTATGCAGTATATAGAAACTAAACCCTTTACAGGTTTTCGGATTACCAGGCTTCCAGACTTGGTTCACTAAATTGTAATGATCAATTATATATCCTAAAGAAAACCTGTGCTAAAAGAAGCATTGGGAAATTACCTTTTTTTTTAAAGTTAGTTGGTTTCTAAGGCATCAGCCTGGATGTATTCTGCAGATATGAGATCTGACTTCCATTGATGCATGCATGTTCCAGCCCAATAGAAGTGTAATTGGATCCCAATTCCAGTCTGGCCAATAAACCAAATAGTGGATCTTTCGGCAGTCCATACAAAAAGCAGCTACTATCTCTGTACAAATGTGATCTCTGGCTCTGAGCACTGCAGACAGTTCAGGTTCGGAATCATGCGTTCAGGTTTCAGACTGCCTGAAACCCGGACACATTCAGACCAGACTATGGCTTCCAGATACATCTGAATGAGAGGAGCTGACTGCCAAGGGGTGAGTGAGCTCTTCATCCATCCCTGTCTGTGACTGAAGCACTCCTCTCTACTGCCTCTGAATGAGTACACTAAGGTAATTCAGGGTCCTGAGAGCACCCCTTACATCAGAGTTCCCCTTTGAACCGGAGGCCACAGTGTTCCCCCTTACATCAGAGTCCTCTCTGTACATCAGAGTTCTTAGTGTTGCCTCTTAAATCAGGGCTCCCATCCCTTATGTTAGAGTCCCCAAAGTTCCCTCTTACATTAGATTCTGCAGAGTCCCCCCTTACAGTGAAGGGGGACTCTTATTGAAGCGGAGGTTCACCCAAAATATAGTCTCTCTCCTGTGATCCAGCATACTGGCGTCAGCGCCAGTATGCTGTTTTTTTTTTTTTTTAAATCCCCCACTTACTGTATAATCTTTCATTTTAATTTCTTTCCCCCGTGGTGGACTGCTCTAGTATAGCGCGTCACATCTTACGAAAATACCCGATTAAGGACTCGGGTATCCTCTGCGAAATGCGGCGCCTGCGCACAGACCTAGGAGCTGACTGCGCAGGCGCCGTGTTTCTCCGAGTCCTATTCCGGTATTTTCCGGAGGGTGTGACGCGCCATATCCGCAGGATTCGGAGAAATACGGCGCCTGCGCAGTCAGCTCCTAGGTCTGTGCGCAGGCTCCGCACATCGGGAATTTTCGTAAGATGTGACGCGCTATACTGGCGCCGTCCACCACGGGGGTAAGAAATTAAAATTGAAGATAATACAGTAAATGGGGGATTTAAAAAAAAAAAAAAACAGCATATTGGCGCTGACGCCAGTATGCTGGATCACATGGGAGAGATTATATTTAGGGTGAACCACCTCTTTAACTTCTTATGATTAGAAATGTAATTTACTAGCAAACTATATGTATAGTTTATATTATAACAAAAATAAAATTGCTGTGTGCTGCTAAAGTGTTCAGGGTTGACTTAAAGAACAGGTGGTAACCCTACTGCTGAGGGATCCAGAGTAGGGACGTGCTATAAAAAAAACAACAAACTGATTGGGCATGTGAAATGGACAGGATCGAATATATTGAATGGAGGTTAGCGTGGGATACCGACAAGAGTGAAGACCACAGTATTACGTGGACTGTTTGGTTACACTTCCGGTTCTCTGCTAATTTTGAATCTTTTTTAGCGGATACAGCTCCTACTGCTTCCCCGGTGCCCCTTCATGAGTAGCGTGATGTCCCTTCTCCCTACTTTCCCCCTTTTTTTTTCCCTCTTTCCTTACTTCTCCTCCTCCTGTACCTTTATCAGTTTGTAGTAATCTTACCAGTAGATTTACCGCATGTTCAGGCCATAAGTGTTGAGCCTTGTTTTTTTTTGTCGTTTTCTACGCCCTTGTTTACAGTGGTCTACTGGTTTGGTTTATTTCACCTATTTCTATGTTCATTATGGTTATTTACACTGTGCTGCTTCTTCTTTCACAGTCCAGTCACATTCTGGGGCTGGTACAGGACAGTTGGGCTCGGCAGAAGCTGGATGAATGATCTTAGTCATCAGACTGAGGGCATCTTGTGGCAAACAAAAGGTACTGCAAGGGAAAGCTTCAGAATGAAAGTGAATACTGCCACAAAAGCTGTTATTTTATCTATTAACCACTGAAGCCCCAGCCCATTTGGCTGGCCAAAGACCAGGCCACCTTTTGCGATTCGGCACTGCGCCGCTTTGACAATTGCGCAGTCGTGCGTCGTGGCTCCCAAACAAAATTGATGTCCTTTTTTTTTCCACAATTAGCGATTTCTTTTGGTTGTATTTGATCACCTCTGCGTTTTTTATTTGTTGTGCTATAAACAAAAATAGAGCGTCAATTTTGAAAAAAAACCAATATTTTTTACTTTTTGCTATTTTTTTTTCTCAGTTTAGGCCGATACGTATTCTTCTACATGTTTTTGGTAAAAAAAAAAAAATCGCAATAATCGTTTATTGATTGGTTTGCGCAAAAGTTAAAGCATCAACAAAATGGGGGATAGTTTTATGGCATTTTTAATAAAAATTCGACCAACCAAGCTTTCAATTTCACCTCCTGTTGCTACAGAAAATAATTGTTGTGCCTGGGAATATTCTTTTCTTTCTGGGAATTTTCTTTTCTTGCACATGCGCATTTCTTTTTTAATTACATTTCTCGTAAGATTTTACCATCATTGATTAGAAAATCGTTTGTTTTTAAAAAAAATTCCAACATGTCTGTTTTCTTCAAATTCGATGGCCGTATGATAATCGGCTGTTGCCAATTCAAATTTCACACAGTGGGCCACTAATGGTGTGAAATTTGAACGAAAGTTCTTAGAATTCGATCCATGTATGACCTTCCTTTAAAGCGGAGTTCCACCAATATAAAAAGTCAGTAGCTATAAAAAGTGTGGCTGCTGACTTTTATTAATCAGACACTCACCTGTCCCAGGTTCCAGTGATGCGGGTGTACGAAGCCCCGCTCGTCTCCCCCCCCTCTTTGCGGCGTCTGCATCGTGACTGTGCAAAAATATACTTGGGGGGCACACCCTAAAATGCTATACATCTAAGATGGTGCTGCTATAAGATCAAATACAGTACAAAACAGATTATAGCGCACACATGCAAAAAAATGACAATTATCCTGCAAGGCCAGTTAAAATCACCTGAACATATTCAAAAATGCAGGGGTTTGGTCCCACTATATGGTCATATAGTGCTAAGCCCACTTACTGCGACAAAGTACCCCGAATTAGTGGGTCCTACTAGTAATAGAATGAAAGAACCTGTGTCTCAACCATGGGAGATAAACTCCTATGTGGGAGAACTGAAGGGATTCTTCCTATACACTGGTGAAGAAATGAAGAGGGGGAGGGGTGCTCCAGCCCAAGAGACCTGGTCAGAGTCTATACAAAATACAAAAATATACTTGGGGGGCACACCCTAAGTGGGCTTAGCACTTTATGACCAAACCCCTGTATATTTTTAACTAGCCTTGCAGGATAAATGTCTTTTTTTTTTTTTTTGCATGTGTGCGCTATAATCTGTTTTGCATCGTGACTGTGGGTGCCCAGCTGTGGCTTCACAGCCGGGCACACACTTGGCATGCGCGAGCCGTGATTGGCTGGGCAATCATCTGACGAGAGGGAGGGGGGAGAGGTGAATTTCCTGCCTCGGGAGGAAGTGGGAGCTGCAAGTCTCTAAAAAGAGGGTTTCCTCCCCCCCCCCCCCCTCCCAAAAAAAATTGCATGCCAAATGTGGCATGTCAGGGGGTCACCTTCCCTTAAAGCGAAAGTTCCATTTTTGGGTGGAACGCCATTTTAAAGCGGTTGTAAACCGCAAAACATTTCATTTTATTTTTTTAGACCTGCAGGGGAAAAGCCATAATGAGCTAATATGCACCGCATATTAGCTCATTATGAAATACTTACCTCGGAACGAGGTATATGGAACTTACCTGGTGCACGCCGAGCGAGATGTCATCTTGACTCGGCGTGTCTTCCGGGTATCGCCGCTCCAGCGCTGTGATTGGCTGGAGCGGCGATGACGTCACTCCCGCGCACGCAGGAGATTTAAATCCGGCGAGGGTCCGGCGGATGCCGATCCTTTCGCCGTGGATTCGCGCCGCATTGCGAGGGGAATATCTCCTAAACCGTACAGGTTTAGGAGATATTCTTTATACCTACAGGTAAGCCTTATTATAGGCTTACCTGTAGGTAAAAGTAAAAAAATGTGGTTTACAACCACTTTTATCACATTTTAGCAATTTTTAGCTACTCAAGGGTGCTGAATGTCAATCCGAGAATTTCCTGCTCTGTAGGTGAAACAACTGAAATCTAATTTTCATTCCTGTTTATTTTGGAAGCCCCAAAAGTTCTGCAGCAGCTTTATATAAACTGGATTTCCATCTATTTTATCACCGATTTACTATATATAAACATGGTAACTACATATTTTCAAGATAGTAAAACTTTCCAAAGTTTTTTCGCTGTGTGGCACTTTTTTTTCATAACCAATTCAGTTTTTCTCTAAAACATTTGGATGTAAAAAAAGAGGATCTGCCTAAGACACTCACAATCATTTTAGCAAAGTTAAACTTCCTTGTGTGTATATATGGGTCACGCTGAGCGACAGCTCATATCTCATAGAATAGAAGTTAATTAAACTCATTATTCTTGTCTGCCTGTTCCTTATTAGGTATTTCATATCCTTCTTCCTGTGCTAAGGATAGGCTGTTCTGACAGTGCAGGTTTACTGGAAGGATTTAGGAAAACTCGCAGGAGAATTGAAAGTTAAAATGTAGTGCTGACAATCTTCTAGCTCCTTATCGGGATTACCCCTGGAGGCCTGCATATAGAAAAGGTAAACTAGTAATAATGAGGTCAGAGCCTGTCAGCGCAGGAACTATCTTGGGCTAATGAGTGGGGCTGCAGAGGATTCTGGGAAAAGACGAATCTTGCTGGATGTTAGAAGACTTAGAATATAAAGTAATTACATACACGTCTGCTGTATAACTTGGACTATGCTTCCAACTAGGGTTGTCCCGATACCAGTATTGGTATCAGGACCGATACCGAGTATTTGCGGGAGTACTTGTACTCCCGCAAATACCCCCGATACCAAAATAGAATACTTTTTCCGTCCAACATGGCTGCATATGTGGGTGACATGGCTGCATATGTGGGGGACATTTAAAAAAAGTATCGGTATTCGGTATCGGCAACTACTTGAAAAAAGTATCGGTACTTGTACTCGGTCCTAAAAAAGTGGTATCGGGACAACCCTACTTCCAACCCGATGTTCACATATCTCAACTGCACTTCAAAGAGAAGTACAGCCAAAGCTTGTCCTACGTCTCTTGTGATTCACAGGAGTACACTTACTTTTGTATTGCTGTGACCTACAATCAGCCAACAGCGGAATCAGTTACTGACAGCTGGACTGAGAACTGAGCGATCAGCAATCATATGATCTTTCACTTCTCAAGCTTAGAGCTTGTGGGCGATGTTGAGCCATATAGGTAATTTTTGTTGTTTTTTTGTTTATTGAATAAAAAAGTGATTGTTGTAATCACCCCTGCCAGTAGTAAATGGTTTGTCTCAACCCTCTGAGGCCGCGTACACACGAGGAGACATGTCTGATGAGACAGGTCCGACGGACCGTTTTCATCGGACATGTCTCCTGGGATATTTTGGTCTAATGTGTGTACACACCATCAGACCAAAATCCCCGCGGACAGAGAACGCGGTGACGTGGCAGTGACGGTGACACGGCGACGTGCGCAAACCAAGAAGTTCAATGCTTCCACGCATGCGTCAAATCAATTTGACGCATGCATAGGATTTCGGTGCTTAGAAACTTTTGTCCACTGAAAACCTGTCCGCTAGGCCGTACACACGATCGGACATGTCCGCTAAAACTGGTCTGCGGACCAGTTTCAGCGGACATGTCTCCTCGTGTGTACGCGGCCTAACAGTCTTAAAGGGGTTGTAAAGGTAAAAAATGTTTTCTCTAAATAGCTTCCTTTCCCCTAGTGCAGTCCTTCACTTACCTCATCCTTCGATTTTGCTTTTAAATGTCCTTATTTCTTCTGAGAAATGCTCACTTCCTGTTCTTCTGTCTGTAACTCCACACAGTAATGGGAGGCTTTCTCCCTGTTGTGGAGAAAGCCTTTTGAGGGGGGAGGGGCCGAGCAGGAGTGTCAGGATGCCCACTAACACACAGCTTCTTTCTCTATCTGCAAAGTAGAGAGTGTCCTGACCCTCCTGCTTACCCCCTCAAGAGGCTTTCTCCACACCAGGGAGAAAGCCTCACATTACGGTGTGTAGTTACAGACAGAAGAACAGGAAGTGAGGATTTCTCAGAAGAAATAAGGACATTTAAAAGCAAGCATCGAAGGACGGGGTAAGTGAAGGAGGACTGCACTAAGGTAAAGGAAGCTATTTAGGGAAATGTTTTATTACCTTTACAACCCCTTTAAGCTTCGTACACACGATCGGATTTTCCGACCACAAATGTGTGATGGCAGGGTTTTGTCAGAAATACCGACTGTACGCTCCATTAGACAATTGTTGTCGGATTTTCCGACAAAATGTGTAAAGTCAGATAAAAAAAATACAGTCAGAAAAAAAAAATACAAAGTACAAACACGTGTGATCAGAAGCAATGCTAACATTAGCAGAAGTTGCCCAAAGTGAAAATCACATAGTTTAGTATTTAGTATTTGGCTGACAATGTTTTGCCGTCTGTATGCAAGTTCAGGGCCAATGCCCTTCGGGGCAAAATTCCACAACTTTGTCCGACGAAAATTCGACCGCGTGTACAAGGCAAAATAAAGCTCTAGTTGTCTGACAAAAAATCGTATAGATTTAGTTTGAGCATAATGTTGCATGACCGAGCAATTACTTATTTGTATTTTATTTATTTTCTATTTTTTACCAAAGACATATAGCAGGAAACATTTTGGCCAAATTTATGAAGACATTTTTTTTTTATTATTATTAGATATGTTTTAAAGCAGAAATTTAAATATATATATATTTAATTTTTGTTTAATAAAAAAAAACAGCGGTGATCAACTATCACCAAAATAAAGCTCTATTTGTCTGAAAAAAAATCGTATAGATTTAGTTTGGGCATAGTGTTGCATGACCGAGCAATTACAAGTTAAAGTAGCTCAGTGCTGAATAGCAACAAAAGGCCTGGTCACAAAGTGGATAAATGTAGCTGATTGACTGAAGTTCAGCAATAAAGAATGAATACTTTTGTATGGTTAGCAATAAAAAAAATATAATTTTCCTCGGGTTTCATACTTTTAAAATATATTCTTTAACAGTTTCCTCTTTACAGAGATTCATCTCAATATCTCTCCCAACACAGAAGAAGAATCCCTCAGTCATCACATCACTGAAATGCAGACATCAATAAGGATAATGACGGCAAAGTGCACTAGATTGCCCCCAGATCTCTTTGAACTGGTGAGCAGAATGGATGACTTAGCAGGAAATAGTGACTGTTTAATTCCATGGGACACTGGGAAATAAATCGCCATTCAGTGACAGTTTGGTCGAGTTTAAAAGAATGAGCGTGCTAAAAATAAACATGGAATTCTGTGATCTAAAGTCATTTCCTGATTAACATTAAAAGCTCTTGTCTGGGCTTTATAATTTGGCTACTAAATCTTGCTTCATCAGACCGCTATTGTGAAATTTGACATTGACATATGAAAACATAAATAGTAATATTCAAGGAAATCTAATGAACATGAGCCAGATGAGGAGTAGGGTGCCCACGTGTCCCGGATTGCCTGGGACTGTTCGGCAATTGGCATGTCTGTCCTGGAACCCTGACACCTTCTGGGACAGGCATGTCAAAAGTCCGGCCCGCGGGCCAAATGAGGCCCCCCTGTTGATTTAATATGGCCCCCCCTGGGGATTTGATATATATATTGAAAATATAAAGAGTTGGGGGAGGGGGGGGGAGGAGAAAGTGGGGGGACCAGGATATAAAGATACACAGGGAATGCACTCACATAGGCCACATCCGTGTATATAGTAGAAAAAAAGGGGGGAAACCAATAACTATGAAAAGGTATTGATGGTCGGACTTTGAGGCCAAGGAAGTAGTTTTGTTTAAAAATTCAAAATTTGAATATCATCAGGTAAAAAATAAAACATAAATTACAATACAGTTACAAAAAAAAGAGGTACAAGTATATGGATTAACCACTGTACACAAAAAGGTCCTTAAAGTCGCCGACACACGTTTCGCCGTGGGGCTTCTTCAGGGCGGTTTGGTAAGGACTTTGTAGCGATAGTATATAACAAAGCACACGTAGTTTTCTGCAGAGATACAGGGTTATAGATTACAAATATATATATTGTTTGTGGCCCCCCAGGGCCACAAAATATACCAAATTTATCGGCGCTGCCTTGGAGGGGACAGGGAGGGGGCAGGACGAGCACCGTCAGATTACATAAAGAGAATCTCCTGTTTACTCAGCAGCATCTGTATTGGAAGTCCTGTCTCCTGGGATGGCATTGGACGACTGTTCTGTCTATCATAGGAGGCGGGACTTTGTATTAAAGAGGCCACAGAGTAAACAAGAGATTCTCCTGTTTGTAATCTGTCGTCACTCGTCCCACCCACCTCCCTCTCCCCTCCGAGGTTGCAGATGGGCATCGATCAGTCTGCACTGATGGCAATGGTAAGGCTGCATTTATGGCACATGCGAGGCTGCATTTATGGCACATGTGAGGTTGCAATGTTAAGGCTGAATTTATGGCACATGTGAGGCTGCATTTATGGCACATGCGAGGCTGCATTCATGGCAATGGTATGGCTGCATTCATGGCAATGGTATGACTGCATTCATGGCAATGGTATGACTGCATTCATGGCAATGGTATGACTGCATTCAGGGCAATGGTGAGGCTGCATTCAGGGCAATGGTGAGGCTGCATTCAGGGCAATGGTGAGGCTGCATTCAGGGCAATGGTGAGGCTGCATTCAGGGCAATGGTGAGGCTGCATTCATGGCAATGGTATGGCTGTATTCATGGCAATGGTATGGCTGCATTCATGGCAATGGTGAAGCTGCATTCATGGCAAGAGAATTATTGTTGGGTGGTGTTATTAGTGCTCAGACAAACACACTTAGACAAATTTTAATGGTTCAAAGAATGTCAGGCAAAATGATCGGCCCTCACGCATGTTCACTTCATTAATTCTGGCCCTCTTTGAAAAAAGTTTCAACACCCCTGTTCTAGGACAACACAGTGTCCCGGAATGAAATAGAGGACACAGCCATCCTACCAGCTGAGAGAATAATAATGAAGGTGACACAGGAAACTGAGGGGACAGTATTGAAGGTGACACAGGGAACTGAGAGGACAGTAATGAAGGTAACACAGGGGAACTGAAGGGACACTAATAGAGGTGATACAGGGAACTGATGGAACAGTAATAAAGGTGACACGGGAACTGAGGGGACACACAGGGAACTAAGAAGACAGCAATGGAGGTGACACAGGGAACTGAGGGAACAGTAATGAAGGTGACACCGGGAACTGAGAGGACAGTAATGATGATGACACAGAGAACTGAGGGGACAGTGATAAAGGAGACACACAGGGAACTGAGGGGACAGTAATGAAGGTGACACAGGAAACTGAGAGAATAATATTAACGGTGAAACAGGGAACTGAAGAGACACTAATAAAGGTGAAACACAGGGAACTGAGGGGACAGTAATGAAGGGGACACAAGGAACTGAAGGGATACTAATAAAGGTGACACACAAGGTACTGAAGAGACAGTAATGAAGGTGACACAATGAACTGAAGGGATACTAATAAAGGTGACACACAAGGTACTAAAGATACACTATTGTTGGTGACACAGAGAACTGAGGGGACTCCCAGAGAACTGAGAGGACAGTAATGAAGGTGACACAGGGAACTGAGAGAATAATAATGAAGGTGACACACAGGGAACTGAAGAAACACTAATGCAGGTGATACAGGGAACTGAGGGAACAGTAATGAATGTGACACAGGGAACTGGGGGACATTATTAACCTAAGGTGACCAGATTTTTTAAATGAAATCCGGGGACATATTTTTTCTTTACTACAATCAGTGGCTCTCTTCCCGTCGCCGCCCGCCTCACAGCCTCTCAAGTCTTACTCTTCGGGCCCCGGGTACTACTGGGTGGGGAGCGGAGGAAGATCACTCCACCAGGGAAGGCAAGGAGATAGGCAGGTGGCTGTCCGGGACTTGAGCCAAGGCAGAAGAACATGCGAGCGAAGCTGAATGGGCATGCACCCGAAACTGAAGAAATATTCCCTCCGCTCCGACCAGCACATGATCATCAGAAAGGGGCACAGATAATGGGAAAAATACAACCCTACTATGCTAGTAGGCACAGCGGAGCGGGGGTGTGTAATTCAATTTTTTTATTTTAATTCTGCACTGACTGTCTTTGAAATTGCCCCTGCCCCTTGTTAAATCCAATCTGGGGACAAAACCAGGGACAGACTTGGTCTGGGGACAGTGTCCTCAATCAGGGGACTGTCCCCTGAAACTGGGGATGTCTGGTCACCCTATATTAACCACTTGCTGACTGCCTCGTGCACTTATATGCAGAATGGCACGGGTAGGCAAAGCAACAAATATATACGTTGCTTTGAATCCGCGGGCGCCAGGTCCCCGTGACCGTGCCCGCTGGACCCGTGGACTCAATGTGGACACGATTGTGTCACGGAAGAGCAGAATGGGGGGATGCCTTTGTAAACAAGGCATTTCCCTGTTCTGCCTAGTGACAGGACACTGCTCGTCTGATCCCTCTCATAGGGGGCAGAAAACAGTATTTCACAGTAAGCCCCACCCCCACACAGTTACAATCACTCCTTAGGACACACTTAACCCCTTCACTGCCAGTGGCATTTACACAGTACTAAGTGCAGTTTTACAGCACTGATCGCTGTTTAAATGACAATGGTCCCAAAATAGTGTCAAATGTGTCCACCATAATGTGTAAAAAAAAATAATAATAAAAATGCCATAAAACAACCTCCTATTTTGTAGACGCTAACACTTTTGCGCAAACCAATCAATATACGCTTATTGCGTGTTTTTTAAAGTATGTAAAAGACTACCTGAACTGAGAAAAAAAAATATTTTTATATATTTTTTGGGGATATTTATTATAGCAAAAAGTAAAAAATATTGCTTATTTTCGCTATATTTTTGTTTATAGCGCAAAAAATTAAAACCGCTTAGGTGATTAAATACCACCAAAAAAAATCTCTATTTGTCTGAAAAAAAAAAGACGTCAATTTTTGTTTGGGAGCCACGCCGCATAATTGTCAGTTAAAACGACGCAGTGCCGAATTGCAAAAAGTGGCCAGGTCGTTTGGCAGCCAAATTCTCTGAAGTGGTTAAAGGTGACAGGGAACTGAGGAGACAATAATAAAGTACAAAGTATGCCATGGTTACTAAGTAGCTTAATTAAAGCAGGTGCACATTGTATACCACCTATCTAAACTCTTGACCACCGTTTGGCAAAAAAAAAAAGGTATCAAAAATCGTTGGGGGTGTCCGTGAATGGCAGTTTGGAAATGTGGTCACCCTAAATTGCGGAGGTGTGTTTAATAACAGTGATCTGACATATTATTCTATCTCTAAATTAACATGAACTAAATTTATCCTTATACTGCTAGCCTTAGTAAATAGATAGGAAGGTATCCACTTGCTGACCAGGCTTTTTTTTGGGGGAGACCCTAGAGAATAAAATGGTCGGGATTTCGGACAGCAAAAATTTGTGAGCTGCTCGCATGCTCGGAATCAATTTGGAGCATGCTCGGAATCACTGAACTTCTCGGCTCGTTGTAGTGTTGTACGTCACCGCATTCTTGGCGGTCAGAATTTTGTGTGACCGTGTGTATGCAACACATACAAAAGTTTGAGCCAACATTCTGTCGGAAAAAAATCCACGTTTTTTTTTGTTGGAATTTACGTTTGTGTGTACGCAATGTAAGAGCCCTATGCCAAAATTGTAAATGTAGCACAAATAAGCTGTGTTTTCTTTTTGTACTGGGTAAGAGCACGAGGGTCACCCTGGCAGGCACATGACGTCATTGTCACTAAGTAACCCAGTAAGTCTGTGGTGTGTCTAATTTATACTGCAGATGATCTGAAAGGAAGCCGTTCTATATGACAGACAGAAATCCTTAGCCATAGAGAACTGACTGAAAGGGCTCATTTGCACATGCTTTGTTCTCTGAAGAGCAATCTGCTGTGGATTGCTTTTCAGAGGGTGTTTGATAGGCGGCGAGGAGGCGTTATGTTGTCGGCTCATTGTCAGCCCCTTAAAAGCTTGCACTACTGCAGCGAAATGGAGTGCCTTGCACATGGTTCCAGTGTGGCCCTATACAGGAGGGTATGTGTCAGTAGGCCCCATATAAACATAGCATCTAGGTAGGTATGAATGAGTAGGCCCTATATACACATAACATATAGGTAGGTATGAATGAGTAGGCCCTATATACACATAACATATAGGTAGGTATGAATGAGTAGGCCCTATATACACATAACATATAGGTAGGTATGATGAATGAGTAGGCCCCATATACACATAACATATAGGTAGGTATGATGAATGAGTAGGCCCTATATACACATAACATATAGGTAAGTATGAATGAGTAGGCCCTATATACACATAACATATAGGTAGGTATGATTGAGTAGGCCCTATATACATATGGCATATAGGTAGGTATGAATGAGTAGGCCCTATATACACATAACATATAGGTAGGTATGATGAATGAGTAGACCCCATATACACATAACATATAGGTAAGTATGAATGAGTAGGCCCTATATACACATAGCATATAGGTAGGTATGAATAAGTAGGCCCTATATACACATAACATATAGGGAGGTATGAATGAGTAGGCCCTATATACACATAACATATAGGTAGGTATGAATGAGTAGGCCCTATATACACATAGCATATAGGTAGGTATGAATGAGTAGGCCCTATATACACATAACATTGAGGTAGGTATGAATGAGTAGCCCTATATACACAGAGAGTATAGAGGCAGGTATGTATTATGGGGCTCTATACAGTATACACAGAGAGGTATGTAGTATACACAGTACACAGGTAGGTGTGTATGTCAGAATTATAGGGGTTGATTTACTAAAGGCAAAAAGACTGTGCACTTTTCAATGTGCAAATGCACTCTGCAAGTGCAGTTGCTACAGAGCTTAGTAAATGAGCAAAAGTACTGATGACTTCCATCATCCAATCACGTGCAAGCAAAAATGCTGTTTTTTTTTCCTTGCATGTTATTTGGTATTCTTTTCAAAGTGAAGCTTTACCTCCCTTACTAAGCTCTGGAGCAACTGCACTTTACAAAGTGCACAGTCTATTTTCCTTTAGTAAATCAACCCCTTAATCACTATGTCCTGTGATTAGGCACTGCTGTATCACACATTTCACAGATCCTGCCTTCTGAACTACAGAAGTGCTGATAGGAGGAGTTTTAGGAGGCGGAGTCAGTATAGGAATCACAGCTTGCAGGCAGCAAGGTACTATGGGATATGTAGTCCTTAGATAAACAACAGAGGAGAAGCTGCAAAGCATGCAGGGAATCCAGGAAGGTGTGGAATGAGATAGCCATCAGACAGACAGAACTCACAGGGAAGGTGATATTTCAAGTAAGCTGTGTGTATCCCAGGAGGCAGCCGCCCATTCATAAAGCGCCCTGCAAGTCGCTCATGCGCAGTAGGAAATGGGCAGTGAAGCCGTAAGGTCCCCAACTCTCCACTGCCTGTTTCCCTTAGTGAGGATGGATTGCGCTAGGATTGAGCGATTGCCGTCGGGGGCCATCATCTCAGGCGCCTAGGACAGGTAAGTGTCCTTATTAACAGTCAGCAGCTACAGTATTAGTAGCTGCTGACTTAAAAAAAAAAAATAACGGATGGAATCGCGCTTTAAGCTTTGCCAATAAAACCTAGACTCTGATTGGTTACTATGCAGAGCCACACCAGATTCTGTGTGCACCAGTTTTAGTAAATCTCCCTAGACGGGACATTTGCGGAGAGATCTGGTCACGTCCTCCCACAGCTGTACACTTTACACACATTCTATCAGATTGATATGATTTCTGTTTACGGATAACGCCATTCTCCGTGTCTGTGCGAGACTCTGAGCACTCTCTCTGGTCATTTTACACAGCTTAATTCTCACTAGGTGCCTATTAGGATTCAAAAAGGATGATGCCATTTACTGTGAATTATTATCCCGCCCCGAAAACTGGAGATGACACATTTAATGATCTTATCATCTTCATTATGACATTCTAGAACTAAGACTGACGTGGCCCAGGCTGTAACAGCATTCTATACCGGGCCGATTTAGTTAGAGAGCATGACAGCGTGCCGTAACCTGTAGCAACCAATAAGGCCCAATACACACTGGGCATTGAGCCTCTGTGCATGAGATTCCGGCGTTTCAGGTGCACCATCCAGCCCTGTCACTGGCAGCCCGTACAACCCTGCAACTGCGGCTGGATGATGCCCCGAGTGCTACTAACATTACTGATTGGGATTACACAGAGGCGGCTCTAGGCTTTGTGAGGCCTTAGGCAAAACTTGACATGGTGGGAAAAATAATTCAAGGACAAGAGCCTCTTCCCCACAACCCTCGCCGGTGGGGGTCTGTGGGCAGGGGGCTTATCGGAATTTGGACGCCCCCTTTAATAAGGCGACCACAAGATCCTGATCTTTAACAACTAAGGGGCGGGGGCCACCCAGTGATGTCACCTGGTGAACCCGCCCCCTTGTGACATCATTGACTGAGGGCATGCTGGGTCATTGACGTCACAAGGGGTGGTGTCACCGATATTCACTGGTTGTTAGGGACGCTGGCGGCCCCGCTCCTGAGTCAGGGCTCTTAACGCTGCCTGAGCACAGCAGCATTAACCACTTCAGGCCGGCACTATCGTCAAAAGACGTCTACAGCGCCGACCTGAGGTGCCAGGTGGACTTTCTGTCTTTTTCTGTTTATAGCGCAAAAAATAAAAATCGCAGAGATGATCAAATACCACCAAAAGAAAGCTCTATTTGTGGGGAAAAAAATGATAAAAACATAATTTGGGTACAGTGTTGTATGACCACGCAATTGTCATTCAAAATGCATCAGCGATGAAAGCTGAAAATTGGTCTGGGTACGAAGGGGGTTTAAGTGCCCAGTAATGAAGTGGTTAAGGTCCCCTGTCCATCAAAACTGGGGTAATGCATTGGGTAAGTTAAGTGGCCAAAAGAAGAAAAATAGACCGCCGCTCCAGGCAAATGCAATAAGCAATCAATGTCCTCCTCAAAGACCGTGGGTGCTGGCAATGCACAAGGCAAAAAATCAATGAAAATAATTAATGGACAGCCGCACACCAAAATAAACCTAAAAAGGTAGCCTTTATTGGTCTAAAAAGGATAAAAAGCACTACATAACACAGCACAGCAAGCAGTAGGGTAAAAAACATGACGCGTTTCGCACAAACAATCAGTGCTTAGTCATATGACTAAGCACTGATTGTGCGAAACACGTCAGCTTTTTTACCCTACTGCTTGCTGTGCTGTGTTTTGTAGTGCTTTTTATCCTTTTTATCCTTTTTTTATCCTTACACATCAGAATGCTCAGTCTCTCCATCTTTTCATATGAGAGCCCCCTTTTCACATCAGAGTCCTCAGCCCCCCCCCCATCCTTTCACATCAGAGTCCTCAGTTCCCCTCACCATCCTTTCACATCTGAGTTCTCATTTTCCCCTTCCACAATAGAGTCCTCAGTCCACAACTCTCCACCCTTTCACATCAGAGTCCTCAGTCCCCCCTCCATCCTTTCTCATCAGAGTCCTCAGTAGGCATGTGCAAAAGTGAAAAATTCGTTTCGTTTCGTTTCGTTTCAATTCGTCATTTAATAAATTTCGTTAAGTTAGGTTCGTTACATGTGTTGAATTCGTTTTCGGAATTCGTTCGTTTTCGACCGAATTTCGAAAAATACGGTCGAAATCGAAAATATTTCGACCGTTTTTCGAATTCGTTCGTTTTCGACCGAATTTCGAAAAAATCGGTCGAAATCGAAAATATTTCAACCAGATTAGAAAACAAATAGTCTCTTTTCTAATAGAATTTTTTTCGAATTAAATTCGAATTTTTTTTTTTTTTTTTTTTTTTCGAATTCCGATCGAATTTAGTCCGCGGGTATTCGATTCGGAATTCGAAAAAAAAAATTCGATTTCGACTTTTTTTTTTTTTTTTTTTCGAAATTCGGTCGAAAATGAACGAATTCGGAAAACGGTCGAAATTTTTCGTTATTATAGCAATTCGGAAATTCGTATGCATCCGAATGTCCGAATAATGGAAAATTCGTCCGAATTTCGATTCGGAACGAAACGAAATGCACATGCCTAGTCCTCAGTCCTCTCTTTCACATCAGTGTCCTCAGCCCCCCCCCCCCATTCATTTACATCAGAGTCCTCTTTTTCACAAGAGTCCTACCTTCTGTACATCACCACAGTGCAGCTATGGCAGAACGGCAGTGGATGGGAGATGGAGATGGTTCACAAGGAGGCAAACTTCCATCCCCTTTTAAATATTGGGGTGCCCTGAATGCCACCTGCTCTGGAATGGTGCATGCATTTCCATGGTGCAGGCGGGCTAGAAACAGATGATGATGTGTGAAAAAATTGGCCATAGTGTGGCACCTCTGAAACGCAGAAGAGGCATACTAGCATGCCACGACACTGATTAAGAAACACTGGTGACATAAAAAGACTTTCTGCTGGCAAAATATTTTATTTCATAGCAAAAATCCCACTACGTTTAGTTTATTTTCTTATATTTTATGCCATGTATATAAGAAGATATCCAGAAGAATAGTCCTAGTAAAGGCTAGGGCTCCATGCACACCAGAAGCTAAAACAAGCTATAAAAAACACCAGTAGCTTTGCAATGAGCCTTATTTTTTTATTTTTTTGCGATAGCGTTTATTAGCGTTTTTCAGTGTAGCGTTTTTTTTCTTTTTCAATGGATAAAAAAATGCAAGAAAAACTGGCGAGCTGCGTTTTTGAGCGTTTAGCGTTTTTTTGCGTTTTTTTCCCACTGAAAAAAAACACCAAAACGCCTATAAACTGCAGTTTATGAGCTTCAGTGTGCATGGAGCCTTAAAAGACAGCAGTGCCAAACAAGTATATAAATGTCAGAGGAGTTTTGCTTCATGCTGTACAATGTGAACTGATAAATAAACAGAAGGTATGCACGGGCCCCATAACCTCAGGGCCCCAGTGCAATGATATTTACCCCTCAGTCATTACTGAGGATCAACCAAAGACACTGACGTATGTGATGTACTTTACTGGAAAGTGTGCAAAAGCGTGGACTGGGTGGAATTTCAATAATGTACTCTATATATAGAAGTACTGATCTAGCACTTGTACAGTCATTACAGACCACTGAATGGAAATAGTATGTTTTTTGGGGGCTCCATAATTTTTTTTAGCACTTCCTGCTTTAGTAAAGCTTGCCCATCTGACTGTGTGGGGGGCTTAGCGGTAAGCATTGACACTTGCCTGATCAGACTGCTCACCTTTCTTTTAGGCCCCTTTCACACTGGGGCAGTGGGTACGTCGGCGGTAAAGCGGCACTTTAGCGGCACTTTACCATCAATTTCGTAGTGCTATTTGGCTGCTAGCAGGGCGCTTTTAACCCCCGATAGCGGCCGAAAGAGGGTTAAAACCACCCGCTGCAGCGCCACTTTGCCGGCAGTATAGCCGCGGTGCCTATTCATTTCAATGGGCAGGAGCATTATACACACTGCTCCTTCACCACCCCAAAGATGCTGCTAGCAGGACTTTTTCAGCATCTTGCCTGCAAAGCGCCTCAGTGTGAAAGGGGTCTAAAGGACAGGAGGGTTCAGTTCTGCTCTAAGGAGTCCATCCCAGCCTGAGGTGAATTGAGCGGCTCTTTCAGGGCGGTTTGCAGGCCATCCCAGCCTGAGGTGAATTGAGCGGCTCTTTCAGGGCGGTTTGCAGGCCATCCCAGCCTGAGGTGAATTGAGCGGCTCTTTCAGGGCGGTTTGCAGGCCATCCCAGCCTGAGGTGAATTGAGCGGCTCTTTTAGGGCGGTTTGCAGGTGCTGTTTTTAGCGTTATAGAGCCTGCAAAGCGCCTTAGTGTGAAAGGGGTCTAAAGGACAGGAGGGTTCAGTTCTGCTCTAAGGAGTCCATCCCAGCCTGAGGTGAATTGAGCGGCTCTTTCAGGGCGGTTTGCAGGCGCTGTTTTTAGCGTTATAGAACCTGCAAAGCGCCTCAGTATGAAAGGGGTCTAAAGGACAGGAGGGTTCAGTTCTGCTCTAAGGAGTCCATCCCAGCCTGAGGTGAATTGAGCGGCTCTTTTAGTTTGCAGGTGCTGTTTTTAGCGTTATAGCGCCTGCAAAGCGTCCCATTGTGAAAGGGGTCTTACTTAGGGTGACCACATTTCCAAACTACCATTCAGGGACACCCCAAAAATCAGCTTGTGCTGTAACGAATCACAGCACAGTGATTGGACACAAGAGGCAGGATTTATGATTTCTCCAATCACAAGCAGGGGGCAGGATTTTGCTTCTCCAGGCATTCCCAGCCAGGACAAGTACTGTCAGTGAGTAAAACGCTGATGTGGCGGCCTTTTTTGGGGGCATCAGATTGGCCCCCAGGGTGTCTGTGTCAGTTTCATTCCGGGACACTGTATTGTCCTGGAATGAATGTGCCCGGGACAGACCTGCAAAATGCGGGACTGTCCCGGGCAATCCAGGACACGTGGTCACCGTAGTCTTACTGTCTAGCAACGATTAAGCACTTTGTGTGAAACGCATCTACAGTGTGGATCCCTCGTGTGTCATGTTTTTTAAACCTTTGACTCTACAAAACCAACTGTAAACCAACACATTTTTCTTCATCTCTTGATGTGCCGATTTTTCTCTTTGTTGCATGAATGTTCCAGGTTGCGGACCTCGGCAGGCACCCAGTCTTGTTGCCACAGTACTATCAAGAGATATTTAATTTGTAGACTACCTTGGAGCGGTGTACACTCTACTTAATTTTTCCTTTGGGTGTACTACATGGCTAAGTAAATCAGTAGCAGTAGACACCAAGAGCACTCAGGGTTGTTACTATACTGAACTGGATTATGACTGGAGTGCCCTCTGCTGGTAGCCACCTCTAAATGCAGCCTGGGAGGTGACTGGTCACATGAGGCATGGGGGTGCTGGGGAGGTGACATGCTCCATCTGAGGAGACTCCTCCCTGTCCTACAAGTATATGGGGTGCCTACTGTACAGGTGCTAGCACTGGAGATAAGGGGGGAACTCACCAGCAATGCCATGTCAAGGTCTGGTGAGAACAGTTCATGGAGGGAGGAAATAGTCCTGAAGGTGGTTTTGTCATAGGAGGGAAATGTTTTAAGAAGAGGGAGGAATTTTTGTTTGGAGAGGCCCTCTGTGCTTTACTTACCTTAGGCCTCTACAGCCTCCATGTTATGCACTGTTGACCCAGAGCAAAGTAGGCCGAGGTGTTATTTAATCAAACCCCTTTAAGCCACTCCCACTGTGGTGAAGCGCGTTTCCTGTGCAGTTCCTATCCCTTCCCTTGCTTCGCCCCTGCCCACCCCCAATAACATTGGGCATGGTCAGTTGGGTGGCACTGGACTTCATGTTAATTTTCACACTGGGACGCTTTTGAGGCGTTTTCGTGCTAAAAAAAAAAGCAACTGAAAAGCGCCTCTCAAGCCGCACCAGTGTGAAAGCTCAAGTGCACACTGGAGTGGTGCACTTGCAGGACGGGAAAAAACGTCAGCATCTTTGGGGCGGTCTATACACCGCTCCTCCACTGCCCCTGCCCATTGAAATGAATGGGCAGCAATGCCGAAGCCTGCATAAGCAATTTGGGTGCTATTAACCCTTTTCTGGGCCGTAAGTGGGGGTTAAAAGCGCACACCTATCGGCCAAAAAGCGCTGATATAACAGTTGTACAGTGCCACTAAAACTAGCAGCGCTTTACTGCTAATGCCCGCACCGCCCCAGTGTCAGAGGGCTCTTGGGGCCTTTTTTTACACTACAGCACAGCAGCACTCCTAAAACACACTTTGTGCTTTTAAAAAACAAATAGCATGTTTTATATACGTTACATTAGAACATATATGCTTAACTGGTTGTTAAAGATGCCGTTGGGTCAGGGCCATCTTAATGCAAGGGCACTCCTGGGCACTGCCCAGGGGCCCCCAGGTACATGGGGGCCCCACAATAATCTTGCATTACATCATACTTGCCGACTGCCCCGGATTTGCTGGCACAGTCATGCTTTTTACTAAACTGTCCCGATATGATCATGTCCCGAGAAGCGTCTCAGAACCTATACTGTGCCCTCCTGATCCCAGTATCCTGACTAGAGGTCGACCGATATGGGTTTTTCTCTGGCCGATGCCGATGCCGATATTCAGAAATCGCGGCGGCCGATAGCCGATTTATGATGCCGATTTTTTTTTTTTTTGGGCAGATATGTTAAGCCGATCTCCGCCCCCCTTCATCTCATAAAATCTAACAGTTAGACCCCTTTCACACTGGGGCGTTTTCAGGCACTTTTGGGCTAAAAATAGCACCTGTAAAGTGCCTGCAAAACTGCTCCCCTGCAGTCTCAGTCTGAAAGCCCGAGTGCTTTCACATTGAGGTGGTGCGCTGGCAGGACATTAAAGAAAAGTCCTGCAAGTAGCATCTTTGGAGCGGCTCCTCCACCACTCCTGCTCATTGAGATGAACGCCTGCAAAGCGCTTCTGCAGTGGTGCTACATGGGAGCATTTAACCCCTTAATCAGCCGCTAGCTGGGATATAAGCACCCCGCTAGCAGCCAAATAGCGCTGCTAGAATGATGGTCCAGTGTTTAGGCAGCGGAGTTCTGCGGAAAAAATAAATAAAAGTCAGCAGCTACAAATTCTGCAGCTGTTGACTTTTAATATATGGACACTTACCTGTCGTGGGTGGCCACAATGCTGGCACCCGAAGCCGATCTCTCCCTCGGGTGCTTCGGCCACCATCTTCCGTAAGGGAATCAGGAAGTGAAGCCTTGCGGCTTCACTTCCTGGTTCCCTACTGTGCATGCGCAAGACGCGCTGCGCAATCCCACTGGTCCCTGCTGTTTTCTGGGACCTGTGCGTCTCCCAGAAGAAAGCATGGGGGCGGATTAAGCACCAGATGTGGTGTAGGTCACCACAGTCACCGCAGTGATCTATGCCCGGAAGAGGGAGCAAATACCTGGGATTACGCAGGTATCTGCCCCCCCTTCCCCCTGAAAGGTACCAAATGTGACACCAGAGGGGGGGGGGGGGGGGGGGGGGGATTCGGAAAAGTGGAAGTTTCATTATTGCCCTGCTAAGTAATACAGAACATTTCTTACATTTAAACACAACAAGCCTCCAATCAGTGCACTTGTAGGTGTCATTTAGATACAATATATATATATATATATATATATATATATATATATATATATATAAATCCAATACACAAAAACAGGTAATGAAAACTTTTGGATGAAAAAAAACAGGCTAACTTTACTGTTTAGTTGTTTTATTTGTTAAAGCATATTTTTCCCCAAAAAATGCGTTTGAAAGACCGCTGCGCAAATACCGTGCAACATTAAATATTGCAGCAATCGCTATTTTATTTCTTAGGGTCTCTGCTAAAAAAAAATATATAATGTTTGGGGGTTCCAAGTGATTTTCCAGCAGAAAATACAGGATTTTTACTTGTAAGCACCAATTTTAAAAAAGATTTAGCCTTTAAATGGTTAAACTGAGAACTCTCCTTCACGGAGTTCAGTTAATTGATAAGTAGCAACATTGTAACTTTTCTCAAAACTTGGCAGGCTGCCCAGAGTCTCCTCCACGGGAAACTTCAGGCAACTTGCATTGACTTCTATTATAGAAGCTTTTTGCAAGTCGCGCTGCTGAAGTTAAAAAAAAAAAAAAATCGGCTTTCTTACAGCACAAATCGGCCGATGTCGATTAATTAAAAAACGCAAAATATCGGCCGATATATCGGCCAGCCGATATATCGGTCGACCTCTAATCCTGACCCCCCCCCCCCCCCCTACTGTGCCCTTCTTACATTCCCCCCATGCTGTGCCCATTGTGTTGACTAGTCTTTGGTTTATAGAATGTTTTCTTTTTGTAAAATGGATTTAATTGAAAGTATTAATGAATATATGTTTAATTCTATCAACTATTTATACTTTATTTCTTTGAAAGTAGGTGTGTAAATTGGGGCACGCTGGTATGGACCCCAGTGCATTATTTTGCCCAGGGGCTATTAAGACGACCCTGCATTGGGTGCCCACTCCTTAACGACTGGCTTTTCTTTTGTTGTTAAGGACCCAGAACCTGTCGACATTTTTAACCAACGAGTGATAATGCCTCCCCTTCCTCTTTTTTCACTGCACACTGTGAGCTTCTCACAGTGTGCATTAGAAGCTGCAGCAAGTCAGATAGAGCCCACCTCATTTCCTAGCGAAAGTCTGCCATAGACTTTGACAGGCAGCAGGCAACGAGGCACAAATAAAGGCTAAGATGGACGCACTGCAGCTAAATAACCTCATGTGCAAAGGGCCTTTGTGTTCTGGACATCTCTCCCTAGAAGTCCTTGTCTCTGGAAATGTTTCTAACATTAAGCCCTGATTCACATTGTTGCGATTTGACATGTCAAATCGCATGCCAAATTGGCGGCAGTCACTGGCAATGGCACCGTCCTAATCAGTGCGACACTGCATTTGTGACGCCTCACCAATTTCAAAAAGTAGTTACCATACTACTTCTTGCAATTTTGGGGTGTGCTTTCAATTGACATCTGTGCAGAAACAGATTTTTGTGAAATCGCAGCCAAAATCTGGACTGGCATGCAGGAGTGAAATTGTGCGAGAGTTCAGCTGAACTCGCACGGCTTCATTCCCACGGCTCAGTGGGATCCCGGGCCAGTTCACACCACATGCAGCCCAGTGTGTTTTTTTTCTGAAATCAAAAACGCATGAAAAGTAGGTTATATGTTTTCCAATGGCTTAGTTCACACCAGTGCAGTCAGTTCCAAGGCTTTCTAGTTCCAGAAAAAGAGTAGAACATGCTGTATTTTTCCTGCACTGGAATGTACACAAAAAAAAAAAAACACATAAAAAAACGCACCGGAATGTACTGGGACGTTTAAAAAATGCAATCAAAACACACTGGACTCCAGTACAGTAAAAAAAAACAACAGGAAAAGCAAGAAAAAAAAACATTTGGAATGCATTCATAAACGCATCAAAAATACGTTGAAAACACGCATGCAGAAAGGCATCCAGAACAGATCTGGAGTGCGTTTTGTGGTGTAAACTAGCCCTCGCGACTATTAAGCGAAAAAAGTCGGACGATCTGTCATCCGATTTCCGGATCGTGGGTACGGGCCATTATTACGAACACACGATCTGTGTCCAGTCCCCTAAAATAACCAGGATTTGTGTGTTTACACACCCAGATCCCGATTCTCGCTCTGTCTTCATGCCCGCCAGGCACTCGCATCGTCTCTGGGCACACGCTGCGGGCGTGCCCCTAGTGGCCAAAAGAAAAAGCAATGTAAGGCAACGTCGATTTGCCCAGCCGAGCCAACCTGCCGCAGTAAAATTGCGGCGGCTGGTCGGCAAATGGTTGAACTATCTTTTGATAGTGCTTTACTCCAAAAGCATTTTTTTTAAATAAATTTGATAAAAATTAAAAAAATCTAATTTAAATGAAAAAAAATATGTTTTTTTTGTTAAAAACCATTGATTTTTTATCCACCCTGGGCGCATTGGGAGGCCCATAGAAGTTAATGGCAGCACATCAGGACACATATCATGCATTGGCAACAGGTATTACCAAGCCTTGGTTAATGGCTCTCAACTCTATTTTAAAATTCAAAAACGCATTGAAAACCAAACATGCCCCAAAGGATGTCACTATGAAAGCCAACACAAAAAGTAAGTATGCTGACACATGTTAATACACCTGCATTATACTACAAAAAACTCACCTCTACAATCATGCATTTATCTAAATTAGTCCGAGCCGGTTCACACTGGGGTGGCACGACTTTGCGGGCGACTTGGCAAGGCGTCCTGAAGACGACTTCAGAGGCGACTTGCAAAATGGCTTCTGTATAGAAGTCAATGCAAGTCGCACCGAGTCGCCCCCAAAGTCGTACAAGAACCTTTTTCTAAGTCGGAGTGACTTGCGTCGCTCCTATTAGAACGGTTCTATTGAATAGAATGGGACGCGACTTGTCAGGCGGCTGAATCACCTGACGAGTCGCCCCAGTGTGAACCGGCATTCATTGAGGACAGCCTCCGACACCACCGTTCTTTCCATCCAGGTACACATTGTGTTTTCCCTTCCTCGTCCAATCAGCACTTCTGTTACTTTGATGTAAGTGTGGATATTTGTCTTTCAATAAAATGTTACAATGTTTTTCAGTAATTCCTGCTCTTTGGCTACGCTGTGTTCTCTGAGGATCCTTCCCTGATCTGATGTACCTAGCTGCGGAAAACTCCCATCCATCTATTCATCCATCTACAATATCTCGGATTTGATGTGCCCAGCTGTGGATGTCTCCCATCCATCCATCCCTGATCTTCACTTTACATTGGCCACCATCCAGGTTGTTGGTCTTTTGGACTCATCACCCTCAGCTACCATCACGCTACTCCAACAGCTTCGGATCTCCAGGAATAAGTACTATTAACCTTTTTAATTATGTTTCATTTCTCTCTTGAGGATTTCCCTTTGCCACTAATTTCATCGTACACAGGATCAAAAAATTGCACGAAAAATATCACTTTCGAAACAATCATATGATAATAAGATCGTTAGTACACAGCTTTTGACAGCCAATCACAACAGTTCATCTGATATTATCCGAAGTACAATTTTCATTTAATCAGTACAGTTGTCGTTTGAAAATACACCAAAAATACACGACAACACATTACATGACTTCTGAATTCTTATTCTGTCGTACGAGAATTTTCATAACTTTGTGAACTCTTCATTTTCGATATGAGATTAGCATGCAAAAAAATCATTTGTTAGACAATCTCATCGCGTGTACCAGACATTACTGTGGGCGCTGACAGACCTTTATGCTGGGTTCGCACTATCGGCGCATGTGGCTCACAGCAGGGGTCTGGTGCGTCCCCGTTCACTGTTTCAGATCCAATTTCAGGCTGAATTTTGGGCCAAATTCGGACCTGAAATGGATCAAAAGACGCACAGGGCTGTGCAATTCGCAACGGAGCCACAGCAGAGATATGTGAACCACCTCCATAGACAGCCGTTCAAGATCTCCTGATTTTGCAAATTGGTTTGAGCCCAACCTTAAGCTGCATTAAAACGCTTTTCAGTTTTGAGCGTTTTTTTTTCAGGCGTTTTTTAAAACGTTTGTATTAGGGTTGTCCCGATACCCATACCAGTATCGATATCGGGACCGTTACCGAGTATTTGCGGAAGTACTTGGCTAGAGGAACATGGCTAGAGGAACATGGCTGAAGGGACATGGCTAGAGGGACATGGCTGGAGGGACATGGCTGGAGGGACATGGCTGGAGGGACATGGCTGGAGGGACATGGCTGGAGGGACAAGGCTGCATATGTGGGGGACGTGGCTGGAGGGACATGGCTGCATATGTGGGGGACATGGCTGGAGGGACATGGCTGCATATGTGGGGGACATGGCTGGAGGGACAAGGCTGGAGGGACATGGCTGCATATGTGGGGGACATGGCTGGAGGGACATGGCTGCATATGTGGGGGACATGGCTGGAGGGACATGGCTGCATATGTGGGGGACATTGCTGCATATGTGGGGGACATGGCTGGAGGGACATGGCAGCATTTGTGGGGGACATGGCTGCATTTGTGGGTGACATGGCTGCATATGTGGGGGGACATGGCTGCATATGTGGGGGGACATGGCTGCATATGTGGGGGGACATGGCTGCATATGTGGGGGGACATGGCTGCATATGTGGGGGGACATGTCCGCATTCGGGGACACATTTAAAAAAAAGTATCGGTATTCTGTATCGGCAACTACTTGAAAAAAAGTATCGGTACTTGTACTCGGTCCTAAAAAAGTGGTATCGGGACAACCCTAGTTTGTATGTGTGTTTTGTAATTATCCAATAGAGAAAAATATCATCTGTTTCGTCATGTGTTGCTATGTTTTTTAGCTTTTTCATCCACTTTTATAAAAAAAAAAATATATAAGGGGTTGGGGGTTCATTTATTTATTATTTATTTATTTTGTTAGGTTAGGGGTTAATATCGAGTTAGGGGTTTAGGATTAGGGGTTAATATTAGTTTTTATTTTTTTATTTTTTATATAAATTTTTTTATTTTATTATTTATGTAATTTATTATTTATTAATTTATGATTATTTATTTAATAAATATTAATCATAAATTAATAAATAATAAATTACATAAATAATAAAAAAAAAACAATTAAATAAAATTCATGACAAACAACGCGTCGCTACGCTCAGATGTGAATGGAGCCTAACGCCTTGTAGACCACTGTGTTGAACGAAAACAAAACTGACAGCTCAGGTTGGATAGTTAGTACAGCGGCTCCGACCTGAGCTGTCAGTTCTTTTTCATTCAAACCAACCAAGGCTTTAGGCTCCACTCACATCTGAGCATAGCGACGCGTTGTCCGTCATGCATTTTAGCAAGTTTTTTGCTCAACTCCCCTGCTGTGCTATAGGAGGACGGCCCCATCGCTAGAACACTCTGGTCAGCGCTCTCAGTCATTGGCTAAGAGTGCTGATCAGGAGTCGGTCGGCAAATCTGTTTTGGTCATGACCCTTTGTCAGAAGCCAGCCGAACGGCTGCCATACACACAGGTTGAATGTCAGGCGGCATCAGCTGGTTCAATAGAAACCGGCCAATGTCGCCCAGCATTCAGCCTGTGTGTACTAGCCTTTAGGCTCGGAGTGTGTGCGGTTTGGTGCGTTTCCATGCATTGTGTGTAGAACAGCCCATTCTTTTCAGTGGAAAAGCGTGACACGCTCAAAAAAAGTCCCTGATTCTTCATGCATTTAGGAATTAAGGGCCAGATTCTCAGAGGCGCTACGACGGGGTATTTCAGATACCCCGTCGTATCGCCGTTTTTTTCCCCGGGTATCTATGCGAGTGATTCCTAGAATCACTTTGGCATAGATACGGGTGAAGATCCGACAAGTGCAATACAATTACACTTGCGGATCGTAGATGTAATGACAATTCCGGCCACTAGTTGGCCTTTACGTTATTTTCTCATTTGCCTATGCAAATGAGGCTACTACTCAGTTTCCTGAACGCTTTTACACCGCCCCGTCACGCTTACGTCGCTTTCGTCCGTGTAAGGTTACCCCTGCAAAGATGTGGAGTAACCTCACACAGTACCGTCGGATGCCGTGTTAAATATGGTGTCGGGTCAGCGTCAGCTTTTTCCATCGGTTACGTTGTTTTACTAAGTCGTTCGCGAATAGGGCATTGTGTAAGTGACGATCACGTCGTTTTGACGTCGGTTTTACCGCCGCTTTCCGACGTGAGCTGGAGCATGCGCACTAGGCTTTTTGCCCAGCCGGCGCATGCGCGTTTTTTTTTATCCAGAAAAAAGTTTATTGAGACACAGGTAAAAAAGAGACATACATCGAGATTTCAAATATATAGATAAGATCCAAAACAATCAGTCACATATTCTATTAGAGAAATACCTGCCCACTGCACCATCCATATACACATTATTCGCAGAGCCCAACCATGCTCTCCTCCACCTCCCATCGTATGCATCTCCCCACTTTCCCTAAAGGGGTCCTGTCTCAGTGTACCTAAAGGGGTCCTGTCTCAGTGTAGGCGCATGCGCAGTTAGATCGACGCGGGGACGCGCTTAATTTAAATACAAGCCGCCCCCTTTGAATTACGCGGCCTTACGCTGGGCCATTTACACTACGCATCCGCAAACTACGGAGCAAGTGCTTGGAGAATACGGCACTTGCTCTGTTAACTTGCGGCGGCGTAGTGTAAATGGCTTGCGCTACGCCAGCGAAAATCTATGAGAATCTGGCCCTAAGTAATTAATTAAGAATTAATGGCACCGCTGTGTTTCTGTGTGTTGCGGGAAAGCGCATTTTTTTCCCCCACATTCTCGCAATGCTGTAATATAAACGCTGCCCTACATTCACATCTCTGCGTCTGGCTGTGGGTATCGCAGCGATTCCTGCAACCACCCTCAGCGAAAACGCACTCCTCTGCGGAAATGCCCGAGGCTACCTTTAATCCTGAATGGCGCCCCCACGCATGTAAAATCGCAGTGCTTGTGCGGGATCCGCAGGGAAATCGCAATGTAATTTCCCTGTGCCTGCGTTTTTTGAAAATGTGCATGCACATTTTTTATTTATTTTTTGCAGAAACGCAGACACGGCAGATCATTCATTTTAATTTTCTGCCGTGCCAGCGCAAACGCGGCACACACAAATCGCAGATATGTGAATTTATTGTAAATGAGTCTGGAGAAAAGCTTTGAGGGACATTTCTTTACCCAGGATTGGTTCTCAGGTGCTGTACATTGTATTGCCGCGTACACACGCTCACTTTTGCGATGAAAAAAAACGACGTTTTTTAAAACGTCATTTAAATTGATCGTGTGTGGGCAAAACTTCGTTTTTTGTCTTAAAAAAAAACGACAATTTTTTTCCCCAACATGCTTGAATTCTTTGTGTCGTTTTTCAAAACGTTGTTTTTTGTGTCATAAAAAGTGATGGTGTGTGGGCAAAACGATGTAGAAAACGAAGTTTTTAAACCCGCGCATGCTCAGAAGCAAGTTATGAGACGGAGCTTCAATGGAAAAGAGTGCCGTCGAACGTGGTGTACGTCACCACGCTTTGCTAGAGCTTTGTAGAAAAACGATGGTGTGTACGCAACGTCGTTTTGGAAAATTAAGTTTGAAAAACTTCGTTTTTTTCATGATTGAAAACGTCGTTTTTTTTCATCGCAGAAAGTGATCGTGTGTACGCGGCATATGAGGTTTTCATTAAATGCATGCCGTTTATAATGCACAGTACTTTTATTTTTTGAGTTCTGCAAAATGTTGCAAATCAATCTATAAATGAAGAAAAGCATGACTTTTGATGGCATCCCTTCTGTATGTGCACACATCTTCCCAGCCTGTACTTTGACAGCCCCAAGTGTTTCCCAGAATCCTCCCCTCCACTTGTGATTGGTCAGCTGCAGTGTGGGCTGGTGTATGCCTGGGAGACTTGCAAGCTCCCCGAGTGATAGAAAGCACAAGACAGCAAGGCTCATCCTCTGAGCAGGGACTATGGTCCTTGGCACTCCACCACCCTATCTTTAAGGCTCTGTCTTCTCATCTGCAGAAAGGAGTGGCAGCGAAAGCAAAGTGGAAGTCCAGGCGTCTCATCCTTCCAGGGGGACTATGAGCAGGATGACTGGGATGAGATCCAGCACTCAGCCGGGGGCAGATGGTAAGTTGGAAAACTTTTTTTTTCCTTTTTATAAATCCACAATGCCTGTAAGCTGCTTTTGGGAGAACAGATTTGTGCTGTATGATTTAACCTGTGCCCCCCCCCTCCCCCCCTCCTGTTTCTGGAAAGCAGCGATAGGGCTTATTCCCTGGAAGAAAACGCGCTTTAAGTCAGCTTTGTTAATTTGATGTCTGCATTGGGGAAGTCCCAGGACTGATCGTAGACAATTACCACTGACGAGCCCTGACGCTAAATCTGCTCATTTACAACTGGAGTGTTATGGCGTTTTGTAGTGACTGACGGAGCGAATAACGGGTTGGTTTACGCCTAACGGGTGATTGTAGTGAAATATTAAATTGTGCATTGTGTAAGATCTATCATGAACGGTTGTGCAAACAGTCATGCAAGACTTTTTTTTTTTTGGGGGGGTCCCCATTTAACTTTCAGGCTGCATTCATACCTGAGCGTTTTGTCGCCTGAAGCGCGACGCTCAAAAAAGGCTAGAGGGGGGAAAAAATACATTATTTTCTTAGGAGATGGTTCACATCTACACTCAAACACTTCTCGCCGAACGTCTGAAGCTCAAACAAGTTCCGGACCCTTTTTTGTCGGGCGTTTTTGAGCGTTTGTATTTCCCATAGAAAGTAATGGAAACCGCTTGATTCAAGCGTCTAGCGCAGTGATGGCGAACCTTGGCCCCCCAGATGTTTTGGAACTACATTTCCCACGATGCTCATGCAAGCTTCAGTGTAGCTGAGCATCATGGGAAAAGTAGTTCCAAAACATCTGGGGTGCCAAGGTTCGCCATCACTGGTCTAGCGCGACAACGAGCGTTTCTACGGCCGTTTTTGTCGCTTTAATCGATAGAACATTTCACCCAGGCAGAAGATAAAAAAAATCTACAAACATAGCAACGAGTGATGAAAAGATGATCATTTTTCCTATTGGCTAAAATAAAAAACGTTGAAGTTCAAAAACGTCGGACGACGCTGTATGCAAAGGCTTGAATACGCGCCACCAAAAACGCTACGCTCAAGTGTACAGATAGAAACATAAACACATGCAAGCAAAGACTAGTCTTTTTGACACATTGACCCTCTAATGGTCTAATATACAACCAGGGACAGACTATGAACACCACCTACATCCTGGCACCTACCTGCCCACATATAGCGTAAATGAGGCCCCTAATTCCCAGGGGGCCCTATTGCAGCTGCACAGTCTGTCTGTGATCATAAGGAAGAAGATGCCGTGTATGATTACCGCAGTCCGTGACTGATTGCTGTCATCACTTGGCTCACCTTGGCCTGGTTCACCTAGGATTAGGCTTAAAGTGAAACCATCAGGTTACATATATGGAAGCTGCCATTGCTGACTTAAAGGGACAGGCTCAAGAGTTAGGCAAGCCATAGATTATACAATTTTCCTTCCTTTTCCCCCAGGTGGAAGGTAAGAAAATTGATACATTTCCCCCATCAACACAGTGGGTTGCAGGGGAGTCTCACCTGCAGCGCTATTGTGTTCTGCTGCTGGGGAGCCTTTCCTGCCTGTAGAACACAATTACTGCTGGCGGCTATAGCTGACGGCAGTAATTTCAGGCAAAAAAAAAGACAGGCTGGTTGTACTGAAGTCGACCAATGGATTGACTTCAGCACAACCAGCCTGCCTATAGATGGATTACATTTTGGCTGAACCAGCAAAGATTTGATCTCTATTGTCAGCTTTATTCCAATCGAAGCTTCACTATGTTGTAAGCCACTGACCTGCAACATCAAGCCGGGCAGGTGAATAGACATTTTAACCTTTGCTGGATGCATGCTCATTCTGGTTTTGTAACATCAAGTGTTAAGATGACAGTCTGAGACCCTGCGAATATAACGGCTAGTTGGGGGGGGGGGTATTGAAAAAAAAAAAAAAACACACTGGTGCAAAGCATTGCGACTGTGTCACGTGAACACCCCCTTTAACTTTCTTTGCAGTTTAAAGGGGGACCATTGCAGGGCACACTAAAAACATGGGTCTAAATCATGAGAGCTCAACCTGTAGCCCTCCAGCTGTTGCGGAACTACATGTCCCATCATGCCTCTTCCTTTGGGAGTCATGCTTTGTAGCTCTCGGCGGCTTGCAAATGCCTCCTGGGATTTGTAGTTTCGCAACAGCTGGAGGGCCACAAGTTGAGCACCCATGATCAAAATGTCACCACCTGTTTTAACCCTGTGAATGCCGCACCAAAGCGCCCCAAATGTGTGCATTGCAGGGCATTTGCGGTGCAACCCCATTTGCTTCAAGAAGTTGCGTTCGCTGGCGGCCCTTCTCAACAAATGCAACAGATGGGGATCATTTAGACCAGGGATATGCAATTAACGGGCTACCAGCTGTTGCAGAACTACAAGTCCCATGAGGCATAGCAAGACTCTGACAGCCACAAGCATGACACCCAGAGGCGGAGGCATGATGGGACTTGTAGTTTTGCAACGCTGGAGGTCCGCTAATTGCATATCCCTGGTCTAAATGATCCCCATCTGTTGCATTTGTTGAGAAGGACCGCCAGCGAACGCAACTTCTTGAAGCAAATGGGGTTGCACCGCAAATGCCCTGCAATGCACACGTTTTGAGGCGCTTTGGTTTTACAGGGTTAAAACAGGTGGTGACATTTTGCCTCCAAACACCTCTGAAAAGCGATCCAAATGTGGATCGGTTTTCAGCTGTGCAGCAATTTAGTTGCACATCTAAACAAAGCCTTTAAGGCAAATGGACAAAGTCAGTATCCATATCTCTGACTTCACAGGTTCTTGAGCTGTGGGTTTATATTCCATGGCAGTAGCACTGCATGCATTTCTGTTACTGCCACCTTGGAGTCTCACTTCTTTTGCTGCAGAAAAGACCATTTAATTCTTACCGCTTTTTCAGCGATGTGATGCTGAGCAGACCAGGGTAGCCAAGCTCTGGGATCTTTCCATGAGAGATGAGATTAAAATGTTTCATTAATCTAAGATTAATGGCGATATCAGTTTTGGGTGGAGTCCCTCTTTAAGTCTCGGGTTGTAGCCCCCCCCCCCCCCCACATATTGGTGTTCTTGCTGAAGCGCTGAGAGCAACGTCCGGGACATATGACTTTGTATAGGGATCTCTGACAAATTCCTCTCCAGTAATATAAAGACTATATTGTCTGTACTTAGTGTCTGCTTTCAATAGTCCAGACTACAGCCGTTGGGATGGAAGTTTTTTTTTTTCCTCCCGGAGAGGCTAAACGGCTCTTATTAGCTGCACTGTATATAAAGCTGACAAAGGTCCACACTCTGCAAATCTTTTATGTCTCCATTAACCCAATGATGGCTGGACTACGGTCACCCCTGCAGCTGTCAGACTGGATATCATTGGCCGCTTAGCAGGAAGAGTTCAGTGCAGCATGGAATGTAGATAATTGGTCAGTGTGTTTTTAACCCTTTAATGAATCCATGCATTCTGTTGTAGAGATGAGTGACTCAATTGATCGGCTGGGGTGCTGCAGCTGCTGTGCAGCTGGCCTTATGTTATCAGTTGTAGGGCCGGATCACACGTGCATGCGTTTTTTTTTTTGGTGCGCCAACAGGCATTATGGTAAAGGCCGATTCACACTTGCTTTGGACTATGAGGTGTGATCCACGTTCTGATCGCTCTTCAGAGAGCATTTGACAGGTAGTGAGGAGGCGCTGAATCACCTGTTTGCTATAACTCCTTAAAGCCGGTACTAGCACCCTGCAACCGCGTGCATTGCATGCAGTTCCGGGGAGCTTACAGAACAGCTCATTCACTTGATTGGGTCGCACTCATTGGGCGCTGTGCCTGTTGAAAGCGACAGAGCTATTATCCATGCTGAGGCCATCACCTCTGCAGCTAAAGGGGGATTGGTTGGTGGGGGGCTGTAAAAACGCAGCTCAATTGTGGGCTTTTACCACCCCTCGATCACTAGTGTTGAATGAGCCCTAAAGCCCCATGCACGCTAGTGCGATATCTACTGCACAATGGAAATCGCATTATTCTCTGTGGTACCTGTCCCATCAATGCAACATGGTGTATTGTAAAAAGGTGCAGGTGCTTATTTTGGTGCATTTTTGGCCCCATAGACTTCAATCAGAGGTTGTGTAAAACGCATGTACCGTTTATACTCGAGTATAAGCCGAGTTTTTCAGCACATTTTTTGGTGCTGAAAATGCCCCCCATCGGCTTATACTCAAGTCACCTTTTTGCGCCTGATCTCCTGGATTTTGGGGACGGCCGTAGGTCCCCTGGACCCCAAATGTGGCACACATTTAGCCCCACTCTTCCTCTACAAGTCTGCAAAGTTTGTTGTCCGGGGGACCTACGGCTGGGGAGCACGGTGTTTTGTTTTTTTTCAAAGTTGAACAGTAATTTCTCCAGGAAAATTTGGGGACCCAGTTCCGGACAGCCGTAGGTCCCCCGAAACTTAGCACACATGTAGCCCCAGTTCTCTTCTACAAGTGTGCAAAGTTTACTGTCTGGAGGACCTATGGAGCACCGATTTTTCACCCCTTCTATATACTCCTGTTAAACGTAAGTCTAGGCATGGGCACAATGAGGCATGGACACAGTGAGGCGGCGTACACACGTACGAGAACCTCGACGGGCGGAACACATCGTTCCGCCCGTCGAGGCTCTCGGCCGGCCGTCGAAATCGGCGACCCGCCCGTCGGGAATGGCAACCAGCCATTCTTCCAGGCAGGCCGTCGAGCAAATAGAGAGCCTGCTCTCTATTCGCTCGACGGGATTCCCGACCGGCGGGGCGAGCCAGGAGCGTACACGCGGCCGAGGTTCTCGCTGGAATGCAGCTCCCAGCGAGGTTCTCGCTGGTTTCTAGTGAGAACCTTGGTCGTGTGTACGCCGCCTGAGGCATGCAGATGGACACCCTAGGCTTATACTCGAGTCAATAATTTCCCCCAGTTTTTTTTTGTAGTAAAATTAGGTGCCTCGGCTTATATTTATGCGAAAAATTAAAATGCACATGCATTTTATGTTTTTTCAAACTATTTTCTTCTGCCATTAAACTTTGCATTTCGTAAATCGGAAGGCGCCCTCTAAAGTCAAATGATCGGTATTATAGGGTGCCAATTTAACCAGTCTTGCCCTTCCTTTTATCCAACACGCCCCACAACAACAGCAACGCTTGTGTTCCTTACCGAACGTGACCAAGCATGGGTTTCTACTGTGGAATTATGTGTCTGAAATTTTCAATTACAGGTTTATAGTTTGAAGATTTGTCTCCTGCATGTCAGATTAACAACTGTACCCGAAATATTATATGGTAAATTGGGGTGCCATTCAGTTTAAATGGTACCCCATACATGTATAGAAAATGCACTATAGGTCAGTCAGGCCCCGTTCACATCAGTGCGATTTGAAATGCGGTTTGACGTGCTAATCGCATGCCACTGTCCCAATCGGTGTGCCTCCGACTTTGCGGCTCTGCACAGATTTCCAAAAGTAGTTCCTGCACTACTATTGGTAACGATTTGACATCTGTGCATGAACCCGCATAGATGTCTTTCAAATCGCACCCGAATTCGCAATGAAATGTGGGTTTGAAATTGTGGTGTTCAGCTGAACTCGCGTGATTTCAAGTCCGCATTCAGTGTGAACAAGGGCTACAGGACAGGCAATACAAGAGAGAGGACATGCCAGGGGTGATCCATGAACTTTTTTTGCATTTGTTTTAGGTGCAACTTTAATGCATGCTTTATAGACCCTGTAGCTAATGCTGCATTTTATGAAGTCATCTCTTTTTTTACATTTTTTGCCTGGATATTGCACTTTAAAATTGGAACTATACTCGCCTCCATTCCAGGGCTGCAGTGTCCCGGGGCACCTTCACTGGCGCTGACAACTTTTGGCCAATGGTTCTGGTTTCAGATCTTCAGCTGTTTTGATTAGCCAGCCTGGGGTGACATCACTAATGGGTATGCGTGGGCGTTCATTCATCTTGACAGATGCCAAAAGTCTACACCGAGTGCGGGCAGGCAGATAAGAAACCCTCTGCGTGTCTCGACTGCATTAAAAAAAACTGACTATTGACATTCCCCCCGCTTGAAAGCAAAACTGTTCTGGGGGGTCAGGAGCTCTTACTTACTATAATATACAAGTATGTGCAGCATATTGACCCATTTTCCATTCAAGTCCATGCAGCTGCATTCAAATGGGAAACGCAGCATTTGTCCATAAAAAAAAACTGTGCTTGACCTGCTTTGCTTGTAGTTCCAATGCACCTTAATAGAACATTCTGCGTCCATCGGAATGCAGGACAATGCAAAGCACAGTCTAAACTGCCATGTGTACTGAGCAATCGGGGCCTCGTCACACCATTTCCAGTGCAGGAAACGCACAACACACGAGGACGCATTGCCCTCCTGTAAACGTGCATGGGTGCCATTAATGGCACCCCAAGCACATCTAGCAAAGTGCACATTTTGCAGCCACCAAACTGCATGGTACTGCAGTAGGATGCAATTCGCTGAAGAGGAATTTTTAATGTCGCACCTGCCTTACCTTTTGTGTGTTCCTGCATGTTTGGTAACCCATATATAAATAAACTGTATATGTTTAGGATGTTGTCAGTCCCACATACCGTATTTTCCTGCGTATAAGACGACCTTTTATACTTAAAAATATGCCTCAAAAATCATGGGTCGTCTTAGGCCGCGTACACACGATTGGGTTGGTCCGATGAAACTGGCCTTAAGGCCAGTTTTATCGGACCAAGCCGATAGTGTGTATGGCCCATCGGACCGTTGTCCATTGGACCAAAGTTTTAAAACTTGCTTTAAAATCGGTCAAAAACCCGCGCATGCTCAGAATCAAGTCGACGCATGCTTGGAAGCATTAAACTTCGTTTTTTTCAGCACGTCGTTGTGTTTTACGTCACCGCGTTCTTCTTTTTTTTTTTTTTTTTTCTTTTTTTTAGCAATGGTATTTATTGAAATTTTCAAGTTATACAACAAAGGAAAAACATAACAAAAAAGAGAGCAAAAATTACAATATGCACAGCACCTAATTGCAACATTACAGCACATGGATATCAATTAACAATTTAAAGGCGTGGTCACTGCGTTCTGACCCAATCGGATTTTGGACTGATGGTTTGTAAGCACATCAGACCATTAGGCCACTTCAGCGGTGACCCGATGAAAATGGTCCGTCGGACCATTCTCATCGGGTTGGTCCGATCGTGTGTACGCGGCCTCATACGCTGGATGCAGAATCAGTCAGAATGCAGGTGTCCAATTTCCAAAAAACTTTCCAAAAAACCGTGCCTCCTCCTCGTGCTTTTCCGTTATAGGCGGAACACTAAGTTTCCTAGCAGAGCCTGTGTTCAGTGTTCCGCCTATCACAGACGTCGTCTCGTCCTCAGCCTTGGAAGAGACGACGTCCATAATAGACGGAACACTGAACACAGGCTCTGCTAGGAAACTGAGTGTTCCGCCTATCGCGGAACAGCACGAGGAGGAGGCGCGGCTTTTGAACAATGGACGCCCGCAGTCTGACTGACTCTGTCAGGGATAAGGTATGCAGATCGTCGAAGTGAGGCATGCAATGGCCCAGTGAGGGGGGAAGGGGGTCGTCCTATACGGTGAGTATATCCCAAAAACATTTTAGCTGGAAAATTAGGGGGTCGTCTTATGCGCCCAGTCGCTTAATACGCCGGCAAATACGGTACACAATTCCCACAAATTCTCATTATTTTTTATTTATTTTTTTATAAATAAACTGTCTGTCAAAAATGTGCCAAACACAAACTTGCGTGTTGTGCTGTAGACTGACCATGTTACAATCAGAATTGTCCAGATAAAGAAAAGTCTCTCTCGAAGCAACTGAATGTGAAATGTAATGTTCATATTTTGTAAAAAAATTGTGCTAACATTTTAAGGCCCGTACACACAATCGGATTTTCCGACAACAATGGTCCGACAGATGTGTTTTTATTGGACAATCCGACTGTACGCTCCATCAGACAATTGTTGTCGGAATTTCCAACAACAAATGTTGGCTGTGTGTGCTCTCAAATTTTCCAACAAAACATTTGTTTTGTCGGATGATCCGACCGTGTGTACACAAATCCATCAGAATAAAATCCAAAGTACAAACACACATGCGCCAAACCAATGCTTAACATCAGACAACAATGTAAGAATAGGAAAAACAATCAGCGCAAACAACCAATGTGAATAAACAAAATTAAATGCTAGCTGAACACAAATAGGTAATCACAAGCCTAAAGAGGGAACAATAGCAGAAGTTGCCCAAAGGGTGGCGCTAAAGAGCTGAAAAACTATGTGGTTTGGTGAATGTTGGCTGAAGATGTTCTGCCGTGTGTATTCAGAACAAGTACACGGCCAACGCCCCTTCGGACAAAAATCCATGGAAAAGTCAGAAGCAAGTCCGATCGTGTGTACGAGGCGTTAAGCCCTGTACACACGATCGGTTTGTCTGATGTAAACGGATCAATGGACCGTTTTCATCGGACGAACTGATCGTGTGTGGGCCCCATCATTTTTTTTTCCCCATCGGAGAAAAAAAAAATAGAACCTGTTTTAAATTTTTCCTATGGCTAGAAAACTATAGAAAAAAATGATCGTCTGTGTGGAACTTCATCGGTCAAAAATCCATGCATGCTCAGAATCAAGTCAACGCATGCTCAGAAGCATGAAACTTAATTTTTCTCAGCACGTTGTAGTGTTTTTATGTCACCACGTTTGGACACGATCGGATTTTTAACCGATGGTGTGTAGGCAAGACTGATGAAAATTGGCTTCATCGGATATATGATGAAAAAATCCATAGATTAGATTCCATCAGATATTCCATCGTGTGTACAGGGTACACACGGTCATTTTTGTGATGAAATAAAACAACGTTTTAAAAAACGTCATTTTTGTCGTTTTTCAAAATGTGTTTTTTTGTGTCATAAAAAGTGATCGTGTGTGGGCTAAAATGACGTTTAAAACAACGTTTTTAAACCCGCGCATGCTCAGAAGCAAGTTATGACGCGAGCTTCAATGGAACAGAGTGCCGTCGTATGTGTTGTACGTAACCGCACTTTGTAAGAGCATTTTCAGAAAACGATGGTGTGTAGGCATTTTTACAAGACGTTTTCTGTGAAGTAAAAAACGACGTTTTTGAAACGTCACTTTTCAAAGACGATGTTGCCTACACACCATCGTTTTTTTCACAAAAAGCGAGGTTACGTTCACCACTCTTTTCCATTGAAGCCCGCTTCATAACTAGCTTCTGGGCATGCGCGGGTTGAAAAACGTTGTGTTAAACAACGTTTTTGCTACACACGGTGACTTTTTGTGAAACAAAAAACAACGTTTTCAAAAACGACACCAAAAATTCAAGCATGTTGGAATTCTTTTACATTTTAAAAAACAACGTTTTTTTTCATCGCAAAAAACGACCGTGTGTACGCGACATGTGTTTTTTTTTTTTTTTATTATTTGAAAAAACGCTGCACAAATACCGTGTGACATAAAAAATTGCAACACCCACCATTTTATTCTACAGGCCAGGGTCTCTGCTAAAATATATATATGTGTGTGTGTTTGGGGGTTCTACGTAATTTTCTAGGAGCGAGGTGCCAGAAATGGCCTGGATGGGAAGTGGTTAAAGGATCTATTAGATGGGTGGTCATAAAGTTATGGTTGATCGTTGTGTGTGTGTGCTGGTTGGAGAGATTTTCTATTCTGACAGGAAGAAGTCAGAGAAAATCTCCCCAGTAGTGACAAAGCAAAGCTCCATCCAAAATGAAATAAAAAATACTCTGGCGCTGTACAATAAATGGGAATATTATAGAAAATCAG
This sequence comes from Rana kukunoris, assembly GCA_029574335.1. Classification (NCBI taxonomy): domain Eukaryota; kingdom Metazoa; phylum Chordata; class Amphibia; order Anura; family Ranidae; genus Rana; species Rana kukunoris. Next base: position 41,221,738 of record CM056055.1, read on the forward strand.
ATCCTTCCTGGTCACTATGGGCAACATTTTCTCCTTCCTCGGCATTTCACATAAATCCTTCTCTCTATTTTTGATATTTGCCTGTGGCCTCTGTATGAGCAGCGCTCCCCTCCCCCTCCCTCGCTCTGACTGTGCGTTTTGTTTGGGTTCCATATTGCAGACAAGCTATTCCGCAACATCAATTTAATAGCCTACTACGGGGTGTGATTATATTTTGTGCACAAACAGCTATTCTTGTGTAGAACTGTAATGATCAGAGATTACAAGTCTAGTTGCCAGACGGCTAATTACAGGCAAAACACGTCGACCGCAATTTAAAACATGCGAAATTTCGGCACGGAAAAGCAAAATATGCAGATGTGGAAAAATATGAATTGCGGCCGCTAAAAATGAAAATACAAAGAGGGCAATGGATTTCAGTGCCGTCAATTCTTCTGCAAGAATAAGGGCACATTTGCCCGTCTGTTTTTCTTGCTGTGTATTTTTATAGATCCTAATTTTCCATTATTCAAACTAAAATCTTCGCCACAGCTCTGGAGGGTTTTACCCTCTTCGTGACCCAGGCCATTTTTTGCTATTCAGCATTGTTACTTTAACTGGTAATTGCGTGGTCATGCAACACTGTACACAAATAGAACTTTTATATTGTTTTTATCACACAAGTAGAGCTTTCTTTTGGGGGTATTTGATCACCACTGGGTTTTTTATTATAAAACAAAAAAATACCGAAGATTTTGGGGAGAAAAAATATGTTTTACTTTCTATTATAAAAAATTGAAAACCAATTTCTTCATAAATTTGGGCTAAAATGTACTCTGCTACATGTCTTTGGTAAAAACACTGCACAGTTACCATCACAACGGCGGCCGAGTAACGTGACCCGCGAGATTATAGCACAGCCCATCTCCTGGGATTCTCTGGGCTCACTCCCAGGAGACATAGCGCTGGTTGGGGGAAAACGATGATAAACGCCCACTGCCTGTGGGGAAAATTGATTGACAGGAGACAATCTGCAGCAGTACTAAGGTAAAGATCGCGATTAAAAAAACAAAACAACGGATTCGTTATTGTCTATGGCTGGTAGTTTACTTCAGCCAAAGTCAAAATTTAGGGTGAACCTCCGCTTTAAGTGCCACTCCTCATCTGCTGGCACTGGCAGGTGACGTGGCAAGTGACATTTCTCATCTGGTGGCAGGCGACATGGCAAGTGACACGCTCATGGCTCCCACTGATTCGGCCTTATGGTGAGTTAAACTATTTCATTTATATTACAATGTAATATAAGAAATAAAGTGTTTCAATCATTCTGACACCATACCAATCATGGTGCCGTGATGATTAAAGCACCAACAGTGGCAGAACACCAGCTATTGCCAGCGAAAAATCGCTTACACCCCCCCAAAGCCCCCCCCCGGCAAAACTTTCTTCCAGGCAGCCGGTCCCCGGTGCCAAAAAGGTTGGGGACCACTGCTATAGATTGTACCTATGTAGAGGATTTGCATAAGTCCTTCTGCCCATTATTTTCCAAAAAACTTGGATGCTGTCCATCGCAGAAGAGACAAATGTGTGAAAATGTCCTATAATCCATGGACTGTGGGATAGTTTGTTGGCGGGTTTGTCACATGATGGTATAGGGAATGTGTAGGTTTGAATGCAGCCTCATTCTCCGGTGGTATTCACACCTATGTGACGCGTCATCTTTTTGCCTCGTTTGTTGCACTTCAGTGGGCTGGCATTAAGCCAAGCACATTTTGCCTAATATTTGTGACAAAACATGGGGCTGCTACCTGTGTTTTGTGGTACCCTTAAGAATCAATTGCACCACAAACCTGTTGCGTGTCTTGCCACTTTTTTTCGCACATCTCTAGGAATGCTTAGGTGTGAATAAATCATTTTGTTGTGGATTTTATGCCATTTACAAGATCTACCCTTCTCCAGCCTTCATAGGAAATTACCTAGCGCTGACACATGGCCAGGATTCCCGTCAGGAAAAAAACGTTGGTTTTCCTGACGGGATTCCTGGCAAACTTTCCTTGCAAAGCCGTGCACACAGAAAGCCATTCAAAAGAACCGCCATTCATTTGAATGGCAGGAACGCAGTGACGTCATCGACGACAATGAGCCGGCGCTCGTGACGTTCAATGCCGTCGCCGCCTCGTGCTACACCCCACACTGAACTTGTATGCTACCGCGCATGCGTCGAACTCTTATCAAGCATGCTTAAGGTGTGTTTGGGGGGTGGGGGTACTAAAAATGCAGCTCAACTGAGCATTTTTACCACTGCAACTGCATAGCGGGGCTTCTAACCCTTCCTCACTGCCCCCCCCCCCCCCCTACTCTCCAAACCTGCGGCTAAATGTTGTGGCATGAATAGAGAGTTTCTGTCCTCTGACAAGAAAGAAGACCGCATCACATTATGAAATAGGGCTGAACTACCAAAGCTTGCCACTCTTTTTTATTTTTTTTATTTTGGGGGCTTCACTGACTCCACCATGTTTATAAGCACTGTTGTGCCGTAGTTTAGTCATGAACATTTGCTTTATTTAACAGCTGTAGAGTAGACTGAGCAGAGCCAGAGATGTCACGCATGTTTAGCAGCTTGTGACCCGGAGCTGTGTGCAGAACAGGCTTGTAAAACTTTCATTGTAAAACAGCTGTGTAGAGCCAGGGCGGGTGAAGGCGACTAGGCCCCGCACTGACATAGCTGCCATCTGAGAGGCAGGCAGGAACTGGGCAGCTGTGCCGCTGACATGTCATGTGGTCCTGTTTGTAAGCCTCGTGTCCAGCAACTGCCAGAAGCCAAATCTTTATATACACATGTAGGATCGTATAGCCATGGAAGAACAATGTGTCGGTTATATGCTGAAAAATCTCAGCAGTATGTTTGTGTTACTGAGCACTAAACATAAGAGGCCTGTACAAGCCTGATATCCTGCAGAGAAATAAGCAGGCTGACATAGCTAATCCGAAAATGCTAGTTGCCTGGCTTTCACACTTGTCCTTTGATGCCTATACTTTCTCCATCTCTGACAGGCAGAAGGTGAAATCATAACTCCAGCCAGACTGCTTCAGCTTGGTCTGCCCAGTTCCTATGAGATCGAGCGCCAGAATTAGTAGACTGTGTCAGTGGGGCAGCAGTGTGATGCTTGGAAACCTTTTTTTTTTTTTTTAGCAGTGTAGCACAAGCCGGCAGGGACTCTTAACGTACTGCCCCCCTGCAAAGTGCTGCCTAAGGGTCCTTTCACACGTGCGGACCGTTTTTTTAGATCCGTTTTTTTTTATCATCAGTTGATCCGTTTTTTTTTATCATCAGTTGATCCGTTTTTTTTTATCATCAGTTGATCCGTTTTTTTTTATCATCAGTTGATCCGTTTTTTTTTATCATCAGTTGATCCGTTTTTTTTTATCATCAGTTGATCCGTTTTTTTTTATCATCAGTTGATCCGTTTTTTTTTATCATCAGTTGATCCGTTTTTTTTTATCATCAGTTGATCCGTTTTTTTTTATCATCAGTTGATCCGTTTTTTTATCATCAGTTGTCATCCGTTTTTTATTTTGGTTAGAACTTTATTTTTATTACATATTTTGATGAAAAACGGATGTTAGCGGATCGGATGTTAAACGGATCGTCCGCTAACATCCGTTTTTCGTCCGTTCTGGTTTTTTTTTTTTGACGGAAGAAAAATAGGGTTTTCTTCCGTTCAAAAAAACAGAGCTTAACGGAGACGGATGTTAATGGACGTTAGCGGATGCTCATCCGCTAACGTACGATAACCCATAGGGAAGCATTGCGGTCCGTAAACGGACGTCTAAAAAAACAGACGAACGGTCCGCACGTGTGAAAGGACCCTTAGCCCTGGGCCTTGTCGGCCTAGGCCAGGATACAGCGTTGCTGCAGTGACACCACCAGCAGCAGTGCCTTATATGATCTCACACGGCAGATATACAGTGATAAGGCTACAGAGCAGGAGGGCCTAGACACAGGTACATCAGGAAGAGTACTGCAAACTTTCAGGAGGAGTTGATTCTTCGGTGTACTGCTTAACCAATCTTTTTGGGTATAGTTCCCTTTCAGGTCACCACACAGGATGCAAAGCCACTCCTTGTTACTGAAAACAAAGAATGTTAACCTTTTATATAGATTAGCCACTGTTCACTGTAATGTTAAAATGTGAAATAGCTATCCAAAGGAACTGGTTCTAGCAGAGTACATTGCAAACTAAGCTGAATGTCTTTCCTAAGGCACATAGTTATTTATACTATGGCCACCAGCAATTGGCGTGGGGAGAAATGTTTTTTTTTCTTTATCGTGGAAACGTCTTCAAACCCTAACCATTTACATTTTTCCAATGCAGCTCCAATGCAGCTTACTAGGCTGTGATTGGTTAGAAAAGATCAGTTGAACAGTGCCTTTGCTATAGATGTAGGCCATTGTCATGCTTCATGAAGCCGCTGCCTGACTGGAATACTCCCAGGCCTAAGTGAGGCCTAGTCATTATTGCTCACCTCCACCATCACAGGAGTGAGCTCTTTCTCTGATTCAAACCCCCTTACATGCACACAGTGTTTGATAACTTGGCCCTGTGATGGTGGAAGTGAGCAGTAATGACTTGGCCTCACTTGGCAACGTTCTGGGAGTAAGTATTTCAGTCAGGCTTTATGAGATATATAAATGGCCTATACTTATAGCAAGGGCTTTATCTAACTTTAGGTGCCGTACACACGGCAGAGAACCTCGACGGGCAGAACACATCGTTCCGCCCATCGAGGTTCTCTCCCGGCCGTCGGATTCGGCGACCCGCCCGTCGGGAATGGCAACCAGCCATTCTTCCAGGCGGGCCGTCGAGGAAATAGAGAGCGTGCTCTCTATTTCGGCTTGACGGGCTTCCCGACGGGAAGCTCGCTGAGACCGTACACACGGCCGAGGTCCTCGCTGGAATGTGCATTCCAGCGAGGTTCTCGCTGATTTTCAGCGAGAACCTCGGCCGTGTGTACGGGGCCTTAGTCAGAGCTGCACAGTTTGTTTTTATCTACGCACACCCCTTACCAGCATAGGCAGTTTTTTGGTAAAGGTGTACTAACCCCTTAACTTTTTATTTTATTTTTTATTGTCTTACACTTTTATTTGTCACATTCTCTTTCTGTCTTCATGGGCCAGCGGCATGTCATGCAAAATAAGCATACCATACGTATGTGAGGCATTCTAGTAATGCAGCGTTTTTTTTTTTTTGTTTTTTTTTTTATTCTAGCTCAAAGCGAATGGAACAAGAAAAAAGTTATTTAAAGTTTCTTTTCTCTTCAACATGCTGACAGCTTGACAAATCCTTATCTGGGGTTTAGAAGAGACCACTGGGGTTGGCAGCGCCACTTCACAGTGCTGATTTTGCAGAATGGTTGGGTGAGGGATAATCGGGTCCTGAACAGATTGAATTTAAAATTTCTGGCATCAAATCTCGTGTGTGCAGTTTAAGAATATCATTCGCTGGTAAGACTCTGACTGAAGCGTATTCAGTAGAGGCACACTTCAAGGGAAGGTCATATTTAAACAGATTAGGGCTTAAGGAGATAATTCCCGTTGAAGGAAGACATGCTAATTGGAACATTTCATTTAGTCACTTTTAATGTATGTGTGAAGAATTTCCAATTCTGGAAAAGCCTGACATCAATTAAAGTTTTTAGTAGATATAAGACACATATAAATGGGAAGCTCTATGGGGAATGGCAAAATATACAATAAATATACATACATGGGGAATTCTGTGTAAAATGTTCAATATATTGATATGTATACGTTTTTTTTTGTTTTTTTTTAAGACTGACCTCCGTGCATTAACCCTTTCATTTAATGTATTTCTCAATAGCCAGAAAGGATATAAATCCAATTTTTGTGCACTTGATTGTCTTTGCAATGATGCATCCGCTAACGTCCGCAAGATCCGCATCTGTTTTTTCGGACGGAAGAACGTCCTATTTTTCTTCCGTCCGGTAGAACGGATCAAATGCAAACGGACAGACGGTCCATTTCCATCCGATTCCCCATAGGGGATAGCGGAGGAGAGACAGGGCGGTCCCTGCATAGTGTGCGGGGACTGCCCTGTCCGCCCGACAGCTCAGCGGAGACCCCCCGCTGAGCCGACGGACACACGGAGAGGACTGAAAAACAGTCCGCTCCATGTGAAAGGACCCTAAGACTTCTACTTGACTGTCTGTCTTTTTCTGTCAAGCCAGAACATCTAATATGTATACTTCTTCTAGTGATGAATAGAAATCAATACTAAATTGATTAAACCGCGCTCCTTCCGTTTTAAAGTGCAAAGTGATTTCAACTAAAAACCAACATAATGTGTGTGTAAAGTCCAAATGCAAAAAGTGAATGTTCAAACAATGTATCAAAGTCCTCAGACAATATATCAACTTCTTCAAATCCCTGCTGAACAGTTGATTGAAATTTCTTCCAGCACCATCATCATCTGTCACACATTCTACTCACCAGACTTCAACGACCCCTATTACAGGTAGTCATAAAACGCATATGGGTATATCCAGCAGGAGTTGGACACGATCCCAATGATGATCCCAACGTTTAACCACTTAACAACCGGCCCATTGCCAAAGTATGGCAACAGGGCAGTTGCTTAACTCTGGGAGGCCGTAAATCAACGGCCTTCCAGAATTGCACTCCCGCGCGCCCCTCGGGGCCGCGCACACTGGAGTGTCCGTGACCACTGGGTCCACATCATGGTAAATCACCGCTGATAGCGGCCATTTACCACGTGATCGCTCCGTCCAATGACCAATGGTATACAACCGCTTTAAATTGTAATATAAATTTATGGGCATATCTGTCAATCCTTCTTTTTTATAATATTATATATTCTTATGTATGTATATGTAGCACTACCCCTATAGGAGCTGCTGGTTTGGATTTGGGTTTTGCACATTACCTCTAAGTTCGTTGTCCAGGGAAGAAAGTCTGTAGAAATTTGCAATGTCCACACAAGATGTAAAACCTTCAACTGTTTTATTTTTGCTGCATAAAACTTGTGAAGGAAGTAGGGGTGCAACGGATCAAAAAACTCACGGATCGATCCTCGGATCAGGAGTCACGGATCGGATCATTTTTGGATCAGCAAAAAAAAATAAAAATCTTGTTACACCCACCAGAGTTTTAGATTTCACAGTTATTCTCAACACAAAACTGAGCTTATGTGATTAAATACAGTGTTTGGAAATCCTACGGACTGTTTATTGTGACAGAACACTTCTGATTTTCACATTAAATTTAACATTTAAACAGTCCGTCGGATTTACAAATACTGTATTTAAGGGTATAAGCTCAGTTTTTGTGATGAAAATAACTGAATTTAAAACTCTGTTGGGTGTAATGAAAGATGTCCACTTGCCCCCATGTCCTCCCATTACAGATGCAGCTGTTAGGGGGCCTCTCCACAAATACCTCTGGCCCCTTATCTCTCTCTGTCTTGCTATTTTCAGATTGAACATTACAATCATGCTTACTAGGGGTGCAACGAATCTCTGCAGTGATCGCGCTGTGCGGGGAGGCTTGTCACGCTATGCATTGGGCTCTGGCAAGCACACAGGGGTGGAGCAAGATGGCCGCCACTCCGAAGCTAGGCCGAGGGACTTTCCTACGGCCGAGGCTCCGGAGCGCTCCGCGGATCGCGTGGTGTGCTGATCCGAATGGGGTGGCTCGTTCGGATCACGCGGTACAGAATACACAAAAATGTCTAAAGTTCCAGTATTCACCACTCACTCCTGAGTGGGTTTGCTCACCCGGATAGATCCCTCTCACATGGCCTAGCAGCCAGAATGATACACAGACCGTCTGAGAACTAAAGATGGATAGTCAGGGATCCTCTGCCACAGTATTTAAGTCCCAAACTTCCTGCCTTACAGCAAAAGAGCCTTTAAGCCAATCCGGCAGGCTGTAAGACAACATTGAGTAGTGGATCCCTTTTTATAACGAAGCCACCAGACCTATCCCAAGACATCAGCTTGCCTTGCTTGGTCTCCTCCAGGGCAGGTCCTCCCCGGTGTCCTTCGTTAAGCAGTAGGGTTGTCCCGATACTGATACTAGTATCGGGACCGATACCGAGTATTTGCGCTAGTACTTGTACCTGCGCAAATACTCCCGATGCCTGATAGAATTTTCTTTTCTTTGCGTGCGGGTGGAGAGGGGGCAGAGAGAGCGGAGCAGAGCAGTCCTCGTATGGGGGAGGGGAGAGCTGCTGATGCCGCCCCCCCCTCCTCCCGCCGCTACCGAGTCCCGACATCTAGTTACTATGCGCCGGAGGAACACAACAGCTGTCATTTGCATTTGAATAGCTGTGTTCCCCCGCCGCGCCGACATGTACAGCCCCTCCCCCTTGCCCGGGCACTTTGATTGACAGATTATCCGGCAGCGGTGGGAGGAGGAGGGGGGGGGACTTGGCTTTGTCTTAGGGGACACAAGGCTGCATTAGGGACATGGCTGCTGAATTGAGGGAATTGAGGGACATGGCTGCTGAATTGAGGGACATGGCTGCTGAATTGAGGGACATGGCTGCTGAATTGAGGGACATGGCTGCTGATTTTAGGGACACGGCTGCATTTGGGGACACGTGGCTGCATTTAAAAAAAAGTATCGGTATCGGTGAGTACATCAAAAAAAGTACTTGTACTCGGTCCTAAAAAGTGGTATCGGGACAACCCTATTAAGCAGTTTCCCCCACTTGGATGGACAGCTTGGGATCCCCTTTAGAATCATAGGCCCCAGCCAGCCTAGCTGGGCCTATTTGATAGAGATGCAGCCTCGGACCAACGTGGTCCTGGGACGGAAATCACACACACACGTGCATCGCGCTAGGAGGGCCACAAGGCGAAGGACCCCGAAAAACGGTGTCTGCCCCTTAAGTATCTCTTCCCTGCATGCACAGCGGGGCACCTCTCCTACTGGGCTGCTCCCGAGAGGGGTCACTTAACACACCATGGCTCGCTTGAGTTCCAACATGGGCCTGGGGTGGTAACGCCACCTACAGGCAACAGGGGAAAACGTCTATCAAGCACAACCATAGTCGGAACAGAGGCCAATTTCAATTAAATTGGTAAAGTCTGAGCCCAACTATTGGTCCCTAAATTTATAATGGCGCCCCAGTCTTTTGACTATTTTAAGTAGGAAACTTGATAGAGCTATAATTGTCTATATATTTTCACTGTCTATTTACCATTAAAGGATGAAAAAGGACTCTTAACTTGAAACACAAGAAATACATATGATTGATGCCGTATTATGTCTTCTTCTATAATCGGTGTGTAGAGGGATATCCATTGACTTTGACTTTGACTTTTTCTTTGCCTGAAGTGACAACCTGTTTAGAAATGACTATCATTAATTAATATCATTGTTTTATTTGGCTAAGCATTCGTTAAACATTAAACCTACTTTTAGGCTTTGTATGGAAATAGTGAACGTTAATCTGATAAGCTTTGACATCCTGAAATGGAAAATAATATTTTGTGTGCGTTGTTTCATCGTGTGTTAATTAAGCTCTTTGAGTGGGAATATTGGGGAGGGGTGTTCACACCCGGAATATATCCTATCTATGTAACCGGCGCTTGGTTTATACATTTTGCCGCCTCTGCTAGGATACTCACTGCCCTCTTCTGTGTGTAGGGATCTAGAATGCAGATAAACAGGTAAGATTTACTATATAATTATTTGCGCAAGCAGAAATTTTATTTATGTTCATCCTTTAAAATTAACTTTGATTTGCGCCCTTTGGGTCTCTTAAATATACCATTGAAAGCTTTTTTTGTATCTGTTCAATAAGTGCAAAAAATACCTGTTGATTCTGCCACAAATCCAGTGAGCGAATAACGTGCCGGTGTAGATTGATAGCAGTAAGTACTGTTCCTAGTTCTCTTTTTGGATTACCCAACGGCGTACCCCTATTTTATGGAAATAAGAGAAAGGGAAAGGGGTTCTAAAGTTTTAAAACACTTTCTGGCTTGGGGTCACCACTTTGCTTCTCCGTTGATACACTTTCTGCTCATGGGTAACATGAATCAATTACTGTATTACTTGCAGGATTATAAAGGAAAACTAATACAGTAGCCACATCTAAAGATTGTTAAACCCAAAAGCAAACATTTTTATTATATTGCCGCAGACCAATTTTTATATGTGATGGCTGCATTTGTTTTCTTTTATAGGACCTTTTCCTTTATTTTCAGTTGGTCATCTGTCCAGAAAGTCTGTTTCAACAGAACAAATTGTCCTGCTACTGCATCTAACACTCCCCTCCCCCCAGACTGACAATGCTGTTGTCCAAAGGTGTCTCTGCTACTTCTTCATCCGCAGTCCACGCTTGATGAAATGTATTAAAGAGCAGGGGGCGACCCCAGACCCCTAATGTCTTAAAGGGTCACTAAAGGAAACATTTTTTTTTGCTGAAATTACTGTTTACAGCAGGGGTCCTCAAACTACGGCCCTCCAGCTGTTCAGGAACTACAATTCCCATCATGCTTAGTCATGTCTGTGAATGTCAGAGTTTTGCAATGCCTCATGGGATGTGTAGTTCCACAACAGCTGGAGGGCCGTAGTTTGAGGATCCCTGGTTTACAGGGTATAGAGACATACAAGTTAACTGATTCCTTTTCAAAATGATTAAAAATAGATAAAAATCAATCATATAATGTGCCTGCAGTTTCACTTTTGAACTGGCTTCATGTTTTTGTGAAGTAGAACAAAAACAAACAAATCCAGGGCAGTGTTTTGTTTTTAAAATGAATCTGATTGGTTCTGGGAAGTTTTAGACACACAGTAATGACAGTTTAGACCACCGTGAGAAAGCTCCCAGCACTGTGGTTATAAGGAAACAGACAAGCAGGAAGTGTGGAGATCAGAGCAGGATTACAGCAACTTCAAAGCAAAAACGAACAATAAGGACATGAAACCAGCACTGCAGTAAGGTAAAGGAAGCTATTTGGCTAAACATTTTTTTTCCTTTAGTGATCCTTTAAGGCAGGGGGTGCCCAAGCAGTGGCCTAGGGGCCACTTGTGGCCCACAGTGCCCTCTGATGTAGCTCGCGACCTCCTGGTCTGGGATGGCGGTTTGGCAAGCCCAGAACACAGGTTGCTGATCCTCCATCTCAGAGAATCAGTGTTGTGAATGAAGCTTCCTATATAGCACCAGCTCCTGTCACAAGCAATATCAATACTCTCTGCTTGACACAGCAACAGCTCGTGATACCTGAATGGAAGACTGGTATTAAAGGTACGTATATTACTGAAATGACAGTGTATACATGGGCATATCTGTTCTGCAGTGGTTACTGGGCTGATTTCAAACTGATCCACAGGTGCAGCGCATTGCACCTGCGGGTTACCTGCACTGAGCCATAGACTTTTGTTATTACCGGCAAATTTGGTGCACTTTCAGAAACTGCACCACACCTGCAGGATTTAGTAGAAGTCTATGGCAAAATGCCGCTAACCTGCAGGAAAGCCATAGGTGCACGTGGCGCATCAGTGTGAAAGCAGCCTTGGGCATCTTTCAAAAGATTGGTCTGACCCAATTGGACCCTCCATTCCCCTCTATGTCTAATCCAATCCGCAAAAATATCGGCAAAAAAAAAAAACAGAAGGGGATCTGTTCCCTTCCATCTGGGCAGATTGAATTTGAGGGCCCATAAAGTAGTGTGGGCTGTGTCCATGTCCACTCTGCATATACAGCATGGCACAGACCTGTCATCCACCTGTTCCGCTCATTGTGGCCCACAACCGGTTAGCAAGTCGCTTCAGTGGCCCTCGCTTTGCAAAAGGTTGGGCACCCCTGTCTTCAGGTGTTCCTGTCACCTTCCCATCCTGTCCCTTAGGGGGTTGCTAGCCCTGTTGTGATGGCAATAAATTTAAGTAGAAAAAAAAATTGTAAAAGAAAAATGCACTCAAATGCAGACATGCCTATACGTCGTGTGTGCTTTTGTTAACAGAGATTGTGCCACACATGTGAGTGTGAGCAATAAATCTTGGGCCATAATTCATGATGTACATGGGACATTTTTACAACCTCTCCTGAAGGATTTAACTTGGCAGATATTAACCCATTTTGCCACGTTTATATTTAGAAGTGTTTTTGGGGGGGGAATTGGCAAAAATGAAAAACACCTGTGAATGAAATGCGGCTAAACACGGCTTCTGAATCCATTTCATTGCGTTAAAAAAAAGCCTCTAAACCCAATTGCCTAGAAACGACTGTGAGTGAGTGAATAACTTGTATAGCGCTGCAAATGCAAACTTAAATCTCCTCAAGGTGCTTATTTCCATCCAGTGTCGTCCTGATCCTTCAGGAGAGATGAGTCTTAAGTTTTTTTTCTAAAGGCCCGATGGTTTTCTTCCGTGCGCATGTTTGTGGGTAGAGCATTCCATATGGTCCTTGGACTGCAAATCTTCGTTCTCCCTTTGATTTGTAGCAGGACTTGGGGGATGTGGAGGGGGTTTTGGTTGGTCGATCGGAGAATGCGATTGGGGGTGTAGTATTTTATTTTCAGGTATTGATGAGCGTTTTCTTGTGTGCACTTGTGAGTGAGGCAGAGGGCCTTGAATGTGACCCTATCCTTTACGGTTAGCCAATGAAGGGTCCTCAGTGAAGGGGTGATGGATTCCCAGGGTTTTTTCCACGTTACCAGTCTTGATGCCATGTTCTGGATGACTTGTAGATGCAAAATCTGATATTTAGGTAGTCCAATATAGAGGGAGTTTGCGTAGTCGAGTCGGGAATTGATGATAGTTCCAACTACTACTGCTATGTCCTCTTCTGGGATGAGTCTACGCAGCGAACCTGTGTACATGGACTGATAAGATAACATGGAGGAGAGTTTAGGAGCAGTTGAAAAAAATGCCCAACTGCTCCTAAACGTCAGTTTAGCAGCATCAGTGTACATGAGGTTTACTCTAATCTAAACTGATGACTTATGTCATGTCATCACTGATGAAAACTGACTTTGTACAGCCACAGGGTGGTTCTACTTCTCTAACTGGCCGTGTTTTTATGGCCTGCGCTCCGCCAGGCCACTGGGGGCATGCAGCGCGTGCGTGCCCACCGCATTACTGAGATGCCGATGCGCGTGCCTGGCGGTCATTTTGAATACAGTGATGCACTGCAACCAATAAATTCTGGTATTTTTTCACATTTCAGTAAGTAGGTTCCCCATGATTAAGCTCCAAGGAGCGTTGTGAAACACATTGGTGCGTGGCCTGGCTGAAGTCCGAAAGATACAGATAGTGGCGCAAAAACAATCAGCAGTATGTAGCAGTTAAAAAAGTCCGCTATTTTTTAAGGAAGTCCTTCATAAAAACAAAAATATTAAAAACATTATATATGTGAGGATAAAAAGGACCTGTAGATGAAAAGTGGAGACATGGAGGAGAGAATGCTGGTTCTGTTTAAAGCTGATGGTCCTGGTCGTTGTCCCAAGGCAGGCCTTCACAAATGGGGGAGACAAAAGCCCAGACTCCAGGATATATAGAAAGAAAAAAAGGAAAGAGGGCGCCAGGGGGTTAAACGACAGATAGCTTTAATTAGTTTTCAGAACACAGCATCCACTTACATATAAAAGATTGAAAGTCCAGTATGTAGATCCTGTGTACAAGTCTTTAATGTGGCGTCCTTCCGCGCTGGTTGTTGGCTGAGAGTGCTCACGAGCCTCACGATGTCCGTCTACTCAGATCGTCGGTAGACCGGCTAGCATGGAGGGACTGACTGAAAGCGAGGCCTGGAGCGCAGCTGAGTCGCGGTGACGTCACTGGGTTGCGACGACGTTTCGGAGCTTGCGCCTGTAGGCAAATAGGCGCGCTCCTTTCTCAAAGTCCCCTAGAGCTGACTTTAGGAGGCAGGACAGTTTTGACTGGCTCCATTCAAAACTGTCCTGCCTCCTAAAGTCAGCTCTAGGCCTGCTGTGTCTGCCATGCTCAGCCCTGTGTAAGATGGCACACTCCCCCTTCTTTAAATAAGCATCCAGTCACTGTTAGTCTTTTATGCTTGAGAAAGGAGCGCGCCTATTTGCCTACAGGCGCAAGCTCCGAAACGTCGTCGCAACCCAGTGACGTCACCGCGACTCAGCTGCGCTCCAGGCCTCGCTTTCAGTCAGTCCCTCCATGCTAGCTGGTCTACCGACGATCTGAGTAGACGGACATCGTGAGGCTCGTGAGCACTCTCAGCCAACAACCAGCGCGGAATGACGCCACATTAAAGACTTGTACACAGGATCTACATACTGGACTTTCAATCTTTTATATGTAAGTGGATGCTGTGTTCTGAAAACTAGTTAAAGCTATCTGTCGTTTAACCCCCTGGCGCCCTCTTTCCTTTTTTTCTTTCTATATATCCTGGCTGAAGTCCGGGCTGAGGCTCCCATTCATCTCCCTTCATACACATGGGTCAGCTTCATGATATGCAGTTTATGGACGCTTTCCTTTTGACTTTGCTGAAGCTTGGAGCTAGGACGAGCTCCCTGTCCCTGCCTACACTCATAGCGGTCTAGTTGGACTTTATCTCTGTACATAAGTGGCACCTAAATTTTTGTCTTTTTGGGTCAAAGTAAGTAGAATTGCCTTTAATAGAACAGAGACTCATTGGCTGAGTATAAGTATCTACAAGAAACCCTGAAATATGGTAGGTGGGTAGATTCCCAGTTAGAAGGGGACATCTGTAGTATTCATAAAATACTTGGTGATCTTGCCATGAAGGTCAATAGCATTTCCTGGTCACAATTGTCTCCCATTGTGCTCCCATTCTGTCGCATGCTCTCTTGGCGGAAAACTTCAAGTTGCTACGCGATGTTGCAGACATACTTCACTGTTGTCACCATCACCACCCTGAATCAAAAAGGGCTGGCAACTCGGATGCTCTTGAATAAAAGTCCTTTATTGGATACATGCTATACGCTGCGTATCGCCTGTATTCATGTAACCAATAAAGGACTCTTATTCAAGAGCATCCAAGTTGCCAGCCCTTTTTGATTTAATATTGTATTTATGGGACCTGAACGTCCTGGCTAGAGCACCGGATCAGTTTGTGGACTTCTATATTGGCAGTGGAGCTGGGGTAACATTTTGTTTCTCTTATCACCACCCTGAGCAATAACATGCAGCCCCCAATGAAGCATATGTACAGGGAATGGCTGATAGACGCTCAAAGAGATAGATAAGTGGATAGACTTTGATTCCTCGATTCATATCAAGGTTTACATTTCAGCATTGACAGTAGTGTACCTTTTTTTTTAAATGTAAATGTCATAATTCGTCTCAGTAAGTTTCAGCACATCTTTTTCTCCAAGTACTGTGACTATGTCGGCTATTTTAGGCACCAGTGAGAAATGTGTAATGTTGACGCAAACAATAAATCCTTATCTTCCAACTTTCCACTAATATTAAACATTTGAAGTGGAAACACACTATCCTTTCATGTAATGGGTATTTTTATGCCATGTTGGAAAGAAAAACAAAACTATGTAATAGTCCATGAACAGATTTCTTTTATGACATGAGCTCATTCGACAAAAAGTCCTAAAATTGAAAGTTTTATGTTCAAAAATTATTTTCATCCGTTTAGAACAGGGGGTCTCCAAACTTTCTAATCAAATTGGCAGTTTACTATCCTTCAGACTTTGAGGGGGAGAGACTGTGCCCCCTTGGGAGTAGAAAATGCCCCATCTTTCAACAATTTGTTCTTTCTTTCTTCTTGCCACTCTTCCATACAACCCAGATTTGTGGAGTGTATAACTATTAGTTGTCCTGTGCACAGATTCTCCCACCTGAGCTGTGGATCTCTGCAGCTCCTCCATGGGGGGACCATGGGGGTTATTGGCTGCTTCTCTGATTTATGCTCTCCTTGCCCGGCCTGTCAGTTTAGGTGGACGGCCATGTCTTGGTAGGTTTGCACTTATGACATACTCTTTCCATTTTCAGAAGATGGATTGAACAGTGCTTTGTGAGATGTTCAAAGCTTGTGTTTTTTTTTTTTTTTGTTAAACCTAACCCTGCTATAACCATTTGCCTACTGTGCACCTACACCCCCTTCCTGCCCAGACAAAATGTTAGCTTCCGGCACTGCGTCGCTTTAACTGACAATTGCGCGGTCATACAATGTGGCTCCCAAACAAAATTGATGTCCTTTTTTTTTCCCCCCACAAATAGAGATTTCTTTTGGTGGTATTTGATCGCCCGTGCGGTTTTTATTTTTTGCGCTATAAACAAAAAAAGAGCGACAATTTTGAAAAGACACAATGGCCCAGATTCATAAAGCAATTACGCCTGTCTAACTGGTGTTAGACAGGAGTAATTTCAAATTTCGCGCGCCGTATCACTAGTTTGAATCCTCAAACCATGATACGGCGGCTTCGGGCTTCGATCCGAGAGGCTTACGTCCTCGTAAGCCTTCGGATCTACGCTGCGATATTTTTGCGGCCGCTGGGAGGAGTTTGCGTCGTTTTCATGCGTCGGGATATGCAAATGACTTTTTACGGCGATCCACGAAGGTACGAGTGTCCCTCGCAATCGCCTACGTCATTTTTTGGCTACGTAATGTTAGAGGAGCTTTTTGCTGGTCTAACAGTGCGTAACCCATGTAAAGTATGGCCGTCGTTCCCGCGTCGATTTAAAAATTTTTTTTTTTTTACGTAACTCGTTCGGGAATAGGAATGTACGTAAACGACGCTACTACGACGTGACGACGTGTTTTCGCGCAATGCACGGCGGGAAATTTGCGAACGGAGCATGCGCAGTTCGATCGCCGCGGGAACGCGCCTATTTTAAATGCTTCACGCCCCCTACTCGCGCGGATGGATTGCGACGGGAGAAATGCACTACGCCGCCGTCGTTTACTGGACAAAATCTACCTGAATTCCACGTAGAGCCAGGTAAAATACGGCAGCGTAGTGTATTTCTGATACTCTACGAGAATCTAATTCTCTGTGAATCTGCCCCAATATTTTTTTGTTTTTGCTATAATAAATATCCCATTTAAAAAAAAAAAAATACATTTTTTTATCTCAGTTTAGGCCGATATGTATTCTTCTACATATTTTTGGTAAAAAATTTTTTTTTTTATAAAATCGCACTAACCATATAGTGACTGGTTTGCGCAAAAGTTATATTGCCTACAAAATAGGGGACATAATTATGATTTTTTTTTTTTTTTACTAGGAATGGCGGCGATCTGCCTTTTTTTTTTATTTTATTTTTTGGGACTGGGACATTATAGCGGACACATCGGACACTTTTGACACATTTTTGGGACCATTTACATTATTACAGTGAACAATGCTATAAATATGCATTGATTACTGTATAAATGTAACTGGCAGGGAAGGGGTTAACCACTAGGGGGCGGGGAAGGGGTTAAATGTTTCTCCTAGATTGTGTTCTAACTGTAGGGGGAGGAGGGGTGACTGAGGGAGGTGACCGATTTGTGTCCCTATGTACAAGGGACACAGATCGGTCTCCTCTCTCCCTGACAGGGACGTGGAGCTCTGTGTTTACACACAGAGCTCCACGTCCCAGCTCAATTGTCGGCAATCGCATGTGCCCGGCCGCCATCGCAGCCGCCGGGCACACGCACAGTGTTTTAAGTGACGCGACGGGTGCGCGTGCCGCCGGCGGCGCGCGCGCCCCTAGCAGCTTTAAATGACAGGACTACATATGACGTCCTGTCAGGACACTAGAGTATCTTTCTTCTTGCGCGTATCAAGTGGTTAAACTTCTCCACAATTTTATACCTGACCTGTCTGGTGTGTTCATTGGCATTCATGATGCTCTTTGTTCACCAAGGTTATCTAACTAACAAACCTCTGAGGGCTTCACAGAACAGCTGTATTTATACTAAGCTTAAATTACACACAAGTGGACTCTATTTACGAATCGGGTGACTCCTGAAGACAATTGGTTCCACTAGATTTTACTTGGGGGTATCGGAGTAAAAGGGACTTAATACAAATGAATGCCACACTTTTCACAAATTTGAAAAACCATTTATAATTTTCCTTCCACTTCACAATTTTATGTGCCACTTTGTGTTGGTTTATCTCATAAAATGTGTGTGTGTGTGTGTGTGTGTGTGTGTGTGTATAATCTCTATCTATATCAGTTGTGCTCATAAGTTTACACACCCTGGCAGAATTTATAGTTTCTTGATCATTTTTCAGAGAATATGAATGATAACATAAAAACCTTTCTTTCACTTATGGTTAGTGTTTGGCTGAAGCCAATTATCATCAATTAACCGTGTTTACATTTTTAGGTCATAATCACACAACAGAAGTTATCCAAATGACCATAAGCAAAAGTTTACATACTGTCTATTGCCCCCTTTAACATCAATGATAGCTTGAAGTCTTTTGTGGACGAGGCTCTTTATCTTCTCAGATGGTAAAGCTGCTGTCAGGGCTGGGCTCAGCCCTTCCTTCTCTTTGCTGGCAGCTCAGCTGTCAGTTAATTGCCAGCTCCCATCTCTCCACAGTGATCCACCTGTTAATGATCCTCTTCATCAGCTCTGCCTACTTAAAGCCTTCCAGTTCACTTGCTCTTTGCCGTCGCCTGTGTTAACATCACAATAGACTTTCTCCTGTGTTCATGTTAAAAACCTGCCAACTACATGCTCACTGGCTACAGATCCTGCTTGCTGAACTACTACCTTTTATCACTGGCTCTTGGGCATTGGCTTGGCCAACTACCGGATCCGGTTGCTGAACTCGGGCTATGTTTTGACTACGCTTACTCTGTTTACCTTTTTTTATTTTTATTATTAAACAAGTGTGATTTAACTGTACTCCCATCTCTGGTTGATTCATGGTTTCTGACAGCTGCCCATTACGCTTGGCAAAAAGCCTCCAGTTCCTGTAAATTCTTGGGCTGTCTTGCATGAACTGCATATTTTGAGATCTCCCCAGAGGGGCTCAATGATATTGAGGTCAGGAGACTGAGATGGCCACTTCAGAACCTTAATTTTATTCTGCTGTAGCTAATGACAGGTTGACTTGGCCTTGTGTTATGGATCATTACCATGTTGGAATGTCCAAGTACGTCCCATGCACGGCTTCCTGGATAATGAATCCAAATGTTCCTCAAGTATTTTTTGATAACAAACTGCATTTATCTTGGCATCAATTTTCCTGTGGCTTTGTAGCTCACACATCCCCAAACATCAGTGATCCACCTCCATGTTTCACAGTAGGAATGGTTTACCTTTTCATCATAGGCTTTGTTGACTCTTCTCCAAATGTAGTGTTTATGGATGTGGCCAAAAAGCAAAATTTGGGTCTCCTCAATCCAAATGACTTTGTGCCAGAAGGTTTGAGGCTTGTCTCTGTGCTGTTTGGCGTAGTGTTTGGCGTAGTGTAAGCGGAATACTTTGTGGCATTTGCATAGTACTGGATTTCTTCTGGCGACTCGACAATGCAGCCCATCTTTCTTGAGTGCCTCTTTATTGTGCATCTTGAAACAGCCATGCCACATGTTTTCAGAGAGTCCTGTATTTCACCTGAAGTTATTTGTGGGTTTTTCTTTCCATCCCGGACAATTTTCCTGGCAGTTGTGGCTGAAATTTTAGTTGGTCTACCTGACCGAGTACAAGTACCGATCCTTTTTTTCATGTACTCGCCGATACCGAATACCAATACTTTTTTTAAATGTCATGTGACAGTTTTCAAACCACAATACAGACTAAGGATATTTTCTTTAGAATTATGACGAACTCTAACTCAAGACATTATAAAAGAATAAAAATGAGTAAAAATGAATAAAAAAATGTATTTGCTTGTCACGCAGTAGTAAAAAACTCAAAGAATTTTCACAGAACATGTTGATAAATACAAAAAAGTATTCTATTTAGGCATCGGAAGCATTTGCACGAGTACAAGTACTCCTGCAAATACTCGGTATCGGTCCCGATACTAGTATCGGGACAACCCTAGTTTCAACAGAACCCCTCATTTTCTACTTCTTGATTAAAGTTTGAAAACTGCTGATTGCCATTCTCAATTCCTTGGATATCTTTTTATATCCCTTTCCTGTTTTATACAGTTCAACTACCTTTACCCACAGATCCTTTGACAATTTTTCTGCTTTCCCCATGACTCAGAATCCAGAAACGTTGGTGCAGCACTGGATGAAAGATGCAAGGGTCTGTCAGGAGCCCAGAAACTCATTGACCTTTTATGCACACACACTAATTACAAGCAAACAGATCACAGGTGAGGATGGTTACCGTTTAATAGCCATTCAAACCCCTTTGTGTCAACTTGTGTGCATGTTATCAGGCCAACTTGTGTGCTTGTTATCAGGCCAAAATCACCAGGGTATGTAAACTTTTGATTAGGGTCATTTGGGTAGTATCTGTTGCCATTATGATTTAAAATGAGTAAACACAATTGATTTGATAATAAATGACTTCAGCCAAACACTAACCATGAGTTAAAGAAAAGTTTTTGTGTTGTCTTTCATATTCTCTGGAAATAAATCATAAATTCTGCCAGGGTATGTAAACTTATGAGCACAACTGTGTGTGTGTGTGTGTTTTAAAAATATAATATTACACACACACACTTGGGGTGACGTTGGCTTTCATGCAGAATACACAATTTTTGAACACTGGTCATTGTATGCTTAAAGTGTTTCCTTGTTACCAACTGGAGCTGAATAATCCATCATTTCAGAATATTTTTAGTCCACTTTTTTTTTTTGTTCATGTTATGCAAGTCAGCTCAGCGATGACCGCAAATGGCTTCAGAATGTCAAAATGAATTACATTCCTACTACCCTAAATCTGGCACTAGATGTCGCCAGTGGGCTTGTATAGAAGAAACACAGATATTGGAAGTAGAAATCTCAGCTGAAAGAGTAATGGAGGGATAATGGAATGTTCACCCAGATAGCAATCTTCTGTTTGCTTTTAGAATCCACAGTAAATAGTAATTTGTGGAACAGAAACTTGAATACAGTGAAAGTCCACTTGTACAGAAAAGGGTTATGTTTTCACAAAGCGATCCTGAGAATAGGTTTTGCAATTATAATCAATTTCTAAACACTCAAGTTCAAATGCTGCAAGTCTGTAGATGTACAAGAACGAATGACACCCTGTCACCATTTATATCTCAGGAAAGTGAGCTGTTTACTGAAACATCGCAGCCATTCTTTGGAATATGTAGAACATACAGTGTAGATGTCTGCAGCAGACCAATGTACACCACACACCAACAGACTGGGTCACCTGTTCTCTTGTAGGTGGTACGGGATTTGACCATCCACAATGGTCCTTTACTCCCTTTTTAATATTTGTAGCATAGGACCAGTCACTTGGGAATCTATTTCATTTTTATTTCTATGCCACTTACCAATGATTTTGGCTGTGGGGGAATGCCAATAGGACAAACTTTCTTAACCCTTTTTACCTCAGAGCAACCCATTGAAATTTTGCGTTTTCAGAGAACCCTTGCTTAAATTTATTCTACATTTCATAATAAAATGGCATGACCAATAAGCTGTTGAAAGTTTAAAATCAAATAAGCAAAAAAGACTATGATATACCTAGAGAATTGACCACCCACAGCCAATTATTTTTCAACACTCCCTTGCTCTATATTTTAATAATATTCATGAAAAATGGACAATAATGGCCATATAAGAAACAGACTGTGAAAATAGTAGTGTCCCCTAGTACTAAGTGTCAGTTGTTGTTGTTATCGGTGAAGAAATGCACCTCTTACATTGGTGGTCAGAAAAGAAATGCCCCTCTTTACATTTTTTTGTTTGTTATAGAAATGCTCCTTATATTTGTGGTCAGTAGAAAAAAAAAGACCCATTTAGTTGGTGGTCGGTAGAGAAATGCCCCCATTTAGTTGGTGGTCGGTAGAGAAATGCCCCCATTTAGTTGGTGGTCGGTAGAGAAATGCCCCCATTTAGTTGGTGGTCGGTAGAGAAATGCCCCCATTTAGTTGGTGGTCGGTAGAGAAATGCCCCCATTTAGTTGGTGGTCGGTAGAGAAATGCCCCCATTTAGTTGGTGGTCGGTAGAGAAATGCCCCCATTTAGTTGGTGGGCGGTAGAGAAATGCCCCCATTTAGTTGGTGGGCGGTAGAGAAATGCCCCCATTTAGTTGGTGGGCGGTAGAGAAATGCCCCCATTTAGTTGGTGGGCGGTAGAGAAATGCCCCCATTTAGTTGGTGGGCGGTAGAGAAATGCCCCCATTTAGTTGGTGGGCGGTAGAGAAATGCCCCCATTTAGTTGGTGGTCGGTAGAGAAATGCCCCCATTTAGTTGGTGGTCGGTAGAGAAATGCCCCCATTTAGTTGGTGGTCGGTAGAGAAATGCCCCCATTTAGTTGGTGCTCGGTAGAGAAATGCCCCCATTTAGTTGGTGCTCGGTAGAGAAATGCCCCCATTTAGTTGGTGCTCGGTAGAGAAATGCCCCCATTTAGTTGGTGCTCGGTAGAGAAATGCCCCCATTTAGTTGGTGGTCGGTAGAGAAATGCCCCCATTTAGTTGGTGGTCGGTAGAGAAATGCCCCCATTTAGTTGGTGCTCGGTAGAGAAATGCCCCCATTTAGTTGGTGCTCGGTAGAGAAATGCCCCCATTTAGTTGGTGGTCGGTAGAGAAATGCCCCCATTTAGTTGGTGGTCGGTAGAGAAATGCCACCATAAATTGGTGGTCGGTAGAGAAACCCCTTTAATTTTTTTTTTTTTAATGCTTTGTACCATTGCTGACACCTGAAGTGAAAACAAAACAGTTGTGGTAGGTATCGGTAATTGGTATAGGCGAGTACTAAAAAAAAAAAAAAATCAGAACTCCAACTGGTTATAAAAAAAAAAAAAAAAACATTGATATTGGTGTATCCCTATGTATAAAATATCCATATCTGGAATTCTTCTTTAAAGTGGTTGTAAACCTCAAACATGAAATATGAACAAAACGTATCCCTCTATAGTGTGTACTTGTCTCAAGCCTTGTTCCTTTGCTATGAGCACGAGTCACTTCTAAAATGCATTCCTGACACCAAGAGAAAAAAAAGTGACACTGGAAAAACTACAGCACACAGCCTCAACTCTGTTCCTTTTGTGTTGTCCTTTCTCACCAATCCGCTCTTGGCTCTCCTGACTGAGCTCTGCAGAGTGTAACTTCAGCTCCCCGCCCCCTGCTGTCTGGAAGCCCAGACAAGCTGTATAAATTCTGTACTTTGAACAGCTGCAGAGAGGAGAGGGCTGTAGATAAACAGGTACAGCTTATGAAGGAGGATGTGTTTAATATCTGTGTATCACCTAAGGCTAGTCACTTCACTGGGTAGATGTAAGGGTTTGCAACCACTTTAAGGCCTCGTACACACGAGCAGACAGATTTGTTCAAATCTGTCCGTCCGACAGATTTGAACAAATCTGTCTGCTGGGATTTTGGTTTGCTCGCGTGTACACACGAGCAAACCCAAATTCCCGCCAGCAGAGAGCGCGCTGAGGTGTCGGTGACGTGTCGGTGATGTGGCGGTGACGTTGACACCGCCACATCACCGCACCAGGAAGTAAAACACTTCCGCGCATGCGCCGAATCCATTCGGCGGCGGCGGTGCGGGACGACATGTCTGCTGGTAAGTGTACTAACCAGCAGACATGTCGAGCGGATGGATTCCCACCCGATAGATTTCAAAGCATGCTTTGAAATCTGTCGGGTGGCCAAATCCGTCGGCTCGGCCGTACACACGATCGAATCTGTCTGCTGAAACGGTCCAGTGGACCGTTTCCAGCGGACAGATTTGGTCGTGTGTACGAGGCCTTAGTCTTTTCACTGTCTTTGGACTTCCTAATCACTATGGCTGAAGACTGGCCACCTGGAAAAGGCCAAGGAGAGGATGCCATCGGGGGGACCTTATGAACCTTGAACTGTTAGAGAGGAGGTAAGCACTGCTGACTTTAGTTCCGCTTTAATACATCAAGTCCCTAGTTTAGTACGCTTTTTTCACCTCTGAGAATACTTTAGTAGTTACTGGGAAAAAAAATACAACTATGAGTTGTACAAATGTATGGATTCTATTTAACCACTTAAGACCCGGACCAATATGCAGGTAAATGACCAGGCCCCTTTTTGCGATTCGGCACTGTGTCGCTTATCTGACAATTGCGCAGTCGTGTGACGTGGCTCCCAAACAAAATTGGCATCATTTTTTTTTTTTTTTCACAAATATAGATTTCTTTTGGTGGTATTTGATCACCTCTGCGTTGTTTTTTTTTGCGCTATAAACAAGAATAGAGCTACAATTTTGAAAAAAAATCAATATTTCTTACTTTTTGCAGTAATAAATATCCCCCAAAAATATATAAACAAAACGTTGTTTTGTTTTTTTTTCCAGTTTAGGCCGATACATATTCTTCTACCTTTTTTTGGTAAAATAAGCGTTTATCGATTGGTTTGCGCAACATTTATAACGTTTACAAAATAGGGGATAGTGTTATTGTATTTTTATTAATATTTTTATTTATTTTTTTACTAAATTGCGGCGATCACCGATTATTTATTTTTTCGTGACTGCGACATTATGGCGGACACATTGGACAATTTTGACACATTTTTGGGACCATTGTCATTTTCACAGCAAAAAGTGCTATAAAAATGCATTGTTTACTGTGAAAATGACAATTGCAGTTTGGGAGTTAACCCCTTCAGCGCCCCCTAGTGGTTAAGTGTGACCTCATGTGTGTTTCTAACTGTAGTTGGGCAGGGCTGGACGTGTGACGTCATTGATCGCCTTTCCCTATATCAGGGAACAGATGATAAATGACAGTGCCACTGGTTCTTCACCTCCTGTGACCGATCACGGGACACCGGCGGCGATCGGGTCCCGCGGTCACAGAGCTTCGGACCAGGTCGCGCACCCTACGTTTGGGCACTTAAAAAGGACGTACGTGATTGTGCCCAGCCGCGCCATTCTGCCGACGTATATCAGCGTTAGGCGGTCCTTAAGTGGTTTATATACTTATATTCAGAAAGAAAATTTATTGAAGCCAAATTGTGATGAACACATTTGAGTCTTGGTCACAAATCATAGAATCATATATTAAAGATTGTGTATTCTGGGACTTGCTGTGATGTGGAAGTTTTTCTGATCCAGCTAATGAGCCGTCACCATGAATCTTGTCTTCCAAGACCGAGATTCTGCCTGCACAGAGATCACATACACTTCCTTCTCTGTGAGATGGAACACATTAACGCAACACACAAGGGACTGGATTATTACTTGTTAACCATGACATTTCATGTGTTGGTGATTATTATTTAATTTGACTGATAAATTAAATTCATACTGCCTAAACGAATAGAAATTTAATTCTGAAGCATAATTGGCTTGTTTAATATCTGCCTCAGGTTTGGCACAAAGAGATCTGTGCCTAATCGACACATTCTGTACACCAATTTTGGGTAAAACAATGCAACAAAATGGTGAGTTGGCACCTTTTTTGAGCCATTCGATTCTAACTGGGTTTCCTAAAGGCACAATTTGCTTGAATAATCTTATTACCGTACTTATCGGCATATACCGCGCACTTTTTTGCCCTGAAAATCAGGACAAAATCGTGGGTGTGCGATATACGCCGATACCCGCTTTCCCGCGCCGAGTTTGAATACTGCGCCTGCATATACCGAGCGCAGTACACTCGTGTATAGTCGGGCAAGCTCGGCTCCTCTCGCGCTCACGTCCTGGACGTACAGGATGTGAGCGCGAGAGTAGCTGAGCCTGCCCGACTATACAAGAGTGCACTGCGCTCGGTATATGGAGGCGCAGTATTCAAACTCGGCGCGGGGAGGACGCGGCAGAAGGACGCCGGATCCGACGAAGAGGACACCCGAAGCCGTAGACGGACGTCGGACCCGACGAGGCCGCCGATGGACGCCGCGCAAGACACCAAAACTGTAAGTACAAAAATCTTTTTACCATAGGAATGCGGGTCCACTTAAGGGGTGCGCGCTATACGCCAGAGCGGGCAATACCCCGATAAATACGGTATGTTTCCTGTTGATATTAACCCTCCAAGCGGTAAACCCGAGCGTCACTCGGGGTGGATTTTCAATGTGAAAATCGGTATCCCTGAGTCACGCTCGGGGTGAATATGCAGAGCCTGCAGCGCGCTGGCTTACCTTGTATCCAGGCAGGGTACTGTACTTACCTTGTCCCTGGATCCAGCGATGCATCCCCGCTGTGTGAGCGAGTGGCGTCCTCCATCCGACTCGCACAGTGCCCGCGCACCGCTGATCTCCGTTCCCTGCGACGTAGCGGCGCACGGGGGTGGAGACCGGCGGCAAATTCAAAAAAGTAAACAAACACATTGCATACAGAATACTGTAATCTTATAGATTACAGTACTGTATGTAAAAAATACACACCCCCCTTGTCCCTAGTGGTCTGCCCAGTGCCCTACGTGTTCTTTTATATAATAAAAACATTTTTTTTTGTGCCTGCAAACTGTAGATTGAACATAGCAACCAAAAGTGTCCCTTTATGTCAAAAGTGATTTTGGAGCAGCTGGAAAACAGCGATAATAAATTATAATCACTTGCAGAATTGAGCGATAGTAATGCCAGCGACAATTCTGCAACTGAGCAAATTTCAGTGATTTTGATTTGATTACATTAGTGAATAATTTTTATTATAATTACATTATCATTTGTTATAATTATTTATAGTTATTTATTATAATTTTATGATTTTGTGTTTCAAACTTTATCATACCAGAGATGTCTACTAGACTTGTGTTTGGACAAATTTAAGTGAGTTATTCCTAAGAATTGCAGGCCTACAGTATAAAAGGCAGAATTTCCATGCAAAATATTTGTACCGCTTTTGGTACGTAATTCCAGACAGAATCATACCGCCAGGGAGGTTAATGGCAAGACTTCTTATTGATTGCCTGTCCCCCTACTCTTTCCCATGAGACCGTATTGAGGTACCGTATTATTTGGATATCTGTTTTATACTGTGGCAAATATGGAGAATCATGACTTCTTCATTTGGCTCTTTGATCTCAGGTCAGTGATACTTTGATAGAAATGGGATTTCTAGAGCGGTGCTTAAGCTTTCCAGCAGCTATGCAAGACTGAAATGGTTTTTGGGTAGAGTTGGTGTCTATATTGGGACTAACCAGTTCCAGAATTTCACATTTAAAGTCCAGAAATTGAACAATGATTAATATTTTAGGAGAATTAGGTTGGTAGCTGTTAGGGATGAGCCAAACACTACCAGAAACACCCCCCCGGTTCGGTTCTCGGCAGAACATGTGAACAGGCCAAAACATCATGTGACCACCGTTAATGTCCATGGGACACGAACGTGAAAAATCAAAAGTGATAATTTTAAAGGTTAATATAAGTGTTTGGGGCTGTTTTTTGAGAGCAGTGATTTTAATAATGCTTAAAGTGAAACAATAAAAGTGAAATATGGGGGATGTCTATAGTATGCCTGTAAAGTGTTGCTTTTTTCTCGTGTTTAGAACAGTCCTTGTGCAAAATGACATGTCTAAAGGAAAAAGTAATTTAAAACTACTCGTGGCTATAATGAATTGTTGTGTCCCGGCAATACAGATGAAAGTAATTGAGAAAAATTGCATGGGTTCTCCCCCCCCCCCCCCCCCCCAGGCTCTT